>CM034152.1:776849476-777449476 GCA_019776745.2 Taxus chinensis
TTCATCCTTGAACTTTTACTCATCGTTTACTTGGTTGATAATAAAGTGATTCACCAATGACCTGACCATGGTGGATATTCAATTTTTATTTCTAGCGTATTCCAACAATGAGTTGCTTTTGATTTTGTTATGTTGTTTGTACAAGGAAAGCCAGAAAAAAAGCTGAGGGATAGGATCTCAGGAAGGAGAGTGGATTATACTACAACTGCCCTGAACCATGGAAAGGAATGATCCCTCAAAGTGGACCTATCACATGACATATTCCTCAATATACATCAGTGATGGGTTTGACAGCTCCAGACTTGTAGGTTCTGCTCCATGTAAGGGTGCTTCTGATAATTGGTCGGAAAGTACTTGTCCTTTAACTAACTTCTAGTGTACGTATTCAATGTCAATTTCACTAAGTTAATGAACCAATTATCCATTCTACCCATAAGGGTGGGCTTTGACAATAGGTACTTGATTGGGTCAACTTTAGATATAAGATTGGTTTTATTATTCAATAGGTAATGGAGAAGTTTTTGAAAGCTAAAAATAATGGTCAGACAAGATTTTTCAATTTTTGGATGGTTAAGATCACAGTAAATCAAGGTACAGCTAAGGTATTACATGAATTTCTCTTTCTGGCTCAAGTCATATTGTGAAGCAAAGCACCAATAAAAAATTGGGTAGCGGATATGTATAGAAAAATTGGCTCACTAGGGGTTGGAGGCATGAGGACAAGCAGATTTGCCAAGTATTATTTGAGCAAGGTGAAGGCTTGTTGTTGCTTTGGTCCCGAAATGAAATCAACATCCTTCTTAAGCAGATGATTAAAGGAATGACACTTATTAGCAAGATGTGAAATGAAGTGGTGAATGGCTTTTATTTTTCCTTGCAGGCTACGCAATTTTTTGATATTCTTGAGAGGAGGAATTTTAGTAACTGGCAGTGACTTTGGCTAGGTCTACCTCAATCCCTCTCCTTGAAATAATGAATCCTAGAAGCTTCCCTGATAATACTCCAAACACACATTTCTTTGGATTCAACCTAACCTTATATTCCCATAGGCATTCGAAAGATACACTGCAAATATTCAGGGTGGTCTTTTCTTGTCTTGGACTTCCCTATGATATCGTCTACATAGTCCTCCATGATGTCATGGATCATATCATGGAATATCACTATCATCTCTAGTTGATAGGTTGCACTAGCATTTTTGAGGCTGAAGGGCATTACCTGATAGAAGAATGTTCCCCAAGGGGTTGTGAAGGCTTTCTTGTGCTGATCTTATTTCGCTATCTTGATTTGATTATATCTAGAAAATTCATCCATAAGAGAAAGCATTTCACAGCCCACAATTGAGTCAACAATCATGTCAATATTGGGCAAGGGGAAATCATAATTTGGACATGCCTTGTTGATGTATCTAAAATATGTGCAAATTCTTATGCCTATAGGTTTCTTTGTACTGGAACTACATTTGATATCCATTCTGAGGAGTCAATAGGTCTAATGAACCCTACTGCTAGAAATCTTTCTAACTATTCTTTAACCAGAAGAGCCACCCGTGGATGTATTTTTCTTAGCTTATGTTTGATGGGCTTTGCATCTGCGTGCACAACTAAGTTGTGCATTACCCATGTTGGATCCAAGCCTGGCATATCTTTATAAGACCAGGGAAATATATTTGCAAATTATTTGAGAATCAAGGTGAATGTATTTTGTTCTTGTACTGAGAGCAAATCTCTCAGCTTGACTATCTTTGGGTCTTTTTCCATTCCAATGTTTACGTCAATGGTTTCTTGTACCAAATTTTTTGACATACCCTCCATATGGGGTAGGATCGGGAGGAAGGTTGAGATCTTCTTCCAAGGGCATCTCTACAAGATTTTCACACTTGGCGTGGTCACTTTTTTTGTTTGTTGATTTTTTAATTGTTTGTTAGCCAACGCCTCAAAGAGGTTTTCACTGTGTGACTTGGAATTTTGCTTTTGCCAAGGCTTTTCATTGGAAAATTTTCCCTTGCTTTTTCTTAAGTTTTTCTAACCATGAATCTCAACTTCCTCTCTGAAATATGCGCATATATCTAAGTAAATGTATAAACCTTTCTTATGGTCTCCAATTGGAATTGTATCTCGTATGCCCATGAATTCTGTAATGACCTCATCATTGTCAAAGAGGTCCAATGGCACATGACGTTGTTGGTCCCAATTGACAAGGGAAGGGTAGACAAGGTCAATTTTAGTTTCATGGGTTAAGGTAAGGACAAAAATATCCATGAAGAGGTTTGTGGAGGGCAAGATCCTTATATTGGCTATAGTGGGAATTTATGTCGTCTAAATAATCAGAAGCTATCCTCATGCTCAGAACATGTAGCGTCTTGATCATTGGGGTGAGCCCCATATGGCTGAATGCCAATACCATAGCATTCTATTTTGAAATGTGGAAGTGGGATTGGCTCCCTTGGTCCTTGCTTGTATTTTCCACATCCTAGGCCTTTTTATCCCATAGAATACATCATTCGGCTAGAATTCTCATATTCAAGGATTTTGTAGCAGGTAGGTTGAGTGTCTTCGAGGTAGGTTGAGTGTCTTCGAGGATCCAAGTTATAGGTGAGTCCAATAAATATTTCGTTCATCTTTAGGCCGCTTGAAATGATAGTTTGGACCTTCCTCTTGTTTTTGGTGATAAAGATAGGCCAAAAAACCAGGAGAGCTTGTTGCACATTGTATTCTCCATAACCATATTCTAGAATTTTCATCTTCCATGGATAAAAGGGAGAGGTAGATTTAGAAAGCCTCACAAGTGCAAGAACATAGGGATTCTAAATCTACCTGTGATTCCATAGCTTTTGATTGAAGGGTAACAACTATATCTGTGGATGGACATGTATATGTACTCCTACATGTAAATCTATTGAGATCTCTATAGTGAGAAAAGGGTTCTAGATCTCCTTGAATGGTAACAGTGTGTCCTTCATATTTTAACTTGATGCATTGATGGAATATTGATAGTATAGCTTACATAACATGAATCCATGGGCATCCAAGAAGCATATTATAAGGAAGTTCTAAATCTAATACGTGAAACTTCGTGTGGTGACAAGTTGGTCCTACTTCCATCGGCAATGTGATTGTTCCAGCTGATTCCCGCTCCACATTTTCATAATCAGTTATGGTAATGACATGGGACTCTAGATCTTCCTATGTGTATCCCAACTATTTGATTAGTTTCAAGGTGCATATATGCAATCCCAACCCATTGCCTACAAGCACCCATTTTATCTTTCGACGGGTAACAAATACCTCTATATACAGGGGAATATTATATGTGTGAACTTCATTGGGGATTTCCTTGTGGTTAAATGAGATGTGTTCGCTTGGTACAATATTTTCCACCATAGCTTGTAAATGTGAAGGGTCTACTTCCATTGGCACTCCTGGCCCATGGAGAGTTTTGTATAGGATTTCTTTGTGTATGTTTGATATCTTAAGAAGATCTAAGATTGAAATTTTAGCACACATCTTCTCAAGTTACTCTAGGATATTATACTGACCATCCTGAGGGGTAGACAGAGGAGGTTCTGAGATCATGAGACGAGTGTGCCTTGTTATCGCAGCACAATCCTTTCCCTTGATCCTAATGGTATTCACATGCTCGTCAGAATAGCGAACACATCCAATAAGTGAGTCATAATGATTGTTGTCACTTTTGGTATATAGATAGTTTGAAGTTTGTAGCTTTGGGATGACTCTCCCTGATCTGGATTCTTCTCATTAGGCTTACCATGCTTAGGGAATGGTTGTTTGAATATCCCTATCTATTTGGTACATGAACTTCTATCTCTCCATTGTCGATAACATTTTGGATGTAGTGACGAAGTTTTAGGCACTTGTTATCTTGTGTCCCTTTACATGATGAAAATCACAATATTCATGATTTTTATACCATGACGGTTTAGGACCATTTTCATTAAAGGGTTACGTTGTTGGATAAGTCACCATGTGGACCGCATCCAATTATTTCAATATTGTAGACAAAGACTCGTTAAGAGAAGTGAACATTCTACATTTAGGTCATTTGGTCAGTTTAAAAGGTTGACCCACTTAACTGTTTAGAATCCGTGATCCCATCTCCCACTACGTTCTTGTTTATGTTGAAGATATTTGGCTTTTCCACTAGTTTGGAATTGTTATTATCTTTGGAAGATGATTTGATTGTTCCCTTTGCAATGAGGTCCTTTTCTATTTGTATACCATTTTTAATAACCTCTTCAAATGTATGGACATAATGCATTTGTAAATGGAAAGCAATGTCCAGATTTAGATTGGGTAAAAAGATGTTCACAAGCTATTTTTTAGGAAATGCATAAGAGAAGTGATTGGCTATCCCCCACCATCTTTGTAAGAAGCTCATGAATGTTTCACTAAGATGTTGTTTAGTATTACACAATTCTGCCATAGTTATGTCACTTTCTATGTTGTACGAGAAATGTCGAATGAACCTCTCTATGACATCAGGCCATGTCAATATGGATCCATGAGGTATGCGACTAAACCATTCAAAGGATTGGCCTCTAAGGCTTTTTGGAAATAGCCATAGGAGGTAATTGTCGATATATGTCACTTCTTGGCATGTCATGTAGAAATAATTCACTTGATTGCATGGGTCACCTTTGCCTCTATATTTTTCAAACTTTGGCATATCAAAATTCTTGGGAAAAGGTTGAAGCAACATAGTTTTGTCAAATGGATGGGGACATAGTTCTTCATATTGATATCTCTTACTATGTCCTCCACTATTTTCTTAAAGGTTTACAAGTGTCACTTTCATGGATTGCAGTTCTTGTGAAATGATTTGGTCCTTCATAGGAGAAGGTGGCATGTATACATGACTGTTCTTTAATGTTTATCCTTCTTGGTTTTCTATGCGAAGCTCACTACTTTTGACCTTAGGCTTCTCCTTATATACATTTTTGTTTGTTTCCTTCTGTAGATGAGATGTCAGTAAGGCTAATTATCGATCAAGGTTTTGGATTCGTTGTTGAATAGTGAATTCTTCTTTATTAGGTTCTTCTTCATCTTCATCGTGTGGGGGTTGTTCCACGTTTCCATGTTATATTCTAACTCTACATGGTATCTTGATGAATGTAATTTTATAACCCACCATGTTGTCATATCCTATGTTAGATGTGGAAGTGTGTACATGTGTTAGGATGTCTTCCATGTTGATCAGAGGTTGTTCTTCCTCATTGGCTTCATTTGTAGGTGGAATTGTCTCATGTTTTGTAGGCATCCTAACTCCTAATTCCACTACTCTTGCTAACACCCAATCTTTATTTTTGAAAAGGAATTCATCTAATAGAGTGGGGTCAAAATCAAAATCCGCATGTGGTGATCCTATTTCATCGCCACTAATCTATCATTTCTTTTGTTTCTTTTTAGTAGAGAAAAGAGGTCTCAAGTTATGACCAATAAAGGGATTTGACCCTTGTTTGGTGGATGTGGTTGGTGTGTGGGATCCTATGTGTCCTCCACTCACATATGGAGGATCATCTCACATGGGTGAGGTCATTAGGGTTAGCTTATGTTTCATGCACTAGGATTACTCAGCACCCTATATGTATCCTTCCATTTGATGTTTATGAGCATGCCAAGACACTTAGATGTCTTTCCTCTATGAGCAAGCTTTGTTTCTGTTGCAAGTTCTTCCTTTGTTGATCAATTCTTGCGATTACGCTGGAGCCATTATGATTCCGTTGGAGTGAAACTACTTCATGGTGCATATTTTTCTAATTCGATTCTCGCAAAAAATCTTTCATGGTATCAAAGCTACGAGATCGGGTAAACGTGCACTCATTTTTTGAGTTGTGATTACTATTGGTTTCATTTTTCATTCCTCATGTAAATTTTTTGATCGTTAAATTCTGGAATTTTTGCTAACGTATTTAACAGTTGTTCTTAGAAAAAAAATTTGATTTGTTGTGTTCTTCGTGCATATGTAGGTATCTCCTTGAGTTTGCAGGGGTTTTACAGCTACATTTAACTAACTGCAGCTAAATCTCACAGATCAGCTAAAAACAAGAGGTTATTTTTTTCTAGTTTTTTAATCATTTATTAAACTAGAAGTGATTTTTTTTTTGGATCTCTAGTTTTGCTTAGCTCTCTTTGTTTTTTGCATGGTGGTTTTGCATAATACAGTTCAAAATTTCAGGTTGAAGTTTCGTATTTTTGGTCTTTTGGTTAAGTTTTTGGTGTCCTCCACCGAGCTCCTAATCAAGCTACACCTTTCTCCCAACCAAGCCACCTCCTCTCCAAACCAACCTCCTCATTTTTTGAACTCACCTCGAGATTTTTTCAAAACTGACTTCGTGTTTTTTTCGCCTCGGTCTCTCCTGGCTCGTGTTTTGGTGTGTAGTTTTTAAACTGGCTGAGTTGTTTTCTAGCCCCACGAGCTCCTCCACCTACTTGCAAGATTCTTCATTCTCCTGGCCGAGTCAGTTCTACATGTGGTGTGTTGTGTCGAGTCGTGCTAAGCCAAGTCCCTTTCCTCACTCTACCCCAAGCCTTCTTCTTTGTGTAAGCTCCTCCCTACTTCACTTGGCTTTTTCTCTCCTTTGTGTGTTGGCCTTGCCGCTGGCTTCTTTCCCTACCTCTCCAAGTCTTCCCCTCACCTTTGTGCATGAACCCTGGTCTATCTTTTGGAGCCACGAGCCCCTGTCTCCCGCTCCACGTGCCCACGTGCTGATTCGACCCACTCCCCACGCTGAGCTCCTTGGGCTCCACCAACCATGTCTCCTCAACATCGACACCACCTTGTCACCCACCAAACCTTCCAATGGCTCACTCCCGACTGAGCCAAGTCATTTCTCCAGCAACCCCACCACCGACTGACCCCACCCGACTCAACTCGGTGTGCCTTCTTTCAAATGGTGAGTATTTCAAAATCAAATGGTAAGTTTTTAAATTTCATTTTGGTGGGATTTTTATAAAGTGGGGTCTAATTCATTCAAAGGGGTCTTTTAAATTATCTTAATTAGATCTTAATTAGGGTTTATTTCCTTTTGTAATTAATTAGATTTAATTATATCACAATGTTGGTGAGGGAATTTGTCGGGTGGAAAAATATACAAATTCCTTGGCAACGCTTTGGGAATCTAAGTCACTCTACTTAACTGGTGTAGCTGTCATGTATGCATGCACAAGAAAGCGTGGATTTATATGGTGGCCTTTTAGCCAGGGATCCAACAGGGGTACTCCACTGACCCTGTGGAAAATGCTTGTAGTTATCTGCAAGGGGAGAATTTTCTATGAAGGTGGGAAAGGGAGTGAGAAAAGAGGTAGGAGAACTAATGTTGCAGGAAGAAAATCAGATTCCTACACGCACTAGTTAGAAACTTCAACACATGCATTTATGAGAAGAAACAACCATGCAAATGGCAACAAGATGAGATAATATTGAGAACTCAAAGTTTCTAAAATCTCCTCATCAAAGAGGCTACAAAATCCTTCTTCTTGTATTGATGCTTAAATAGAAGTTGTACATAATGTGGGAATGGAAGAAATTTGAGAATGGAGAAAAGTATAAGAAAATGGCTATCTCCTTTGCTTTCTCTAAGTACAATGCACTCGTGTGTTTACAAGATCAATTGCCAACCCCTTATAATGGCGTGAAGAAGCCATCAAATATCTTGCAAGAAATAGTTACAACTTCTTCTTTGTTAGCAAGAAATGGTTTACAATTTTTTCAATCATTTGCATCCATTCAGATTCTTGATTCGTGAAGAAATGCCAATGGCGAGAAAAAAAAAAATTAATAATGCAGCCATTACACCCATTTTGTAACTTTGAATTTGAATTGTTCATCTTTCCTTTGAAAATTTAAACCATAGTCGTCCACGTGGGAGAAATTTACTAGAGCGGGCGTGGAGGATGCCTTTTGCATTTTGTGACTTTATAGAGATTTTGCATTTTTTACATTTTTGGTTTGCTCACCTGCTTTTGATATGGCCTTGACACGTGGCCTTACTTGAGTGGAGATAGATTCATGGGTCACTTTTATAATTTTACCTTTTTCTAATGCGGGCTCAAAAACACAAATTGCTCTGCCAGCTCGCTTCCCTGCTTTGACTTTTTTGATGTGGGCTCAACATTTGAATTTTTCCCTCTTAGCATGATTGAGAATGCGGCTCACTTTATGACTTTTTGTCTTTTTTACAAAGAGTCTTAAAACCTCAAATTGCTCCGTCGACACACTTCACCGCTTTGACTTTTTTGATGCGGGCTCAACATTTGACTTTTTCCCTCTTAGCATGATCGGGGTTGCTGGTCACTTTATGAGTTTTCACCTTTTTTTACAAAGAGGCTCAAAACCTCAAATTGTTCCACTGGCCCACTTCCCCACTTTGACTTTTTTGATGTGGGCTCAATATTTGACTTTTTCCTTAGCCTAATCGGGGCTGCAGGGCCAAATTGACATTTTTTGCTAAAATAACAAAAACTTTAAGTCCACAAAAAAGACCCATTCCACAGAATCCAATTAGATATTTCCACGTACATGTGGATACTGGGACCAATATTTGACGGGGAAAAGAAGCCCGTCATTCACGACTGTGGGAAAATGTAGAAAAGAGGAAAACTCCACCATTTTACTCCTAATTTTCAAATTTCTTTCACAAACCAAGGAATTGAGAACAATACAAGATTCGATGATCCATGACCATAGAAAATATGGAAAATTTCATTCAAATGGAGGCTATAATATAATTTTCACATGTCCAGATGGGGAAATGGAAAATTTATCAAACCACACAGACTGGAGAGTTTAAACAACTTCAAAGCATGAATTTCTCTATCTTTTCAGGCTTCCAACTTTACTTGAACACTTCTGGAGGGTGTGAGCTTAAAAATTTTCAAATTTGAATTAAAACATGAGGGGGGAATTTTGAGGGCGACAACAGCTGGCTCTAGCTTGGGGACATGACATGGACTAAGTCATGAAGACATGACATGAGAATCCAGAATCTCAATCTCTAGAACCTGTAATTTGTTGACTAGTGCCTTATCCATTGGGCCTTGGAGAGTCATGTACAACTTCAAGAAATAAAGATTAGAAGAAGGAAACACACAACAAAAGGGGAAACAAAACCACACACCTATGATATAAGGCGGGGGAACAAACCGCTTTGACTGATGATACAATTTCAAGTATTGCCGACTTCGAGGCAATTCCAACGGCGTTCCATCCAAATATGAGAGAATAAAAGTGTTCTCGCCATAAGCTTCATGAATCTGGAATGGGCCGAGCCATAATGAATCAAACTTTCCATGGCTACCTTTTGGTTCTCTTCTCTTGTCCCATAGCAGGATGAAGTCTCCAACTTTGAATTCTTTTACCTTGGCCTTCTTATAAAAAATCTTCTTTACTTTCAATTGGTGTTGTGTGCAAGTGTTGTTTTTAAACTAATGCTAATGTAAACAAAGACTAACACCTAAATAGTCTTAATTAGCAAGAATTAAACAACATCATAAACACCATCATGATAAGAATTATTCAAGGGTTAGATGCTAACAATTATCAATACAAAACTATGAAATCAACTATGTTAAGCACCTAAATATCCTCTATTATCTAACAACATATAAATGAAGGAACCTAGGTAGGTTCCATGGCTATAAAAAACAATTGTCCTTAATGTTCCAAGAACCTAGGAATGAGAGCTAATCAAAGTTGGGCTACAAGACCCTTTTGACACCTCCCATATGACCTAAGCACTTTAAGAAAGAGGCTTAACTCTTCAAGATGATGAAATCTCAAGAAAACAAGGTGCAAGCTCTTAGTCTCTTTGCTACATGCTCTACATTTACTCTCTAAGGAGTTTAGGTGTAAGTAAAAAGGTAGGTGGAGGGCTCTTTATATAGCCCAAAGGATAAAGGATTCAACACATTTCTCATGAATGTGGGATAAAGGTAAAATATGATTAGGAATGGATAAGGTTGCTTTATTAGAGGTAACCTTACTTTAGAAGGGTTTAATACATGCTTAGTAAGTCATGGGAGTTGGGGCTATTTTAATTAATCAAAGGTGATTAATTAATAGGTAGGTGTAAGCTTATAGAATCCATTTAGAAGAATATTAGTGTGATTCAGGCTATTAGAAAGGGATTAAATCAATTTAATATCGATTTTACTAGTTTAAATGAAGGGGAAGACTAATTAATTAATAATAATTAATTAATCAAGATAGAGGAAGTGATAATTAATGGAAGGTCATTAATTAGGCTGTTAGCTGGGTAGGCTTCTTAATCAATTAGCGTATTGTAATTAATTGACGACAATTAGAGGGAATATGAGCACTTTTGACGATATGTCGTCTATTTGCAAGAAAGGGAATAATTAGTGTGTTGGTTTTCAAATAGGACTTTTTAGAAGAGCAACAGTCAGGGGACAAAAAGTCCCCTCCTCTTTAATGGGAGAGGTTCCCTTATTCTGAAACAAACTTATTTACAAATACACAGAACATTATTTTATGGTCAAACTTGGATATTACGAAAGTGTTTTTCCACAAGGATCATCAGTTACGCCAGGACTGAGGAAGGGGAATAAGAAGATGAGCAGAATAGCAACATTCAGAATTATAGATAGCAGAATAATTCTTCGTGAATGCGAAGCTTCAAAGGATTTAAGACAAGATCATTTGCATTAGCTGAATGGGATTAAATTTAAAGACACAAAGTTCCGTAAATAACCTTCTTCAGATTTGTTAATCAAGGACACAAAGTTCCTTCTTGGTTGTACAAGATCACTGTACTTGCAAAACTGAACAGTATGCAATCAGAGAGACTAAACGAGTTAGGAACAAAATGATCTTCACAATATTAAAGGAAAAACACAGAGACAACAAGAATCAAATAGACAAAGAACAGAAAGCCCTTTTGTATTGATTTCTTTAAGATCTATTTACACTTTCAGCAAATATCCAAGTTCTTCCTCCCTTTAAAATGGCGTGGAAGGGCCATTATATAGCTTACAAATCAGTTACTCTTCGTAACCGTTTCTTTTAACTAAAGAATAGTTAGGGAATGCTAATCGCAATACCTTAACTGATTACAAAGAATACGAAGAGAAAGGGAAGAAGAGAAAAGAAAGGAGAAGGAGACAGGTGTCCGGTTCTGAGAAGGACCCACTGTCTTCAGAAACCGTTGCTTGAATCTTTCTAACGTCTCAGCTCTGTCTCTACCAACGTGGAACTGACGTTTCATCTTGAGGATGACAATGAGTGTCTTTGAAAACTGATGCACCCAGCGTCTTGAGAACTTCGTCCTTCTGCCAACTGTCCTTGAAATTTGATCTTCGGATTGATAGCATCAGAGCCGCGACTTAAATTCATATTTTGAAAAACAGCATATTCAGGTCGAGCGGGAAAAACTAAGTGTGAATGACACTTGGTACGCTTGGGACAGGTGAGACGCGAATGCGTGAAACACGCGGCTCGGCCGGTTCGGGTGAAACAGGGAGAAGAGGCACAAATGTATTTGGGACAAATGGGACGAAAAATGTGCGAAGTACGCGATTCGGGTGTTTCGGCCGAAATTGGAACAGCGGGCCCGTTTGGACTTGGGACATTCGGGACAAAAAGTTCCGAAGTACGCGACTCGACCGGCTTGGCCGAAATAGGGAAATCTCGCACTTTTTTAAATGGGGCAATTGGGACAAAATTGCGCGAAGGACGCGGTCCGGGCGAACCGGCCGAAAATGGAACAGAGAGCAATTTGGAACTCCGGGATAGTTGGGACAAAATCGGGCGAATCGGCCGAAAAATGGAACAATAGGTCCGTTCGAACTTGGGACATTTGGGACGAAAAGTTCCAGAGTACGCGGTTCGGCCGGTTCGGGCGAAAATGGAACGACTCGCACTTTTTACTTGGGACATTCGGGACAGGAAAGTGCGAAGTACGCGGGAAGGATGATTCGGCCCGAAATGGAACAGATTGCATTTTTGGCTTTGGGGCACTTGGGACAAAACTTCTGACAGGCCCGAAAATGGGACAAATTCGGGGGTTTTGGCCGATCGGCAGAACAGAAGACACTTTTGTACTTGGGACAGATGGGACAAAAAGTTCCGACAGGCCCGAAAATCAGCACAAAACGACCCAGAACACATATTTTTCCAACTTCACGACTTAGGCACTTCAGAGAAAAAACCCTTCAACTCAAAATTTTGAAAATTTTACTCTTATCAGAGCGGGAAGTTTTTGAGTAGACAACATAGTGCAATTTAAGTATTTAAATTACTTGGGCGTAATTATAGGTGTCTACAAGTGCTCCTTAATGCGATCCACCACTTGGAGTCTATTTTCTTCCAGATTCTCAAGAAAGAGGATCCTCTTGTCAATGGAATCCTTGTACTGACCATCTTCTATTGCCTGTAGCAGCTTGAGAGCTGGCATCTCGATCGTGAGAGGAATTTCTACTTCGACTCCATACAACAGTTGGAATGGTGACATACATATTGCCTTCTTGGGAGTGATCCTATCCACCCATAATGCGTCATAAAAACTTTTGTGCTAATTCCTTTGATTCTCATTTATAAGCTTGTGGACAATGGTCACAATGTTCTTGTTGCTTGATTCGGCTTGTCCGTTTCCTTGTGGGTAATAGTAAGAAGAATGAGATAGGGATATTTCATAGCTATAGCAAAACTTGGTCAACTCTCTTGAAGAGAAATAGGTAGCATTATCTACTACAATATTCTGCGGCACTCTGAAATGAACTATGATATTCTCCTTGATGAAGTTGCATATTGTTTCAGTGTTGGCTTGTTTGGCCGGAATGGCTTCCACCCATTTGGTGAAGTAGTCTGTTGCTGCGAGTACATAGGTGTGCCCCGCGCTTGAGTGAGGGTTCAAAACACTAATGAAGTCCAGCCCCCACTATTGAAATGGTTCTTCAATAACCACAGGGTTGATAGCTAATGCATCGAGTTGTGGTCTTCCAAAGAACTGTTGGCATGCTTTGCATTTAGAAACCCAATCTTGAGTGTCTACAAAGATGGTGGGACAATAATACCTTCCTTGAAGGATCTTATGTGCAATGACCATTGCTGAAAAATGTCCAGGACATACTTGGTCATGGTATGCTTTAAGCAAATTTTCTTATTGCTCTTTATCTACACACCTGAGGAAACAACCATCCAGGCCTCTTTTATAAAACGCACGATTCTAGATTACAAATTTAGCTGCCTTAAGCTTGATTGTTCTCCTTTTCTTGTAATCAAGATGGGGGGGGATTCCCCATAAGTCAGGTAATAGGTGATATTAGCATACCACTCATCAGTAGTGGTGACAAAGAGAACACGTGGGTTGTCTTCTGAATAAGTTGAGCAAGCACAATTTTCTTTGCCATGTTGAACTTTGAGTGTTTCATCTTCAGCAATCATCTTGCGCAAGCCATTTTCCCTTACTAGATTAGAGGTTCGAATCTCCAAGTCATATTCTTGAGTCTTTGCAATCCAATTTCCTCTTTTAGCTCCGGGATCTTGTTGTGTTAAGATGGACTTGATTGCACTGCCGAGGACCATCACCACCGTATGGGAATTGAGGATGTAAAACCTGAAGTTTTTTACAGCCTTGACCACTACATAGGCATGCTTCTCTAATTGGATATATTTTAGCTCATGATTTTTCAAAGGACAAATCATGGAAGCAATAGGTGCTTCCACGCCTTCATCATTTTTCTGAATGAGAATGGAAGAGAGTGTATGTTTTGATGCATAACAATACAAGATGAATTCTTTGTTAAAATCTAGAGATACAAGATTCGGAGCCTTGGAAATGGATTTCTTGATCTCTTTGAATGTTGCCTTCCCTTCATTGTTCCATTTGAATTTTTCTTGTGGTTTCATCATGGAAGTGATGTGCTTCATCAACTTAGCAAACTCAGGCACAAAATGACAAAGAAAGTTCACCTTTCTGAAGAATGAATGAACTCCTTTCTTGTTTGTGGGAAGGGCTAATGCTTGAATGGATCTAATGCTCTCAGTATCAATGTGTGCTCCATGTTTTTTCACAATGTTTCCTAATAACTTTCCTTCTATGACTCCAAAAATGTACTTTTTTAGATTTATTGATATGCCATGTTTCCTACACCTTGCAAGTACCTGTTCCAAGTGATAGATATGATCTCCCCTCTTCTTTGAAAATACTATGAGATCGTCAAGTTATATGGCAATGTAATGATATAGATCTTTGAAGGCCAAATCCATCATCCTTTGAAATTTAGCTCCTACATTGATTAGGCCAAAAGCCATTCTATTGTAGGTAGAAGTGCCCCGAGGTGTTGTAAAGGCTATCTTAGCGCAATCCTCCTCTACCACTTTGATTTGATTATATCATGAGAATCCATCAAGTAATGAAAGCATTTCAGATCCAGTGAATTCTTATAGGATATGGTCCATGATAGGAAGAGGATAATTGTCCTTAAGTGATGCTTGGATCAGGTTGTGAAAATCTACACATATCCTTATTTCACCATTATTATTTCGCATTGGCACAATGTTAGCCACCCATGTTGAATGGTGGATGGGAAATATGGTCCTTACATTAAGCATCTTTGTTACCTCCTCCTTGATGGTGTTAGCAATCTTTGGGTTGTACGACATTTATTTCTACCTCAAGGGCTTAACACCCTGCTTCAAAGGAATTGAGTGATGCATTTCCTTTGGCTAGAAGGATTTGAGTTCATCATAAGAGTAGGCCAAGACATCTGAGTATTTCTTGAGTAATACAACAAACCTTATTTTTTATTTAGGGAAAGCAACATTTTCCAATATTGACTATCCTTAGCTCCTCCGGGGGTACCAATGTTTTCTTTATCAAAATCAGTTGGGCACCGAGAAGATTGCTTTTCTTTCTCTAGAATGAATATGTCATGTTTGTTAAAGAGGTATTTTAAAGAGACTAGGCCTTTGGGAATTTTGCTCCCTTTCAATTTTATTACTCCCTCATCATCAATCCCTTCAATTTCTTCTTTCTCTTCTTTGGGGAATATTTCTCAGTGTGGATTTTCACCTCCTTCAAAGAAGAGATTATTGAAATTATCCCTTTTCTCTAAAAAGGCTAGAATTTGGTTATCATCATTGAAAACTTGCTAATGATTTGTGTTGTCTGGTACACTAGGCTTGAATACCATTTTAATGGCCACTTTGTCTTTACCAAAAGAAGGATGAGGTGTCACTAGGGAAGCTGACACTGCAAGAGAATCAGCATTTTCATTTTGTCCCCTTGGAATAACTTCAATGGAAAATGCATCAAAAGATTCAATGCAACCCAACACTCTGTTTCTGTAATGCCATAGTATTGGATTCTTCACCTGATATTGTTGGCGGACCTACTTTATTAAAACCTCTGCATCACCTTAGCATCTCAGTTTCTTGATTCCCATGTCCCTCTGCTACACTCAATTCCTAAGAGTAGTGCTTCATACTCTGCAGTGTTATTTGTATTATCAAATTGCAGCTTATAGGCAAATGGGTACAACTCATTGGAAGGAGAGTACAATACTACACCAGCTCCCGAGCCCGCACATGAATGACTACCATCAAATTTTATTGTTCAAATTTAATCTTCCTCTTCCTCCATGAGAAGTGGAAAGTTCTCCTATTTTTTGATGGTGAGGAAGTAGTTTCCTAGCCCACAATCTTGAAAGAGAATGTTTGCTTTCGGATCATCATACTTTTGTACTGTGAAATTCATCTTTCTTATTAGTAGTAGCTTCTTCATCTCACCTTTTACTAGGATAGTTACAGATGACCAATCCATTTTTATCTCTCCACCCAGGTCTCTATAGAAAATCCTACTCAATAGCATACCAAAGGATGCTGGGATGTATGCTACCAATATGGTTAGGAGCACCTTCTTGTTTGGAAAATCAACTAGTGCTACCTATGCATCTTTGATTCTTCCTACCAATGGCACTCATTTGGATTCCATTGAGTATCAGATGCCATTTACCCGGGTCAAGGTGATGCCTAGAGCATTTGCAACTTTGGCTGGCATCACATTGTCTGAGGCTCCAGAATCTATGATACAATTATTTCGCTGGAAGCCTTTAATGAGGAGTGACAGGTAGAAAGGTTCAACCCTATTGTTTTTGGAGGCACTGAGGGATAGCATGTTTTGGGAAGGTGGTGTGGATGGTGTGGGCAATAAACCTTTAGAATTAGGACTCAAGGATACATGGTTACCACCATGAACTGCATTAATGAACTTGTCAAACTGGGCAGGTTGTGTTTGTAGGTATTCTATTTTCTGAGAGCTGGACTTTGGTTTTTCTTGCATAATCCACAAAGTCAAATGGGGTTATGGTGAGCGAGGAATAGGTTCCGGAAATGGAGGAAGATTTACATGGTAGAGGATTTGCTATTTTAGGTGTTGAATTCTCATTTTCGGGTGTAGAAATTGGCTTGGAAGGGGGTGAGGGTGTAGCTTTTGATTGAACCTTAGATGTTTTTTGCAGGAACAACATTTAAAGGAGAATTGTTCTTAGCAAATTTTGAGCTGGGAGAAGAATTAGATCACTTACGTGGCATAGTAGCATGATCCCTGACAACCAATGAGTTTGGTTTTTCTTTTTCCGAATCCATAGAAGGTGGTAATGGTGACCCTCTGCTGATGATTTTATTTTGTGTGACCTTTGGAGGAGAATATTCTTTATTCTTCTTATGCTTTACCGCAACCGTTGAGGATGAGAGCACCTTTCCTGGATTGTGCACGAGTGAAAACAACACATGAGAAACTTGGAGCTTCTTCATGATCCTCATCTTCATCATCAACATACTCAATTAGGACATTGTGCATATCAACTTCCTCGACCTCAAGATAGTTTTCATAGTCTTCCATATTTTCTTCTTCAGTTTCATCAATTTTTGCTTCCTCCTCTAGCTCTTTGGTATCACAGATGGCATTGACTGGTGGTGCTTCAAGAGCAAGCCAACGAGGAGGTGGAACAATCCTTGGCCTATCTAGAGGGTTTGGTTTCATTGAAGCATTCCGCATTGTGATATGAGATAACTGCTTCTTTAAGGCAACCAAGTCATTTTCTATCTTTTGGAACATCGGATCTGTGGTGATAGAGTTTGAATTCTGACCCTTTTGCTTTCCATTGGGGCCTTCCACGTTTCCTAAAAGGATTAGATCATCATCGGTTTCTATTGCATAGTCCTTGGCTTCCCTCAATGTTCTTGGTTGGGCTCTTCTGAGGAAGAAACCTACTTCTGATGGCAAAGCACTGATGAAAAACCTCTTCAAATTATTTTCAAGAAAGCACCAACATCTTCAGGGATCCTTCTTATCACTCTATCATATCTTGCTATGAAGTCCCTCATTGACTCAGAGGTTTCTTTCTTCATTTGTACCAATTGGACCAAAAAATCATGACAACATTTTGTGCTCTTGAACCTGTGTTCGAATGCACTTCTTATATCCTCCCAACAGGTGACGGACCTCGGGGGTAGAATGTAGAACCATTCGACAGCTTTCTCTTGAAGTGACTCCACAAAGAGTGGAACTAACACATCTTCATCCTCAACACCCAACACATTGCAAGCAGTGATAAATGTTGTTACATGCTCTTCAGGGAGTTGAGAACCATCCCCTCTAAATTTTGGGAAGTTTTCTCTCGAGCCTCTCGGTAGCTCATGGAGTGGTTTAGCAAGAGCTAGTGGACCGGTGTTTCCTCCCCATGGTACATTAGGTCTACAGGCCTCATGATCACGATCCCCCATTCTATTTTTGTTTCTATCTTCCAACCTTGATAAGGTTGTGACTTCTGTTGCTTCTCTTTCATCTACCTTGGCTTAAAGTCTCTTGATTTCTTCTAGTTGAGATCTTATTTCTTCGTTGTCTCTTGCTTCTCTTTCTCTAGCTTCTTCTTCGGTCTCTACGTCAGTGAAATCTTCAAGGTTTTCGTTGATGTATGGAAATTCACCATCCAAAGGATTGGAAACACTCAGATTCCCACGTGGCTGGTTGCTTGAAAAGGATGCCTCTGGATTTCGAATAGCTCTTGTTTCCTTTGAAGTTCCTAAAAAATGGGATCAGTTTGTCATCCCTTGTCTTTGTTGTTGGATGTACCTTCTATCCGCCAGCTTGAAAATCTATGCTCTTCTTTGTGGTGTTGGGATTTTTCTTTGCCTCTCCAATTCAGTAGTGCATTCTTCTTCAAGGTCTAGAATTCTTATGGCAATGAAGTAGTGATTGACACTTTGTCTATTATGCCAGATAGCTTCCCTCAAATCTAAAGCAACGTCTTCTTGGATGTGGAAGAGAAATTTGGGTCTTTCAATAGGAGGGTTTCTCGGAATATCCATGATATGAATCCATGTGGCTCATATAGCCATTCAAATTCCAGAAACTTTTTCTCTTTTTTTGAATCTTCAATTTTCTGACCTTGTGGTCACATTCAGGTGCAAATGCTGCTAAATATGGCCCATGGTGGGCGCCAAAAACTATTGGCGAGGGAATTTTTCAGGTGGACAAATATGTGAATTCCTTGCCAATGCTCTGGGAATCTAAGCCCCTCTACTTAACCGGTACAACTGCCATGTATGCATGCGTGAGAAAGCATGGATTTCTGTGATGGCCTTTTAGTCGGGAATCAAACAGGGGCACTCCACTGACCCTGTGGAAAATTCTTGGAGTTATCTACAAGGGGAGAATTTGCTATAAAGGTGTGAAAGGGAGTGAGAAAAGAGGTATGAGAACTAATGTTGCAGGTAGAAAATCATATTCCTGCACACACTAGTTAAAATCTTCAACACATGCATTTATGAGAAGAAACAACCCTGCAAATGGCAACAAGATAAGATAAAATTACAAATTCAAAGTTTCTAAAATATCCTCATCAAAGAGGCTACAAAATCCTTCTTCTTGTATTGATGCTTAAACAAAAGTTGTACATAATGTGGGAATGGAAGAAATTTGAGAATGGAGGAAAGTAGAAGAAAATGGCTATCTCCTTTGCTTTCTCCAAGTACAATGCACTCGTGAGTTTATAAGATCAATTGCCAACCCTTACAATGGTGTGAAGAAGCCATCAAATATATTGCAAGAAACAGTTACAACTTGTTCTTTGTTAGCAACGAATAGTTTACAATTTTTTCAATCATTTGCGTCTGTTCAGATTCTTGATTCGTGAAGAAACGCCAATGGCGAGAAAACCAAATTTTTCATAATGCAGTCGTAACACCCATTTTGTAACTTTGAATTTGAACCATTCATCTTTCCTTTGAAACTTTAAACCAGAGCCATCCACGTGGGAGAAATTTACTGGAGCAGGCGTGGAGGATGCCTTTTGCATTTTGTGACTTTATAGAGATTTGGCATTTTTTACATTTTTTGTCCGCTCACCCACTTTTGATATGGCCTTGACACATGGCCTTACTTGAGTGGAGACAAAGTCGTGAGTCACTTTTATAATTTTACCTTTTTCCAATGCGGGCTCAAAAACACAAATTGCTCTGCCGGCCCGCTTCCTCGCTTTGACTTTTTTGATGCGAGCTCAACATTTGACTTTTTCCCTCTTAGCATGATCGGGGCTGTGGGTCACTTTATGACTTTTCACCTTTTTTACAAAGAGGCTCAAAACCTCAAATTGCTCCGCCGGCCCGCTTGCTCGCTTTGACTTTTTTGACGCAAGCTCAACATTTGACTTTTTCCCTCTTAGCATGATCGGGGCTGCGGGTCACTTTATGAATTTTCACCATTTTTAAAAAGAGGCTCAAAGCCTCAAATTGCTCTGCCAGCCCACTTCCCTGCTTTGACTTTTTTGATGCGAGCTCAATATTTGACTTTTTCCTTAGACTGATCGGGGCCGCGGGGCCAAATTGACATTTTTTGCTAAAATAACAAAAACGTTAAGTTCGCAAAAAGGACCCGCTATGTGGCATCCAATTAGATATGTCCATGTACATGTGGATACTAGGACCAATATTTGATGGGGAAGAGATTCTCGTCATTCACAACTATGGAAAAATGTAGAAAAGAGGAAAACTCCACCATTTTACACCTGATTTTCAAATTTCTTTCGCGAACTAAGGAATTGAGAACAATACAAGATTCGACGATCCATGACCATAGAAAAGATGGGAAATTTCATTCAAATGGAGGCTGCAATAGAATTTTCACGTGTCCAGACAGGGAAACATAAAATTTATCAAACCACACAAACTGGAGAGTTTAAACAACTTCAAAGCATGAATTTTTCTATCTTTTCAGACTTCCAACTTTACTTGAACACTTCTAGAGGACGTGAGCTTGAAATTTTTGAATTTGAATTTTAAAATAAGGGGGGGATTTTGAGGACGACAACACACAATTAATTAAATCTAGTTTTATTAATTTACGACATCTTAATTAAAGTAATTAGATCCTTTTCACGACTAATTACAATCGTATATTATGATCAAAGTAATATATAATTGTCCTTTGTATTAAGCTCAATTGTCGTTTTTCTTAGTCCTAATAGCTTTAAAAATAGCCAAATTGGACAGTTTCCAAATGATAAATTCTTAAGCGTTATTGTCAAAAATTTTTTACTAATCGTGTGCTCAAGTGTGCAACGTGACATTTTGAGCACCTCTTTGTCCTTTCAAGTGCTTTTCCAGCATTTTGGCGATCATTTAGACCCTTCTTGTGTCCATATTCAATTCACTGTATTTTACCCTTTTTATTGCTTGCGACTCGTGAGTGCATCCACCATAGTCTTACAACAAGGGGGTATCCATTGCGACGTGAGATGTTTTTTTCTCACAACCTAGTACTTGATTTTGCCTCTTTCCTTATTTTTTGTTAGTTGTGCTCGTTTACGGTGTCAATTTTTTGTGTTCTACAGAACTTGACTTTTGGTCTCCTCTCTTGCACATTATTACGCTGATTGCAAAGTGAGTAACCAAATTGTTTCAAGACGCACACTCAGACCCGATTGTATCCAATGCACTAAACTATAAAGTGCCGAAAGTAGGGGGGTTTCTATATTTTCATGGGTAATTGTGTTTATTTTCTGCATTCATTCATTCTCTCTTCACTATGGATGCTCTTTCAATTCCCTTGCTTATGTTGTTCAAATTTTTTAAATGGAGATGGAAAATAATTATGAAACTAAGGTGTAAAGTGTTATTTCACATTGCCATGGGAGCTGAGACTGAACCTGATAATGAGCCTAAACAATCTAAGTGGTTTAACCGTAGTGATGAAGATTTAGGTCTTCTTTGGATGTATTTATCTCCTAACTTGATCTTCCACATTAAGTTGTCTGAAACACCAAATTATGCGTGGAAAATGTTGGATAAAATGTTTGGACAACAAGATGAAATGAGAGTGCATGAGTTGGAAAACGAACTACTAGGATTAAATCCTAGTGACTTTGAAAACCTACAAGCCTTCTTCTTGAAGTTTGTCCACACTAGATTATTTGTAAAGGAATGTCAAGTAGAGAAGAAAGATTCCTAATTGATCTTGTCAATTATTTCTAAGTTAGGTCCCGAATACTCCATCTTCGTGTCAACTTTTTACGCTACAAAAGTTACCTTGGGCAATGCTTGGAATATGCCCTCCTTTGACTGTTTTTTGTCCCAACTCATTCGAGAACAAGAAAAACTCATTCAAATGGGGTCTCTCAAGTCCAAGTCACATGCCCTTATAGTAAGTACTAGTACTAGAAAGAAGACTGACAATAAGATAGAGAAAAAGTATCAACCTAAGAAGGAAACCAAGACCAAACCTAAATTTAACACGAAAACTTCGACTTCTAAACCTAGATAAAAGAAAGACAAGTTTACATGTTCCTAGTGTAAGAAGCTTGGCCATAAAGAGCATCTATGTATGAGAAAACAAATTGATCACCTTACTCATTTACTTGAGAAAAATCAAATAGGTGTTCTTGAGTCTATCAAACAAAATGCTCCGAAAGCCAAGTCTTCTATTGCAAGAGAGTATAAATCTGATAAGAAGAAAGGAAAGGCCCTTGTAGCTAGAGTTTCTCCTTCATCAACATGGATTATAGATTCTGGTGCCTCGCACCACATGGCTTCTTCGCATGTTGAGTTATCCAACATCAAACCTTGTGGTATGTCCCAAATCACGTTGGGTAATGACACGAAAGTGTCAATTTTCTGGTAGTGAATCGGTAGAGATAGATGGGGGGGGGAACATTTAACCAAGTGTTTAGTGTTCTCGATCTCTATACCAATCTCCTCTCAGTTTACCAAATCACTCACCTTGGTGAAGAAATGCGAGTGGAATTTGGTCCTAACTCAGTGATTATTCATGAGCTTCACAGTGACACTACAGTGGCTGAGGGAAAGGTGGATCGTTGTTCATGGTTGTATACCTTTTCCCACTTTACTTCTGATTCTATACCCACTACTTTTCTCACTCATGCAGATGAGGTTAGAAAGCTATGACATGAGCGTTTTGGGCATCTAAACTATCGTTACCTTGAACAATTGAGCCAAAATGAAATGGTCAACGGGTTACCCCGCGTTAAGTTTTCTAAGGGTCTTTGTGAGGGTTGTACCCTTGGAAAGCACCCTGAAAAAAGCTTTGACAAAGGAAAAGCTTGGAGGGCTACTCATCCCTTTGTTCATAGTGACATTTCTGGCCTATTTCTGTCTCCTTCATTTTCTAGATCTCTTTATATACTCGCTTTCATTGATGACTATTCACGATATACGTGGTGGGTATATTTTCTTAAGATTAAGTCTAAAGTATTTGAACATTTTCAAAAATTTAAGGCTCTTGCTGAGAAACAAGTAGAACATTCTATCAAGGTTCTTTGAACTGACAATGGAGGCAAATATGTAAACAATAGGTTTGAGGGTTTCTAAACTTTTGAAGGGATTTCTTTACAACATACAGTTGTTTATAGCCCTTTGGAAAATGGAGTCGCATAAAGAAAGAAATGAACGCTTAAGGAGATGGCCACTTGTATGGTTCACTCGAAGTCCCTTCCTCCACAGTATTGGGATGAAGCAGTGAATTGTGCTAGCTACATTTAGAAACGTGTTCCACAAAAGGTAGTAAGAGGGATGACACCCTTTGAAGCGTGGTTTAGATGCAAGCTTGATGTTGAGCACTTTTGATTCTTCAGATCCAAGGCTATGGCTCAGATTCCTAAGAAGAAACGTAAGACATTGGAACCACAATCCAAACATTGTATCTTTGTAGGGTATCCTGATGGCATGAAGGGATATCAACTATTCAATCCTACTACTCATGAGCTTTATATTGAGAGAAGTGTTAAGTTTGATGAGTCTTCTTTGACTTTTACTCTCTACCCTCTGAGGTTCTTCAGCTCTCTTATTTGGATTCTGACTCATCAGATGATGATGTTCTTGAGCGTGTTCCTCCTCTTGATCCCCCCAACCCTTAGACTTTTGAGTCTTCCAATTCTGACAGTAGTGATGATGAGGACTATGTCCCTTCTCACTCAAGTGAAGAATCTTTTGACTTTGAGCATGATCCTCCTGGTCCTCTTTGGGGTAGGAAAACTCTACAAAGTGTTAGAGATTTAGTTGGAGATACTTAAGATATGAGACATACTAGCTCATATTTCATTGGACCCCACTCTTTCTTTGCCTCTGCTTCTAATCCATAGTCTTTTAGGGAGGCTTTTGGTATTCCTGAGTGGGATTCTACCATGGATGAGGAGTATTCCTCTCTCATGAAGAATGGTACTTAGGATCTCACCTCTCTTCCGAAAGAAAGAAAAATCATTCGGTGTAAGTGGGTGTTCCAAACAAAGTATGGAGCAGATGGAGATGTCAAAAAATTTAAAGCACAATTAGTAGCTAAGGGTTTCTCCCAGATAGTTGGGGTTGATTACATTTGAAACATTTACTCCGGTTGTGAAGATGACTTCTATTCAACTAACCATTTCCATTTCCACAACTAACATATGAGAAGTACATCAAATGGATGTTAAGAGTGTCCTCCTTCATGGGGACCTAGAGGAAGAGATATATATGGAACATACTCCAGGGTTATGTCCATGATCCCTCCCTCATTTGTAAGTTAAAGAAGTATCTTTATGGCCTTAAATAAGCCCCCTGAGCTTGATATGCCAAGATGACTCCTTTTAACTTACATCAAGGTTCACTCAGTGTCACTCTAACCCAAATGTTTACATTCTACGACAAGATGACTCCATACTCATCCTTATTCTCTATGTTGATGACTTGTTAATCATGGGTAACTCTTCCTCTATCATTGATTCTGTGAAGATCACCTTGGCCAACAAGTTCTCCATGTCTGACTTAGGATTACTTTATTACTTTCTTGGGATCTAGATTTCACAATCTGACTCAAGAATTATGATTTCGCAACCTAAGTATGCTCTTGATTTACTTTCTCAGTTTCATATGTTCGATTGTAAGTCTTCTCCTACTCATTTTCTTTCCTTGGTTAAGTTGGTTTCTGATTGCTCTACTCCCTTGGTTGATGCTACCATTTATCGAAAATTGGTTGAGAGCTTGATTTACCTTACTCACACTCGACCGGATCTATCATATGATGTTGGGATCATGTCTAGATTCATGCAGGAGCCACATGAGTTACATTGGAAAGTAGCTAAGTGGATCCTTCACTATGTTCGTGGAACTTACACTGATGGAATTCACTATCTTGGAGGGATGGATATTGACTTGGTTGGGTTTATAGATTATGATTGGGCCAGTGATTTAGATCATCAAAAATCTACCTTATGCTACAATTTTTCTTTTGGTTTGGGTCCTATTACTTGGTCTAGCAAGAAGTAGAATGCTATTGCAATATCTTCTATAGAGGCAAAATAAAAAGGAGCAGTTAATGTTGCCACAGAAGTTGTTTGGTTACAGGGTATTCTGACAGATTTTGGCATCCACTTTCGGCGGGCCTACCATCATCTACTGTGATAACATGAGCACTATCTTGATTTTCATAAATCCAGTTCAACATCAGCGGACGAAACACATTGAGATTCACATGCACTTCATAAGAGATCTTATACATGATGGTATCATCGACATACAATATGTTCAGAAAATTGATCAGGTTGTAGACATATTCACCAAGCCCTTCACTGAGGTGAAGTTTCTTCAGTTACGATATCTTCTTGGGGTGATGTCTTTTGCAAATGCTCATCTTCTTTGGGCTATATAGTCCTCTTCTTCTTTATAGGAGGATGTTGTTTGTATATGGGCACCTTATCAAGCCTTTAGTTGCCGCTCCCCATTGACACATCTTTCTTAATTGTTTAGGAGTGTCTTCTCATTCTGTTCTGACTCATCATAGCCTCTACCCCAGCTTCGATGAAGGGGGGTATTGGTGTGTGGGATATTATGTGTCCTCCACTCACATATGGAGGGTCATCTCACATGGGTGAGGTCATTAGGGTTATCTTATGTGTCATGCACTAGGGTTACTCAACACTCTATATGTATCCTTCCATTTGATGTTTATGAGTATGTCAAGACACTTTGCTTTCTTTCCTCTATGAGCAAGCTTTGTTTCTGTTGCAAGTTCTTCCTTTGTTGATTGATTATTACGATTACGTTAGAACCATTATGATTCCGTTGGAGTGCAACTACTTTGTGGTGCATAGTTTTCTGATTCAATTCTTACAAAAACTCTTTCAGATGTTTCCCATGTTCTTTTGTTTCAATTACCTAATTTCTAGCTCTCAGTCTTCACTAATCATGTATGAGATCTTCACTAAGGTGTTTTAAATTTTGTTCAAGAGGTATTAATCAAACCTAAGTGAGAGTCTACAAATGTCAAAGAATGTCAATAGCTCAAATTATAATGAATGTCAAAGGATCAATGTGACAAAGTGATTATTCTAAATGAATAAGTCAATAGTGACAAACAAGATACAATCACACAATGTTTAGTTCTAGACCAATCAATCAAATGATGCACTTCCTAAGTATATTTCCAAATGGTAGTTAGTGTTTCAAGATGATTAACAATATGTCACCATTTATGTCAAGTTCAAAGAAATGAACAAGGCGTAAGTAATAACAAGAAGTTAATGTGATCCTCAAATAAAGTATACTAAAAGTGAGCTTGAATCCAATCAAGACATATATCCCAAAAAGTGGCAGTTACGATTGTGAATGACACAACAATACCACCAAGATATGTTAACCAAACTTTGTGAAAAAGCAAGGTATTAATATCAAGATGATATTGATATAATGCACACAAATGGTAACACTCAACACTTTGCAAAATTGAGGTAGTAATTGAATCAAAATAGGTCTAGAGTATACCAAGGAATTGTTAGAGTGTGTATATCGTAATGTCACAATATATATATTTAGGAAAAGTTTTTGAGAAATAAGACGTAAATACCAAAATTGCAGTGACACTATATAAACAAAATAACATTTCAAAGGAGAATCAAGGTGATGAATCAAGCCTAACTGCGATGATGATCTTGGCTTGGGTATTAAGATAAAAAATGCTACCAATGATATCAAAATGTCTCCACACACTTTAGACGTTTAACAACTCAGCCATAAATATGGATGAGCGTAAACGGACACAAAAGTGGTGAATACAATCAATTAAGAACACAAGGGTAATCACTCTTCTTCTAATCAACAAGTGTCAAAAGAAAGTGAAGGAAGTATATCAATTGGGGGTGAAAAATGTTGGTATCACTTTGGTAGAGTTTTGTCTCACCTTGGGGTGAGTGAGAAACTAAGCAAAAGTAACGCTTCACACGTTTCATGATGAGTGATGACTCTCAACTCAAATTGGTTTTGAAATGGTCAAAGTTGGCTCCTGATCAAAGAGAGCTTCCTAGGTGGTTCACTTAACTAGGTGTCAAAAGTTATTTAAGAGCCAGCTTGGTTTGCCAAGGTTTCCCAAGGATTATCTTGACTTTATTTTACCCCCTTCAAGCATAGTGTGTAATAAATGTATCCGTCATGTACTCTCACTGGGGTCGCGATACGAATAAATTTGACGCTAAATCTCATGTGTATACTAGTCAAGTACGTATATGGACCACTTCCTGTTTCGTCCACAACGTTCCCTCTTGCTTGGACTACTTTGAAGTTCCTAAGACCAACCCCATTATTGTAGTGTAAAGCTTATGTCAAAGGGGTTATTTCCTAGTTTTAAGCGGACGAAGCGTACCCTTATCTAAACCTACAAATCAAGTGTTTTGAATGTGGTGGTTTTTTTAATCTTTTAGACTTAATATGGTTTATTCGTTCGCCATTTAGCAACCTGCAACACAAGTGTAGTTAGAAAAGTTTGTTTCAAACTTCTTTCTTTGACAAGCATTTTTAGGTCCTATACTCAAGCATTAGTAGTTCTCCAAGCAAATCACATTATTTAAAAGAGGATTAAGAGTTACTTTTGATTCTCATGATCATCCAAGGATGTAAAAGAAGAGCATACACAATAAATAATCCAACTAAAAAGTAAAGGAAAACTTTGTAATTAATGAACCATACAAAAAGCTTGATAAATGTTCATTCCCTTAAACCAAAAAAGAAAGATGAAGTTTCCAATCAACTAAATGTTAGAAAATGAAGACTAAAGTTACTTTTGATTTTCAAGATCACCCTAAAGTGCAAGAGAAGAGCATACACAAACTTTAGTCCAACTAGATAGAAATGGAAAACTTCAAATCAAAGGACCATAAAAAAAGCTTTGTAAAAGGTTCATTCCCTTAAGCAAAATGAAAAATCAAATTTCTAAGTTAATACAAATGTTAAAAAGATAGATATCAAAGTTGTTTTTGATTCTCAAGATCACCAAAAGTTGCAAGAGAAGGGCATACACAAGCTTTGGTCTAAATCAAGTAAAACATGGAAATACAACATTCATCAAAATATTAGACATGTTAGAAAATGACCAGTTTTACAATAAAAGGAAAAACCTACAATTTATGTAAGTATAAATCCATAATTTATGTTTTCATTGCATAGTTGATTTCAATATATTTCAAATGCAAAAAAACGGAGCCATTTTGAGTTCGGGAGAAAAAGTTATGGCCTTCGGAAGATGGGTTACACATATGCTCTTATGCTCACGGGTATTCACTTAACATGTACTCAAAAAATATGAAAAAAACGTCCCTTAATTTGTAAAAAGGTCAAAATTTTCCATCTAAGAGTCAATTTTGACAACAAATCATCACATTAATATATGAATAAAATATTCAATGCTATCAAACATTAACATTCATGATAAAAAAATTAACATTTTCAAGAAATTGACAAAATTAACATGTAGAATGATGAAAAAGTAAGTTCTAAAAATGAAAACATGAAGAAATCTTGAAATTTTCTTATCAAGATTCAATTTTGGCAGCAACCTACCACATTAATATGTAAATAGAAGACTCAACACTATCAAACACTAAACTACATGCTCAAGAATTTAAGATTGTCAAGAAATGGACAAAACTAGCATGTCAAATGTTGAAAAATGAAGCTCTAAACATGAAAATATGGAGAAATATTAAAAATTTCCCATCAAGATCCAATTTTAACAGTAATTCATCTCCTTTATACCTACAAGGAAGACTCTACACATGCAAACTCAACAAAACAAGTTAGATCAACATGTGCAAAAGAGGGTTAGTAACCAAAATAGAAATATAACTACAAAAACTTAAAATTAAGTACAAATGACAATGTAGTAAGTCCCACCAAGCGTGTCAAAGGTGTATATGAATTAGTTAACAATGCAAAGGAAATCAAAGCTAACACCTAATAGCTTTAATACAATGTTAACTAGATCAAGATACAATCATGCTTAGAGCTTAAGCAAAGCTAATCTGTTAGCATATTTGCATTAAAACATGAAATGAAGATTTAAACTAACATACTAAACAAATTAACCTCCATCTCTAATCGAATGCTAATAAAATGAACCTATTTAGATCCTTAGCAATCAAAAGGGTTGATTGTATGCTTGAATCCCAAGGTTTTCAAAAATGAAGTCTTGTCAATCCATGGCTACAAGACCATATGATATATCTCCATATGACTTCAGAACTTGGATGGATGAATGTAAGAAATGAAGATAGCTAGCTCCTCTAATAGAAGAATTCTCTAAGATGATAAAATGGCTACAATATAAACTCTATGCTCATTTAGGTGTAAGTAGAAAGGTTAGAGGAGGGTTCCTTTTATAACCCAATGGTTTGAAGAAGTTTTGCATCCTATTGTATGTGGGATAATAGCAAAATTAGGTTAGTTATGGATAAGCATGGTTTAGAAGTGGTTGAGTTTACTTTAGGAGAGTTTAGTTTGTCTTTTAATGACTCGCGAGGATTGAGGGGGTTTATTAATTAACCAAAGTGATTAATTAATAGGTGTGCAAGTTTATAGCAGCTTTTTAGAGGAATAGTTAGTATGATTTATGCTATGAGAGGATTTTAATCAAATAAATGACGATTTATTGATTAAATAGAAGAGAGAATTAATTAATTAAGAATAATTAACTAATCTAGATAGAAAGTGGTATTAATTAATTAGAAATAATTAATTAATCTAGATAGAAAGGGGAGTTGATTAACAGAAGGTCGTTAATTGGTGTCGTTGTTGGATAGAAGAGTTAATTAACTAACGCAATGTAATTAATTAACGACAATAATAGAGAAAATGTGCGATATTGACGATATGTCATCAATTTGTAGGAAATGGTATAATTAGTGCAATTTTAATATTTAAATTGCTTGAGCTAAATTATAGGTGTCTACAACAACAACATATGGACATTCACTAAGGCATAATAAGCACTTTTTTTCTTGGAAGCTATTACATTGTTCTCTCCTAGGATAATTCCACGTGAATGTGATGTGATGGCTAGTGCATTACGTACAGATGAATAAATTCACACATTTATACCACATGTGAGTTTGCCATATGCATTTTTTATTAAATGAAATCAAGGTTGCTCAAAACATCTGATATTTGAAATCCCTCTATTTTTTAAAACAAAGTGTTTGTATGCGATTATAACTTGAGTCGTTTCCCTTTTTTGTGTTTTTAAGTTGTAAAATACAGAGAAAATTTTAATATCATGTATCTTTTAACTTGGAGATTTAGGATATACATCTTTTCATTCCTGCGCATCACTCTTTTTTAGCGACCTTCAATGATTGTTACGCTCTAGTTTTGGTGTCTTTTGTTCTTCATTTGTGCCTTCCTGTTAGCCCTTCCCTACGTTGCTCAATGTGCCACAACTAATCCATGCACGTTCTCTTAATTTCATGTATGCTTCTCTCATCCTTTTAGTGCACATGTTTTCTTCTCATCCAACATAATGTTTGTGATTCTCTATTTTCCTACTCCTCTTTTGCGACATTAGAACTTCCCCACCTTATCTCTTTCGACATTGTCATCACAAATTCGACATACAATTGCTAGTTTTAAAACATTTATAAAACAACATTAAAAACAATACCTTCTTTCTTATTGAATGAAAATATAGAAAAATAAAAAATAATTAAAGCACGCTGTCATTGCCATTAAATACATGTAACTTTTAAAGCATTCTATCTTTAAGATAGGTAGGTACACCTAAAAATAAAATCAAACTTGCCTTCAAAGATCAAAGTAAATCTTTTCTTTATCTTCCTATTTAAATATCATGCAAAGCAACTTCTACGCGTTAACACTAGATATTTAAGACGGCAAAAATATAATTAGGAAAAAAGCAAACTATTATTAGACGCGCATAAACTAGGTATGTTAAAAATTGAACCGCGTAAAATACTATATTAACCTAACTTTACCCTAATTCCAAACTGTCACTTTTTTCTTTGTACTCGTGAACCCTTTTCAACGCGTTAGTTTAATAAATTGACACCTTTGAATTCCATTGCCTAGGCTACATAAGCTTCACATTGCCAATTCTCTGCGGTTATAGTTTGATCTCTGTTTCTGGTATTTGATCGCAATGAAGAAAAGCATAGGCAAAACCCTGTTCAACAGATCGTCCCGCAGGAAAACAGAGGGAGCTTCTCTGTCAAGAGACGGATCGCGATCCGAGTCAGCATCGAGATCTGAATCAGCATGCTCCTCAAGCCAAGCGGTGGAGCAGAACGTCCACGAGCTGGAGGAGGTTTTCAGGAAATTCGACGCCAATGGGGACGGAAAGATCTCGGCGTCCGAGCTGGCAGACATCATACGGTCCATGGGGAGCCACGTGAGCGAGGAGGAGGTCCAGGTCATGATGCGGGAAGCCGACGTGGACGGCGACGGGTACATAAGCCTGCAGGAATTCGTGGATCTGAATACGGAGGGAGCGTGTGTGAAGGACTTGAAGAACGCTTTTAAGGTTTTTGACCTGGACAGGAATGGGTCCATCTCAGCTGATGAGCTGTACCAGGTGCTCAGGGGTATGGGTGAGGTGTCCACCAGGGAGGAGTGCAGGAATATTATTGACACCGTGGACAGGAACGGCGACGGCCTTGTGAATTTTGAGGAGTTCAAGTCCATGATGACCAATAAAATTAACAACAAAAAATAGTTTTACTTCCTTTCTTCTTGTGGATTTTTCTTCTTCTGGAAACCCTAAAACCAAAATTCTGTTAATTGACAGATTTGGCCGTTATTGTGGATCTTGACTAATTCTTTCAATGGATATGAAGTTCTTTTACTGTTCACCTGGTTAGTTTTGTATCCCAATAATTCTTATATTGTTGTTGCTAGTCATGCCAAGGAGCTCTCTCATTTAAATGTATGGTTACTCAGCGTTATAATTCGCTATTATATATTAATGTTAATTCAATAACATAGAAGGGCATGTTTATGTATTATGATAATTATTAGGTTTGTAATTATAAATACAAAAAGTTATAAATATAAATATTGGTTCCAGAGATGAAATTTGAGGCCTATCTAGGATGTTTTTGACCTTTTTAAATGCATTTTACAATTTAGTTTTTGGCTTTTTAACGTATTTTACAGTTTTTGAAATTAGCTATCCTTCTTAGTGATATGATATTTGTAAAAACCGTCAAAACTCTCATTTATTTGTATTAAACAATATAAATAAAATAACAATATTAAAAATACTTCTTTTTTTCAAAGTAATAGATTTTAAATAATAGATATTTTATTAAAATATACCTACAACAACACAAATTTTGAATTTAGAATAGATATAATATTATAATGGAATAAATAAAATAACAATATTAAAAATACTTTTTTTTTTCAAAATAATAGATTTTAAATAATAGATATTTTATTAAAATATGCCTACAACAACACAAATTTTGAATTTAGAATAGATATAATATTATAATGGAATGGCCATTTAAAATGGCTTACCTCGTCCACAATTTTTCCTTTGATGGGCAGGGCCAGCAGTCAAATCGTGGCCCTGATTGGGCCTTGTTCTACTTTTCAACATTTAATAAAAATCTTGGAAATTTTGATAAGAATATGGGAATATAAGTTGGGATTCCTAATACAATTATTATTAGGTCTTGTTTTACTTTTCAAAAGGCAATAAGAATTTTGAGAAATTTGATGAGAATATAAAAATATTACTAGAGATTCCATGAGAATATAAAGATATGACTAGAGATTCTATTTTATGTGCTTTGTAGTATTAATATATTAACAATAAATATAAAATAATTACAATAATAAGATGGCTCGATCATGTTCTGTTTTCAAAATTTAATGAGAATCTTAAAAAATTCGATAAGAATATGGGAATATAACTTGGGATTCCTTATACAATTATTCAATCTTGTTTTACTTTTCAAAATTTTATAAGAATTTTGAGAAATTTGATGAGAATATAGAGATATAAATCTGAGATTCTATTTTATGTGATTCCTACATTGTTATGTATTAATATATTAACAATAAATATAAAATTGTTACAATAATAAAATTGGCTGAAAAAAATAGAAGATTTTAATAAAGCAACCAGAATAGTTTATGCAATAAATCAGGGTTTAAAATTGAGAGGTCAGTCTATTACATGATATTGATAATAATATAATTTCTCTTTACAAAAATTTTATTGGATTGTTGTTAATTTTTTCAATTTAAAAAAAAAATAGATATAAAGCAATATTTTATTTTTCTTCTTTTCTTTATATGTGTTGGCGTTACATGAATCAATACTTTTTGTCAAACATCACCATATCTATTTCAATTTTTCTTTTAAAAAAGAATACTGTAGCTCACTTTATAGCGTTGCATGTGATGCATGTAGTGAATTAATATCTTTTGACTCTGATTTTCAGTATATTTTAATGAGTGTTAGGGATCACAATTTTTACTATTTAACTATATTTTTTAATTAAAATTAAAGTAGGGCCATGACTCGATGAGTGGTAAATAATGTATTTAGTAGTGGCACTTTGGTAGGGAATATATTTACGCCAAAGGCGTTCCCCCTACGGAAAAGGTCCTTGCGGACATATGGATGTTTGTGCTTTTTCTGCCTATTTTAGCTTTTCTCTACTATTTTTAATAATTAACAATTTTAGCTTTTGTTTTTAATTAACAATTTTAGATTTTCTCTCTTATTTTTAATAATAAAAACAGATAGTCTTACGGTTGAGTTGTTAGAGCTAATTAATAATTTTGTTTTTAATAATTAACAATTTTGGCTTTTGTTTTTAATTAACAATTTTAGATTTTCTCTCTTATTTTTAATAATAAAAACAGATAGTCTTACGATTGAGTTGTTAGAGCTACAAATAGAAAATCAGTGAGCCGGCCAAGCCCATATATATCCATGTCAGAATGAATCATCTATTGCAGGTACACGGGAGTCATAGATCCAGATTTCCTTTGATTTTTTTCTCTGCCATTAATCCAACCAACAAGTCCAAATTCTCAACACCATTACCATAAACCTGCGACAGTTACCTGTGAAGGTTGGCTGGGGCGGTTGCAGCTATTAAATTACAAAGTGGACTCCAAAAGTAAGTACAGTACAAGAACACATCATCACTACGTATAAAATTTGTGTATTATTGTCTGAAATCCTCTATTTTTTAGTCAATATCCCCTGCAAGCGTTGCTGATTTTGTAATGTGTTTATAAATATTGGGTTTCGTGAATATGTGGTTTTGTGTATTATTGTAGAGAAAAAAGTTTTTGATTTGATGTAAATGCTTTACTTTTAAAAACTGAATCCTTCCTTTTTATCGCCTCAATCGATAGCCGTAACAGGAGTAATTTTTTTCATTTTTTCTCACCTCCATGTTTATAATTGTGCAGGTTTTTGTATCAAAATCTCTAATAATTTGGCTTGCTCAATATGCTACTATCTACTTAGAAGAATGTTGTATATGTTGTTAAGTGTTGCGTTCATCAATGGAATTGAAGTTCTTAGTATAATAATGCCGGTTTGAATTATACTTCTTAGACTGGTTATTCAGAAACACTTTAGTGGGTTTTTCTGTATAAGAACTTTGTATTTTCATTGTACACAATCTATCTAAACTATTGATAAGGAATCTTAAATTTTCTCTACGATTTCCAATGAGTTTGAATTCAAGAGGCAACCAATTACTTTACAATTGTTTAAATATGTGAATCCGAATATAATGTTGATACATAATCATTGGGCAATGGAAAATTCATTCCATCGAATAAGAGAGTTGACAAGTGGAGTGAATTTCAATTGGATATAATATGTGTAGTTAGTTTGCCTAGTGAACATATAGTTTAAACATTTCATTGCTTATCTCTCAACAAGGGAGGAGACTTGGGATGCTCACATAGGGGATTGATTTTACGAAAAATATTTGAATTTATTAATTTTTAATGTAAAATTTTGATGGATTTTGGAGGCAATATTTTGAAGGTCTTAACTTCATGTTACGTTTTTCATCATGTTTAAAGTACTTACATTTAGGTATTATCTAGATATAAATATAAACGTTGGAAACCTTAGTGTTACCCCTTGTACACAACCAATACATCTTTTTTAAGACCAACACATTATTATCTAGGTACTATGTCCAAAAATATACACATTTATAGAAGGAAAGGTGCATGCACTTAATATGTTAGTAATCTCCAACCTATTAAGACAATCCTTATCCACTTAGGTATAAAGCAACAAAGGGTTTAACTATAGATGTTTCCTAAAGAACAACAACAATAACAAGATGGTACTCTTATAATGAAGAAATCCAAATCCTCTATAAACTACATAAAACTTTTATTTTGGCCAATTTACCATGACCTTGATGTTGTTCATATTCAAGTTGATGCCTTCATGTCACATAGTATAACCTAAATATTCTCATTCTTTTACTCTAAAAACATATTTGGATGATTTGGCATAAAACTTGACGCCCATCAAGAATCTATAATAACTAATCAACATGCTTCAAATAATATTTGTGTTTTGTTGTAGATTAGTACTTCATTAAAAAATACCAAATACAAAAGTAATAATTATACCTCTAAATCAAATAACATATACCGTTTGGCGTTCCCATCGCATGAAACACTGCGATTGCTAGTTGTAATGTTGTTTGTTTATTTTATGGTTTATAAATTTGTATTATTCTACAGTTCGTTTAATATAAAATAAAAAAGAAAGATTTTACAAAATTTATTTTTGAATTATAAATAATATTTTATTATTGCGATATTTTAAAATTAATTTTGGATACTCTACCACTTATAATAATGGTTACATTTTAAAATATGAATTATTTTGCAATATTAAGGGGAGATGGAGGATCGTCATTTAGAGGATCCCAAGGAGATGGTTCCTCTAAATGAGGATGGGGTGTCACCCATCTCTTTCCATCAAGAGTGTTACCAATAGAACCCATTGAAACGATAGCCCCCACCAAGAGGTGGAAGCACAACCATTTGAACACTATGTTGCATCGGGGAAGACCGTCGAAACATCCTAATTGAAGACTTGTCGTGCGGTGGCATACTCCAACCCCTATGATAAAGAGGATTCAAGAAGTGACTATAGGAACAACCACATAGTCGTTTATGTGTTGATGGTGATGAGCCCTATGGAGGGTGGTTTAGAGGTATGTGGCTCATGGTGTAGGGAGCACTCCCCTGATGGTAAAAACTCATGTAGGTGTTGAAAGCCCCATAACTTTTGAAAGTCAAGTGCAAATTTTTCAACTTGGACTTGTATTTGCATACACATCAAAGATATCACAAGAACATTTTCATTAATAGTAAAGTTATGATCATTTATACCTTTACTGAAAATAGTTGCATTTTCTAGAATTTCATAAAGAAATTCCAAAGAAAAGTAATGTATGTAGGCCAATTAGCATAATCTCTTAAAAACATCGTACGCCAAGTAAAGGCTCGAGATGGAAAGGATGAAAAACATTGTGAATCTAGTTCCAAGTCGAATGAGCCCTAGGGAAAAACCAAAAAAAGTGCTTGAAATTTTTTGGGTGGGCACATGTTGGACATTTAACATTATGGATGTTGATGTTACTCTTTTTCCAAGGGGTAAGCCCTAGTGAACTAGACACCAAAGGAAGTGAGTAATTTAGGTTCAATATTGGCATTCCAAATCCTATTGAGCCTAGTAAGTTAGGTTCTTAGAGAGGAGTGCAAATTCCAATGCCTATTGAGCTGGTGTAGACCCAGAGAGAACAAACTCATCATCTGATATAACCCAAGGGAGTAATTTATAAAATAGTATTACTATTTATTTGATAATATTTCCACCAATCTAAAAGCAAATGGACTCCAAACTTATGAAGCACGGTGTCTAGAAAAAGCTTTTTAAAATGAAGGAGAGAAGGAAATTCTGAAACTAAGAGCTAGAAATTTCTCTATAAGTTAGGGAACATGATCTCGAGTCTCTAAAAATGACAAGGTCCCACATAAAAGTAATGCCTTATTAGAAGAATCTAAGCACATTTAAACAACACATTTTAGAAAATAGGATTTTATAGGATGTCATAATAGGGAACACTATAAATTATGTTGAGTGATAGAAATCCCAGTTCTGATATAGTCCCCAACCATTTAAAATGGGGTTTAATTAGTTCAATGAATTTGTAGATACAATTGGCGGAAAAATACCCCTCAATTTTGACTAGCATAGTGGTGACCAAAAGTGTATGGAAACCTATATTTTTCCAAAGGGAGAACTCATAGGTATACAATGTCTTAACAAAATTTCCCTAGCTTTATTTCCTTCCACAACTTGCATAACCCACATAGCATATAGATCAATGCTTTGGTGGTGGATGTGAATGGTATCCATGCCTCCTTTTTCTTATGGAAGGCAAAAAACATCCCAAGATTCTATCTGGAATTGGCCCATAAGAAATCTCTCAATAATTTAGACAAATTACTATAACAAGGCCATATAGGGAACCAAACAAGATGAGTAATAAATGTGGGTGGCATTGATAATTTTGGTTGAAACCTAGAACTTGCTAGTGAGGGAAGGAGGCTTGGTAATCTAGTAAGATGTCTATATTTTCACATGATCAACCACATATTGCAACAAATATGAGGGGGAATAGTCAAAAGCAAAAGGAATACTAAGGAATTTGATTTACTCCCCACTTTTGATCCTTTTCCAATGAAAACCAATAACTCAATCAGGGAAAGGCATCATACCTTGCATGTGTTTCTTATTCCATTGGAGATTTGATCCATATGTTTTGCAAATAAAATACAAGCAATGTAAATATTCCATGAATGAAGCCTCTTATTCAGAAAGAGTGAGCAAAGAATAATCAACAAGTTATAATCAATTACGGGGTTCGATCATGGAGGTAAATTCCATGCTCAAGACCCCTTAAGCAAGCAAACATGTCCAAAGGCTTCGACAACTAAAAAAGTATAAGGAACAAGAATTCATCCTTATCGGGTGGAATGAAAGAAGACAAACGTCTCAGACTTATTCCCATTAATAGTCAAATAGGTCAAATCCTTAAAGAATAGGGTATGAACTCCAAAGATGAAAAACTCTCCAAATCGGAGCACTTTGATCATAACACGAATAAAAGACCATTCAATGCGGTCATAAGCTCTCATAACATTGACATTTAGGAATATAGTTCTTTGTTGAGAGTCATGTGTCCATTCCATTTCTTCCCACACAATGGTGATGTTGTCAAGAATATATTGAATTTCAATGAAACATGTTTTGTTTTAATAGATTTTAGGATTCAATTTTACTTCATGAAATAAATCACTAAAAATCATAAATGACAGGGTTTAACAAAATTTGCGTAGGTGATGATAACAAAGGATGGAAGATCCAAATTGGTGCACAAAACTCCTCTTCTAAAGAAATAAAAACTTGCACACATGTAGGAAACTAGACAAAAGATAGATTATATAACTATGAAGCGAGTTGCTTGGCAAAGGGCAATTCCAGGAACCAAAGGGCTTCCTTTAATGGATGTCATCTCCTTTTTGGACAACCAAGTCGAGAACAATCAATAATGAAATTACAAATAATAATATAAGATAATGTGGATAAAAAATTGTAAATATACAATGTTTGGACGCTATAACTCAATTGACATCTTCGATGATAGGCTGAGGTGGATTGAAAATATTATCCCAATAAAGATTGGCATCGTCACTATGTTCAAGGAGAATATCCAACTGTTCCCAAATGTCATCCAGATTGGGCGTAAGGATAATGGAGCATATGGTCAACTCGTGATTGATATCAGATTACCCACATACGAAAGGTTGACAAACTATGGGGAGGTTCGTAAACTACTTGTGGAATGGTCATTTAGCAGAGAGTCGTGCTTGTAGATGAGAACATTAGCCATGACTTCAAAATAAGACTGAAATATATCAAAAATGTGTTTAGAATGCAAAGTTGGATATTTTAAATGGAATCGATGGCAATCGTGATGATCAGTGTCAATCCTTATGATCAACGTCGATCTGTCCGATCAGTGTTGATTGCTATGAAAAGTGTGTTTGTGGTCAAAGACGTTTTGCAATATCTATCTTTTTAGCGGATGATTAGACTTTTCAGGCTCCGATACTTGAATGAGGAAAATAATACTTTGATTGAGTTTGAAAATAATGGTTTACAAACTTAAATGAAAGCCATACCTTTGTGGGAGAGGCGACTCAGATAATCGAATAACGAAGATAACTTCTCCAAAGGGAGGTCAACGCAACAGGGTGCTCTAGCTTCTTCACTTCAACAATGAACCTCGGCTCAACCTCCAGATGTTCACTCAAACGGCCCTGTCACTTTGAATTTTTTTGGATCCTTGGGCAATGGGTTGTGCTAATTTTTATAGGATCAACATCGTTTAATAGAATCAGCGTCGTTTTGTAACGATCGACGCGATTCAGAGAATCAGTACCGATTCCCTCTTTTTTCAGATATTTTGGGTTAGATATGGTTCTAACCACATTATTTTTGTGGTTAATACGAGTTATAGTAGTTTTGAAGTTGTTTCAAGCTTGTGGGAAGTTTGTTAGGGGGTTGGGGTTATTCTGGTTGTTTTGTTTTATTTATTTTTGTTTATTTTATGGTTACGTATGGTAAAATAGTGAATATAGGTCGATAAATGGGTAAAGTGGCCATGTGAGTTTACAACACGATGTCCTAGGGTAAGTACATACACATAGGAACTAGGGTGACCTAATTCTAGTGTCTACATATTTGCTTCAGTCTATTAATGGCAAACGCGGTATGTCAAAGATAAAGAACTAATGCCTTGGCAATGATCTTATATGAGACATTTATAAGAGCAATTAGTTTTCGATTGGTAATTAACTCTAGATGTTTGACTCTAGGGATACATTTAATATTACCTTTATCAACAATATTCCCCAACGTTCTACTATTAAACGTTTGCTTATAAACCTACAACAAGTCTGGCCCAATGAAGTCCTAAGTGGCTTTGCAGAGTTCACTACAAAAATTATCAAAGTCAAGGCCTTCATCATTAGCCATGATTTGAAAAACAACAAAAATATCATCAAGGATAAGAGGAGAATCACATATTTTTTGAGTGGAAGGGCTCACTTTGCAGGGCATGATGTCAAGGCATTCCTGCAGACCCTTAATTCTCTCAATTGTATAATCATGGGATTGGAATATCATTTTGTATTGTTCCAAAAAAGTCGAGGAAATTTCAAGCAAGTTGGTGAGACTAATATAAATAGTTTGAATGGCTTGAATTTTCTCCTCGACTTGCTTCAGTGAGACAAATTTGAAAAATTCATTAGAGGCATGATATCTAACTTAGTTAATACATTCTAGCCCATATTTGAGCCCCCTTAGTGGCATATAGTCCCCTAAGCTTAAGTTTGTGTTAGACCAGGTGATTATGGCTTGTAGGTGCATGTTAGAAGGATCATACTCTAGTAATGGAAAAAATCTATGGCATTCTTTGGGAAGAGAATTGTCAATCTGTTCCCTGACCCATGTTGCACTTATTTCCATATTGGTAGAATAAAGAGGTAGTGTGATTACTTGCGTGATTCCACCACCCAATCAAGATGTCAACAAAAAAGGACGTGAAGCTAAATTCCACAATATGGCAATGAGTTAGATAGTGTCGTCATGGCCCATAAGTGATTTATTCAGAAAAGATTGATTTGAGAATTCAAGAAGGTCGTTGCTCCAGTATAAATGGGAAGTAATGGGATTATGATCAGAAAAGACACTCTTTTGATGAATGAAAACATAATGCCTACTAGATAGGCGAAACAAGAACTTCTAAGAGCATGCCGCAATCGCGACATTTAAGAACCAGATCATCAATAGCCCATAAATTTGACCACGTAAACCACAATTTATGGCATACAACCTCTGAATGAGAGGATTTGATAGACCCCATCAACTTTGAAAATAGTACCATGCCAATATTAAGTCATTGCTAATGAGCCAATTAATGAGAGGAACATTAACCACTAATCAATGCCAAACAATAAATATGTTGGGTCCATCATTAAGAGCATAAAAATTACAAACACCAAAAAAATTGACTTACAAACCTACTTGATTAAGGGCCATCAATATTAATAAATATATATTTTAAATTATAAATAGTCTTTTACTCTATTTTCATCTTGATAAAAGATTTCTAAATTAATCATAATTTCTTATAAATATTAACAAAAAAACTACGAACAACTTAAAATAACTCACAATCTATAAATATTTTTTCCTTACATACATTATGATAATAACTTTCCTAACCATTATTTTTTAACATTTATAATAATTATTTCCGCATAAATTAATATATTTTTGTAATCATGATTTAATCTTACAATTCTTAAGAAAGAAACCATGATTTAAAAATACTTTTAATTTGAATGTCCCATTATTTGAAAGAGAAATTTATCATAAAATAAAACCTACCAAAAAACTAAAAAAATGGGGGCATTGAATGATTATTTTTGGCACAAAGCAACATAGGATTCTTATGTTTTTGAGTGGAATATCTCCGCTATCATTATATTATTGATGGTTTTATGTAGATCACCAACAAACATTATAACCATTTGAGTTCCTTTCCTTCTAAAAATCTAGTAACTTGCCGTGCACTTTGTAAATTTGTTTTTTTAAATAACGTGCCGTGCACTTCGTAAAGTTTGCTTTGTTTTTAACCTTGTAATAATTGCTTATAGTTCAAATGTTTTCATACTTTGATGACTATGTAAAAATGTTCTTTTATTCATAATTATTACTAGAATTAATCTTTAATATACTTTGAGACATTACGTCTAAGGTTAAGTTAGATACCTAAACATACCAACCGTTTATATGTGTTATTAAGTATTGTTTATAGTAATAGAAAAATGTGAGTATACAAAAATAAAATTAGATTTTTTTTGGTTTAGATTTTATTTTCTTTCTTTCTATTTTGGGTCATTTAGATTTGTACTTGAAATTGAAAATCTCACAATATATAAAAATATTAAAATAGGGGATGGTGATTTCTATAACCTTTTCAATGAGCTTTGTACCCCTTACTAGCGTTATATACGTAGGGGTCCTTTTTATAATAGAGGGGGGTTAACATTCCAGAGCGAGAACGGAAAGAACTATCCATCCCCATCTATAAATAGGGACGGGGGAGGACACTATATGGCCTACATTGATTCTTGTTACATTGAACACGAATAAATGATTTATAAAAGACTTAAGTAGTCATACCCTAGTATTAATCAACCGTTTTATAACCGGATTAAAGGTCACTTATTGTTTACCATTTTCTAACACTACATTTAGAGACAACTTACCTAATGCAATGTGGTGTAATATGTGGCAGATTTTACTATTAATAAGATTTTCTTCTCCTTATTTGAAGTTAGCATATTCTTCTCTTCTTCTAAGAGGTTGAAGAAACCCCATATTTTTGGAATTGGCTTATAGGTGGCTTAAAAAAGAAAGAGTTTCAAGGTGTTGCTTCTGTACAAACTTAAGGCATATTTAACATTTTGAAGCAACCCATTTTATATCCTCGATAAAAAAACCACCAACATTTCGATTGTTAGTCATTTTGATCTTCACAATATAATGAAATATACACATGCTCTCAATAAATCTAGCCTATCAGACATTGCTTGTGTGATGGCTTCCCAGTGTCAAAATATGGAATGCCCCATTGAACAATAGCAAGAAGTCATGAAATCCTACGAACTTACCTTAACTATTCACATGAAGTAATAGCCAAACATGAAAGTGCTCAATGTCCTCTCTCCACCATAAATAAAATAGGTACCGATATGTACATCAATATATCCATAGACTAATTGGACCGATTTAAATATTTGTTAAATAAAATTTCATTAATTAATATTCACTTTAGAAGGAGGTGTGATTTTATTTACACCTTAGAAATTATAAGATGTGATATAAACAATATGATGTAAAGGTTTGTAGAAGTGGATTATTCTAAATTGATTACTTAATATCAAGTATGTGTGATTTGGAGATCAAATCAGTGGGCATAGTTTCCCTAAGTATCCCACAATTATTACAGTATGGTAGAAGACTTCGAGAGCTTTATGTCACCTATAAGAATATGAAAAACAAACTCCGTTGGAGCAAGTTACCATCCGTAGAAGATGCCAGTTGAAGGAGAGGATAGGGGCAATTGACAATCATGCTATGACATGTGGCAAAGTGAAATTGAGTAAAAGAGTAAAAAATTTGTTTTGTGACTCCATTCTTCGATGCTCATTTTTGGATGGGTGAGCACCACTATTTGTTGGTTGGGGGCCCTCAGCCATGGTCGACACACTTTTTTATCGAAGGGGTGTCTTTGTCGTCGTTACTTCACTTTATTATTGCCACAACATTGTATATATTTGCCTCTAAGTGTAATTGTGGAATGCATGTAGGAAATTTCATATATTGCATTGTATTAAGCTATGTAGGGTCGAGTTGCATTTGAGTAGCTCACTGAGATATTATTTCTAGCTCACCACATCACCTACTTACCTATCCCGCATTGCTCAACAACCATCCCAAGTACTTAGCGGTCTTAACTCGGCAAACCCATAGTCTCCTTAACTAGGCGAGCCATACTTGGTCATCACCGACCAACCATACCACGTGGCATCTAAAGTTAGCCACCCATATCCACTTGGTCGTTCAAACATTACCACCACCACATATGTGGCCTTTTAACTTAGCTCAACTCCACCGACCGATATACATGGCGGGAACAAAACATGGCCTTAAGACACTTCACGACTCCAAATTTAAAACAACGACCACCCATATCCCCTACAAATGTGGGATTTCTCCCACTTTGGGAAAAACAAACAGATGAGATGGTTATAGGGGTTCGACCCCCTTAACCACACGGTTAGGAAAATTAAGCCTTGTTGCTAGACCACAAGTGACTGACAAGATATAAAAGGTAGAAAAATATATTTAAACAAGCTTTTTTTGCAGGACTATGTAAGGAACATAATCTGAGCAGTTTTGGAAAACAGAAAAATTAAGGCACTTAGGAGCAAAACCAGGTCTCGGAGAAAACTAGAAAGTTTCTCAGAATTCAAAGACACACTTGATGGTATAATAATTCTTCCAATTTGGATTTTTAATGCTGATTTTGTAAAGAAATTTGTGAAGCTTTTATTGGTGAACTGGAAGAAGATCAATTGTGAAGCTGAGAACATACACGGAGAGAAAACACTGATTGTTTTCAGAGCTCAGGGGTTCTCAGGGTCTTTTGGCAGGTTTCATATGGTTCATTATTTGATTTATAATAATTTATGTGTATTTGTAAATCTAAACATTAATGGATTGGTTCTAATTGAACCCGAAGATGTAGGAATTTCGAACCCAGTAAACAATCCCTGTGTCACGTGTTTCTAATTTTGCATTCAATTTATGATAATTTACAGATTTTTAAAATCATATTTTTAAGTTGGATGTAATATTTAATCAAATTTCAATGGGAATTTGATTAAATCGGGTAAAAAGAATGTTTTATGGTATGGTGGAACTGCCCTCTGATAAGTATGGGCACCTGCCTATGCGATGTAAAGTTGGTGAAAGGGAGGCGTGGATTTATATGCGCAATAAATTTGGGTTTTATGACCTTAACGCCTCTCACACTCCCACCTTTGAAACATGGTTTACTTGGTCCAATCTCCAAGGTGAATTGGATCGGGTTCTCAAACGGCTCGACAGAGCCATGCTGTTAACTCAAGATTTTTTTGAGTTTGACAATATTTACTCCTTTCATGTGGAAGTGATTCCAGATTTTATCCTTTCAAACCACTCCCCCATACGATTTTGTATCACTTGGCAAGATAGGTGACTTTTTTGTCATAAAGGTAATTTTTTTCTCAATACTTCTTTGATGGAACATGGACCCACTCTTAATTACATCAAGCAAGTGTGCAATTTATCTCCTCAGCCACGTCATTTCCAAAATTACCATCCACCTCCACATTCCACCTGGAACCAGTGGTGGGAGGATACTATGACTAGGATGACCAAATTCCTTAGTCTACGATCGACAACTGACCAGAATCTGGTGTTGTTCATACTCTACTACCTCCTCCGCTCTTATCCGAGAGGTGGTGGCGCTTGAAGGAAATCCTTTTTCTAAAACTCTACAACTCCAGGTGGTAAAAAATTGTTAGAAAATTCAAATTGTAAGCAACTACAATACTCGGGGAGCTCAAATCCATGCCCGTATTCACTGGTTTAAAGTGGGGGATCATGTTTCAAAAGAATTTTTTCTATCCCCCAAATCCAAGCATTCCTTTCAGAAAATTCGTGCCATTTGTGATGGTGGAACTCAGGTTATGGACCCCTAGCATATGCTGCAAGCATTCTTCAACTACTACAAGCTGGGTTTTCAAGCTCAAGCTCCCTTGGATGAGTGAAAACAACTCTTGACTAATTCTTGATTATCGTGCCTTGAAAAATATATCCAAATTAGAATATTTCATGTGACCGCATGCTCACCCTTGATGACCTGCATGAAGTGGCCATGAAAATGGCTAATGATAAAGCTCCCGGGTGTGATGGATTTCCATGAGAATTCTATAAATCGCTTGGGGATACTCTCCAAATAAAAACATGAAACATAGACACTAGCCTGTATCTGCACCCTGAAGCTCATATGAGTTCCCAAGAACTATCCAAGTATGCTCTCCATCATGCTAACATGCTTCTCAAGTCACCAAGAAGATCATACCATCATGCAACATCACCTAGGCTAGCTAGGTTACCTGAATAAGCTTGCAAGAGTAAGCCATCCTAACTAAATCAACCTATGCAACTAAGAACATGCCTGTATCTTCATATCATCATCATTCTGAGCATCATCTGACCCTACACCATCAACCAATTTCTCATTAATGAGGCTTTTCATCAATGACAACACCTACACACCAACATGCCAACAATCTCCCCCCTTGTCATTGATGGAAAACCACCTGAAATTATCTCCATTTTTTACATTAATTACAAAGACTACATGTACCTACATGATCTTCACATTTATCAACCTCATAGGATCACCTCCTGGTTAGAAAAATCAACCAAAGGTCTCAAATAAGCTCAAAAACTTGAAATTCCACTCAAAAGCTGATTTTTATCCTCTTTTCAAGCATGTACACACAACACCCCCCTAGGAAAAGTACATACATCAGCTAATCATACCAATAAACATGGAGAAAGCATCATCTTACCTTTTTTTGGGCCAAAACACCACCATTCACCTTGTAGATATACAAAACTAGTCATTTTTCACCTCAAGCCCTGCTTTTGCCTTCATGAAACCAGTGTAACTGACTTGTACTTGAGACATACACTCCATGATCATACCAACAATGTTATTTATGAGAAAAAATAACCACCTTATCTTCATTCTTAGGCTAACTTTATTTGTTTAGGCACAAAAATTTGATTTAGGCTCATACATCTAACCTTCAACAAACCTTGAGTACTTGGGTCCCTGAAAAGACTCTTTAGTGGTTTTGAGACCAACTTTCACAAGCACTTAAACACCATTCAATCTATGAATCATCATTCCATCACTCCCCCTAAGCTAATACCATCAAACTTTACTCGTTGAAACGATAATCAAGCTTCTTACCTTGTTAACTTGACTTAAGATCACTTCAAACACTTGAGTGCAGTCCTAAAGCACATTCTTATTTCTTGAAAAATTATTTGGATGAAATGATGCATTCATGACTCATACCTTTCTTTTTATTAGATAAGACTCTTTATAACCTACTTTAAATGCTTGAGAACATCCATATCACCTTATAGTAACACTCTCACTTTCTCCCCCTGATTGATCTAAGTTAAACACCACGTCTTGCACCTGTAGAGGCATCCTTTTACAATATAGTACATTGACAACCAACAAATCAACATCTTACCTCCATGACTAGATACAATTTTGTGAAGATACATATCATTCTAGCACATGAAACACTTAAAGAATCTTCAAGAATTTAACTCATGTACTCTTCGTGTCTTGATAGGCTCATACACACGAACTACCTTTAGAAACAACTTTATGTGCCACTATAACAGTATAACTTAGGGTCTTAATCCATTGATTTGGTTCAATCTTGACTTAAAATGCCAAGGTACACACTTCCATTATCTTGTTTACCCATTATGAAGCAATGAAGCCACTAAATCTCTTCAACCACACCATCATCAAAATTAAAACAACACCTACAGGCCTATAGGATTCACTTATTAGAGAAATAATAGGCATTTTTAGTCATAGCACAATCCACTAGTCACACTCTTGCAAGTAGGGATGATATAAACATGTAGACCTTGTAAATTAATTTAAATTCTTTTCACAATGCCATAAATAAAGTTGACACATACCTTTCACATGTGGAACCACTTTTGCAACATTGTAGCAGTGAATATTTTCTCATTGTCTTTGAGCAATATATACCAAGACATCTAGGCACAATTATAACTTGCTTATGAGATAACATACAATTTTCTAGATCATATAGATAGGATCAAGAGCATCTCAATACACTACATACCTGTGAAAGTGCATACTCTGCCTCTTATTATACCCTGTAATTATAGATGCACACAATCTAAATCTCTGAGAATACAATGTGTTGGGCCCATATTCTTTCCTTCTTCGATATTACCATCTTTGGATGAAATAATACATAATAGCTAATTAACCTTCACTCAAGGAACACATACACACATGATGGAGAATCTCAGAAGTACCAAATAAAGACACTTAGCTCCAAGGCTAGACAAGACATTGTGCAAGAGACTCCAAGAGAGGAACTTTTACAATTTTCTTCACTTAGCTTCAAGATCCATGCACCCCTTTTCCATATCTTTAATCATAAATTTTAAGACTTGTAGACATATCAAGATGACTATATACGCCATATGCATATTTTCAAAACTGTATACTTAAGTTACTAGTCCTTCTAGCCCTAGAATGATGATAATCAAATATATTTTTCATTATATATACTTTCATAGAAGAACCATGTTAAATTTAGACACCCATTTCCCCATATTACTTGCTCCAAAAACCTTGAACATTTTAGCCAAAGAGAACACACCCAGATTGCAACATCATTGCTTTGACAATTAAATATTTTCATTACCACTGTCAAATTTTTTGAACTTTTAAGAACCTCAAAGACTCTAGACATTTTCTAGATCTAACACCATATAAATCTTCAAGTCAATATAGTCTCAATGAATTGTACAAAATTTCAGCCTTGGAATCAACCATTTACTCTTTCAAATCAAAAATTCTATTCATACCACTCAGAGTACATTGTGAAAACCCAGTCAGGGAAGAGTGGCTCTAAAAATGACAAAATTTTGTCCTCAAGAGCCTAAACTAGATCATCTACTCTTGATATAACATTCCTTAATCTCTTGAGTACTTCTTTGACATGATTTGGACACATAATTATCGTGTTCTTACCTAAAACCTCTTTTTCTTACATTGATTTCTTTCAAGGACACATGCACGAACCCTGCTCTTCATAGTGTTAGATCATATCATCGCATTTGATGACTTATCACATCTTCAAATATTCTTTTCAATGCATTATAGTGCTTTTCATAATTATGAACACCTCATACATGGATCATTTGAACTTAGACAACACCATGAGACTTTGACAAATCAATGGATGGCCTAGTCAACTGGAATAGACTCCACACACCATGAATTTTCATTTGAGTCCACTTCACAACACTATACACTTCATAGACCCTGGGATACACATGATTCATGCATTTACAACTCATTAAAACCTTATGACACATGAATTTACTTAGACATGTTATCATGGGACACTACAAATCATGAACACTTGTTAGTAGTACTAGTTAACAACTGAAATCATAAGATGACCTTATGAATTATTGGCAAGACACACCAAGCCCTTTGTGAGCCACAACAACATGACTTACTAACTTACCAAGTCATCTCAGACATACACTTATACTTAAACAATGCACACATAAACTTCATGAGCTTAGACACACACAAGGATCACAAAAACATAGATTTTGACATATAAAACATGAGAAACCATATTTGAATCATATGAAACATGTTAAAAATTGAAGAAGCATACATTAACTTCATGAAAGAGACAGACTTTTACTTAGACAACTTCCCTTTATTCCAATACTTAATTTGAATCAATATACCTCTAAAAAGTATGGTAGAGGTATGTAGGCACTATGAATACCTAAAAGAAGGTCTTGAAGAGGTCACAAGCCCTCTTATACCTTGTTTCTTATCATTACTCTAAGTAATGACTTTCCTTATATCAAAAAATACCCTTGATGAAGCATCATGATTTCTTCTTGGTTCCCAAGTCCTTCTTAGACCATTATCATGCATTCTAGGCCTTTGGAACTTACCTCCTTTTACTCTAGAACCTTGAGCCATCTATTTTTATCTTGAGTAGGAATGAAATAAAACCCTTTTAATATGACCAACCTCATTATATTTTTAACATACCACTAAATTATTCCTCTTGATACATACATCTTGACTAGGTGGATCATACAAGAAAAATCTAGCAACATGTCCTTGTTCATTACAATTATAACACACCAAACTCTTAGACAAACTCACTCCTATTGTCTCTCCATGGCTGAGTATCTCTAGAAGAGTTTCTACACTTCCTTGGCCCTATGACCAAATCCATTACATTATAACAATGACCATTAAAATTTCTCTCATACCTTGAGGCATTAGGTTGCCTAATAGATCTTGGTTTCACATTGTCCTTGATGAGTGTCACCTTCTTCTCTTCCTTGATGATAGGTTCACCTAATTATTTTCTTGGAAACCATGTATTCTTGCTTCACTTCCTTTCCTTTAGATTCCTCTTTGAAACCCAAACCATTTCTATCATCTTCTGATCTTTTCTTTCCAATTAGATCATCTAGATCATTTGCACTTTTCTCAAACTTCTGAAAGGACATAGTCTTCTTACTACCTCTAGTAGCTCAGCCCTTAGGAAATATATATATTCTTCAAATTTTGAACACAAACTTTCTTTATCTTTTAAACTTGAAACAAGATACTTTACCTTTTCTTCTAAAATATTTAATTGACTCATTTTTTTCTTCTTGACTCAGCCTTATACTTCTCTTCTAGCTTGTGAATTTGATTTTCATATTCCTTGACCTAAAAAATCATCTTCTTGTTCTCTTTTTCAGTATGTTTTATTTCTATTTGAATTCCTTAAAGATCATCTTTTTCTTCACTTCATCTTCATTATAATAGTTACAATAACCTGATATAAAATCTCCTAACAAAGAAGAGCCATCACTAGAAGAACCTTTTTGCATCATTAGTCATGAACAAAGCCTCATTTCCTATATCCTCATGATCTGATTCAAATTCAAAATCTGAAACACCACTACTAGCATCAGATAATTCACCATCTTCATTTGTATAAAATATTCTTTTTTCCTTTCTCTTATAGTCAAACTTCTTAAAGTTCTTCTTACCTTTACTAAACTTGTGATTTTTCTTTCTATGACCAGTCTCATGATATTTATCATCTTTATTTTCATGCCTATGAGGTACATTTAGCAATAAAAATGACCTACTTCACCAAAATTGAAACACTTGAATGGAATTTTACCACTATACTTACCAGATCCAAGCTTCAACCTTCTAGCCATCATAGAAAAGAGCTCTTCATCTTCAATTTCAGGATTAACATCATCATCCTTCACCTTCTTGCATTTAGCTTTCATTTCAGATTTGAATGCAATCTCTTTCTTAGATGATTTTGAATCACCTATCCTCATTTCATAAGCAGTCAAGGTACCATGCAACTCATCCAATTCTAAAAGTAGTTAGATCTTTTGCTTCTTCAATAACAGATACTTTAGAATCAAATCTAGGAGTTAGTGACCTCAAAACCTTTTGAACAACAATTTCTTCTTTCACATTATCTCCTAACCCTTTCATATTATTGACAACTTTATCAACTCTAAGAAGATATAGCAAATAGACTCATTATCATTCATCTTAAGACTTTCAAACTAATTTCTAAAGGTTTGAAGCTTAAAAATTTTACCTTTGAGTCACCTTCATACAAAACTTCAAATTTCTCCCATGTTCTATTTTGCTGACTTGTAATGCATCACTTTTCCCATCTCATATTCTACTTAGGCCACTTATGATGATAAAAACATTAAGAGTCATTAGTACATGCCTTCTTTTCATATGCATCATAGTTGTAGTAGTGGTAGGAGGAGTATAGCCATACTCCACAATTTCCAAACATCAACCCTTGGTCCATGATATAGGTATTCATCCTCAATCTCCAAAACTCATAATTCACACCATCAAACATTGGTTCCTTTCCAACAACTGAACCACTCACCATTTTTGTGCTTCAAGGATCTCCTTTCAAGTGATCAAACTTCTCCAAAAGGACCTATTTTGATACCAATTGTTGGAAGCACAATGGACTGAGGGGGGGTGAATAAGTCCTTAAAAAATTTCAAATCATATTTCATATTAGCTTATTCAAAACTCAAAACCATTTAACCATCCATTAATGTGCACACAATCAAATATCACATATGCAAGAAACCATGAGAAAGATAATCAACACAAGACACAAGATATAAGTGGGAAACACTCAAGGGGAAGAAAACCCACTGAAACATAATATTTATATTGATATGTTTCAAATTTAGTGAGGAACCAACCCCACAAGGAGCACTAACCCCTAGTTTAGTAGAGCTACAACCCTACAAGGAGCACCAACCCCTTGTTTTATGAAGAACCAACTCCACAAGGAGCTATACAAATACCCCAAGATGATTAAGAATCTAGTAACCAACCTCAACATGTTATGAATCTTATATATCTCTATAACTTACCACAACTGATAGATACCAATGACTCAACTATCACTTCTTCAAACCCTCATTCAAACCCTAGGTCTTCAAACTTGCACAATCTAGCTCTTTCTTCACTTCTCAAGGCTTCAAAATCTTGCACACATGCTTTGAATACCAATATTCAACCTGTCACACACTTTATCTAATCTGCAATTCATGCTCATACACCTGCAAAAATCTCTCACCTAGGTCACACTTCTTGCACACACACACACACACTCAACTAGTTCACAAAAACACCCAAAGAAATGCTTTTATAAGACTCCTTCTTAATTCAAATTAAAACCAAAACATTTTCCATCATTTTTCATGACCAATAAATCATAAAAACATCCCATATAATTTTCATAACATCTACAATTGACCCATATGGGTCGGCCTAGCAAAAACCCTTCTTCCATGCACCAAAAAATCTCAAAACCCATGCATTAGAATGCCAAAAATATCCTAACACAAAATATTTTTAGTCATGATTTAAAATTAATCAGATGCATGTTTAAAATAAAATTTAAAAATCATACATGGTCACAATTTTCATCAACCAATCAGATTATTTCATTAAATGGGACCACTGCTTCTTATCCTTCTCAAAACAGCACCCTTCAGGATGCTGTCTTCAAATTTAGACCTTAAATATCATCACCAAATCACCTCAAATATGGAATGTCACCACTTTAATGGAAATTAAAAACCTTTATAATACATAAGTATAAGTTATAAGTCTTGAAACACCCACTGGTTCAAACTACATCAACTTTTCCCTTCACAAATCATGCTACCCAAAAAGCAATTTTTCAAAAAGCAACTTGTTAACACCCTTCCTTGAAACTTTAAAGACCTCAAAATGGATTCATTGGATGTAAAATTCATCCATATTCACATTCTCAGGTGATATAAAGCATCACTCAATCCATATCATGCTCCAACCAACTCAATTCTTCAGAAAAAAAAAGTTATGTCTGGATAGCCAAAAATCTACATTATCCAAAAATTGACTCTGGAAACCATATAAAATATCATCAATATGAAAAAAACTTATATAACTGGAAATATATCTGAATTATATTTCCAAAACAACTTTAATCACCTCCTAACTCATTTTGTAGCTCTATTATGTCCATTTTACTGAAGACTGCTTCTAACTGCCCCAAAACTACCCTTTTACCAGTCAACCTAAATAGGGCACACTTGACCATTTTAATGAATCCTCATGACATGAAACCTATTTTGATATAAATAAAAACTCACATACTCAAAACAATGTCAATTTTTTCATCAACTCCTTTGGACAACCTTGTCCCAAAATAAACTTCTTCAAAAACTGACCTGTTTGAGTGGGGCCCACTCATCACCATAACCTCTACCATACCTTTATATAAATATTAATGATTATATAATGTTCCAATAATCATCCATGCACTAGCAATTAATTCTGGAAACTTAGGAATCAAATCTCTCAAACCACTTTCAAGCTAGGGTTTCAAACTCATAAATAGTTGTTTACCTTCTTAACATTCGTTCATAAAAACATGAGGATGAAATGAACTCAGTTAATTTTTTGAAACCTTATAAACTCAATATACAAACATCCCATAAATATATAAGGTCCCATATAAATAACAATTCAGGTGAGCATCATAAGTTCCAATTAGAGCTGGAAATGCACTTGTTCTTGACCTATTTCACCAAAAACATCATATCTTGCAAAATTCACATCATGGAAACCTAAATTTTTCCCACATCACAATGACACTCCCTACTAACATATAAAATCATTAATAATTCCATAATTACCTCTCAATATTTCCAGCCACTGAGACTTTACATAGCTACCCCTTAGGGTTTTTCACTATAGAGGCTAGGGTCAACTGAAAGAACCAAAAAACACATCATGAAATTAATAAAAATGGTCCAAAAATACATGATAAATCATAATACAACTATATACATGCATATCCATGAGATCATATAGCTCCATACTCAAAACCTCATACCTCCTAGCATCCATACCTTGCTTCAAATGAGTACCTAAAACATAGTCACCAGCCTGTATTTGTACCCTAAAGTTCATATGAGTGCCCAAGAACTATCCAATCAGGCTATCCATCATGTCAACATGCTTATCAAGAAACCAAGAAGCTCGTAGCACTCATGCTCCATCACCTAGGCTGAGATAGGTCACCTGAAAAGGCTTCTAAGAAGAAGTCGTCCTCATTAAATTAACCTATACAACCATGAACATACCTGAATCTCCATGTCATCATCACTCTGAGAATCATATGAAACTACTCCATCATCCAATTTTTCATTAATGAAGAAAATAAGATGCCCAAAAGATAAAATAATCCCAAAAAGAGTGAGTAAGGTGAAAAGAGGTCAACGACACCCAGATGGGATAAGGGTGTTGGCGTCGTGGCTAGGCATTGGTGTTCGAAGTCATAAAAGATAAGAAATTAAAGTACTGGGTGGGTTGTACTGGTGTAAAAGATCAAAAAGAAGACAAGAAACAAAGAAAAGACGCCAAGTATAGTTGTCAATTACTATTTTTCTCACTTGAAAATCATATGAATGCAAGTATGCTTTTAAGACCTAGAAATGTACCCAAGTGTGTGATTTTGTGTCTACATTTGTCCCCACTTTATGTTGTTAAGTGAATACTCAATAACATAAGGTAGATAAGAGATGTGTACCTGATAACCATGTAGAATTTTATGGCGACAATGTGCCAAAGATACAAGTGAAAGTGTGAAGTGATAAAAATGAAGTTGCGGAAGCTAAGAAAGAGGAAGTGACCCTAGGGGTGAAGTGTATTGTTTTTTACCATGTTTTACCTGTTGTTGTGCTTGATGTAGGGTTGCTTCTTGTTGCGTATTAAGGACGAAGCTGCAAAAGAAGAGTGAAAGAGTAATAAAAGTCATGTATTATGAAAAGTATGTAAATGTGTGCAAAAGTAGTAAAAGGAAAGTGTGCACCTGATGATCATGAGTGAAAAAGGATAGAAATATTTCATGAAAAATTTGTAGAAGAGTGTTTATTTGGGTGATATCACGTTAAGAGCGAGTTTTTTAGGGTAATCTTAGGCTAAGAACTATTTTTTTTCGGAGATCTCACGCCAAGTGTGAGTTTTTTGGGTGATCTCACACCACGACAAAAGAGTGTTGGGGAGAGAGGTCTAGTGGTGCTCTCCTTCCATGAATGCTTCCTAGTTGTACACCACTATAGATGGTGTGATCTTGTTTTCTCCTTATTTATACCGTATTATTTTTATATTTGTACCGATGGAAATAGAGATAGAATGCATGCTGCTTGTTGGAGGACTGTGCTTGTCTTGTGAAAATGATCTATAGATTGATGTGAACTGTGATAATATGATAAATCATGTTGTATATACACTCAAGACATGGGTGCTCAAGAGAGGTCAGGAGCACCTAGGTGCTAGTGGTTGTATCTGAGCACTCGAGTCTATGCTAAATTGAGGACCCAAGTCAGATTTTGGGACATTTTTGTAACTATAGCCTATGTTGATTTTATACTGTGCAGGTCTATACTATAGCTCTAAGATGATGTATGGGGCAAATGATTCACCCAATGTATGCCCCCCCTCATTTGAGGTGCATGTAACACTAATAGGAGCATGCAGTCCAAAAGAAAAAAACCTGAAACAGATATGAAGTGGATACCCTGTAGGGGGAGGTAATTTGCATAGTAGAGACCAAGCACATGTAAACAAAATGGCTAGAAATATGTGTTAGTGCACTCAAAGCTAGTATGAAAATAGAATACAATGTGCAATCAAGCAAGCAATAAGACAAGATAGACAGTGAAAATTGGGTTTCATACATGGGACATCACTCACAATGTCAAAAGACTAATTAAGATTATTGGGCATCACATGGAATGGAATAGGTAGAGTACATGACCTAAAAATAATGGGGAGTTTGATAGCACCTAAGACACACTTGGGAATATTATCAAATCCATGAATAGAAATAGATGAGGGAGCCAAAGAGGCCTCAAAGAGGCTAATTTGGTGGAGAAATGCTAGATTACAAATATTAAGCCCCAATCCATTATCAACTAAGGCACGTTTAACCCCAACATTATTGATGCAAACATGAATATAAAGGGGGAGATCATGTTCTACATGGCATGAGAAGACAACTCATCTTATGTGAAAGTAATATGTTCTTCATTGAGAGATAGAGCTGAAGTAAACTTATGATACACATATTCATGTGTAGTATGAGGATGAATGCAAGCATTACCCAAATAAGATTTTATTTTATTTACACAATTAGGATTATCCTGTAAAAAGGCATGGATGTATATGGATACATCCATGAGGGAGGATACGAAGATAGTGATGCTAAGAAGAAATAAAGATCTAAGAGTGTTCGAATGTCAGGTTCACCAAATGTTTTTAAAAGAATAGAATTTAATGTTAAACCCTAATTTCAGAGTAACTAAATGGACACTATGACATACAACTACTATAATGCAATGTGACACAAACAATAAGTAAATAAACATGAAACCCTAAGTGTAAGAGATAGAGGAAAAGACTGCTGATTTTATGCTTTTCCTGGAATTGATCTAGACTAGAAAACTGTTTTTAAAAAGGAGGTATGTGTCTTCAATGCTCAAATTAAATTTTGTGACTGTCAGATGGTTGTGTAAATCAATTTACATCAATTAATATGTTGTACATTGGGATACATTCATTTAGTTGTCAAACCAGGGAGTGTAGACTTGAAATATTGCTGGGGTTGTATACACAATTATAGTTGATCTAAGAGGTTGGAAAGGAAATAATTGTCACACAATAATTCTGAAAGTGAAATAAAACTTAGACTTGAAAATGGACTATTGCTAAATACTATTACAAAAATAAAGTTATAGATTCAGAGAGAAGATTGTTCCTAAGGAAATATGCATGAAATGAAACAATGGAGGGGATTTAGTAGGCCTCAAGTGGGCCCTAAATTTTTTGTTAATCCCTTCCTAACTCTGTAACTAAAAACTAAATGACAAAACTCACATTTCTTTATTTATTTTCATAAAACATTACATCTAAGAACAAAATATCAGAGTAATATCTTTTTCTAATTCCAAATTTGAATTATTGACTTGCTTCTCCCCCCGTTATAAGGCACCAACCCTTTCCTTTATATCCTATCATTCACAACATGTGAGAAGAAGAATAATACAACAAGGATTCTTTAACATAACAAGTGAGAGATTCAGCACATGTTGGAAACACACAAGTGTTCAACTAACAATAAGTTCTTCACTAGTTCTTAATCAATGACCAAATCAAAGATTGATTTGTTTATCAATTTTCCATGTTTCTATTGTAACTACTTCTCCAATGACCCGTAAGGAGTTAAGTACCATCACTTCATGTTTCAAAATATATTCATAAATGTGGGTTCTTTTCTATGAATCATTTCCTTATGCTGCAGACGAGTTGCTATGGAAAAGTTCTTTGGCTACGGATGAGTTGTTGTGGACAGGTTCCTTTGTTGCATATAAAAAATTTCTTACAACCAAGAGTGGCATTAACACATATAATCATCCAAAAAAAATATTGGAATAAAAAAAAAATTCACACATAATATCACAAAATAAAGACAATTAGATATAACTATATCAATTAGTCATTATGGCAAAAGTCCATGGTTGTAATAGTGATGTTCAACAATTTACTTAGGAAATACATAGACATGGATACAATGGTCTTATCAAAATAAAAAATATGAGTTTTTATGAAATTAATTAATACATCTCATCACCATCCCTGGGATTAAATGCTTGAATGTCCTCATTTAAGAGCTTCATATCATATTTTCTGGAAACTACATTCTTTCCTGAAATCTATGGGTGTTCCTGTTCCTTCCTCTTCTAAGAAGAAACATCCATAATTCCTTCTCAATTTGTCCCAGACTCTGTTTTGCACCCTTTGATTGATAGGTAAATTTCCTATCCAAGGTGCAATTGGGAAATGATATATGAGAGGATGATAAGCTATAGGAAACCAATCATCACCACATTCATTTTCTATTTCAATATACGTATTCACCCTATGTAACATTGGAAGGATATTTGGATAAGAGTACGTTTATTTCCTTCTGAGTGCAGGTGATAACTCTGTCCATCTACCTCTGCATGTCGTCATAACCTGAACTACATGTTCTTTGATCATTTCCCTAACTTCTGTGTGGGATCCCATCCTCATTCTCAACACTTTGTTGCTGATTGCATCCACTTCTATATACACGTCATATTCTTCATCAATTTCATCTGATGTTGTTACCTTAGCTTTGATATATAGTGGTGTAACCTTCTCCAAATTTTTATATGCCTCCATTTTCTTATCTCTTTCCTTATCCTGTACATCCCCAATATACATAGTTGTGATCCAATGTCTGTCATATGGAAGGGAATAATTATGCAAATATAGCTCACATAATAAATTATGTAGTTTATGTGTACTATGCTGATATAGAGTGAAGAATTTCTTGGATGATCTAATGTCATATATCATATCACAATTTATGCAATTAAATTTGTGGTACAACATATTTTTTTAAGGTATATGGCATAGACATTTGATGGGGGTCTACAACTCAACATGTCAAATGCTAACTTCACTATTTCCTCTTGTTTTTGTTTTAGCCTTCTTATATCCTTGTCTTTGTCTTCCATTTCCTCATGTTTAGAGATAAGGTCTTCCTTCTCCTTTTCCCATTTCTTCTTGAGTCTGTTATTGTAAGCACCCCTTTGCAACAACAAATTTTAAATATTGGGACCCATATATTTTGTTCCCATCTCACCGCAAGAGGGGTTTTCAGGTTCTTTTATGATTTTATGAATAATATTTGGGGGTTGCATTGGTTATACATTTAATTCTTGCAGACTATCATTTTGTGATTGTTTAACAAATTTCTTAATGAATTGTTCATTGACATAATCTGTAGTCATTTTATCTTGTTAATTTCCTCCTTCCACTGCATCTTCTACTTGTCTCAGTTCATGACTCTCTTCTTCATGAACTATTCCCTCATTTTGTTTTAGTTCTTCTTGTCCTTCCATTCGTTGTTCATGGTATTCTTGCTCTTGAGTTACTTTGGGAGCATGATCTCTATACTCTTTTTCCAATGGTTCAGGTTCAAAATTTTCTTCTATGGATTCCAGATCACTATCCAATGAGATGGGTTGAGATTTTCTTGAACTGGAGGTTTTTATCCTCTTTGTCATAAGCATATAGGAGTGCCTAGTTTTCTTTGGAGCAGAATGAGTAGATTTTCTTTTGGTTTTGGATGTGAAGGTTTTAGGGGAGGAAAATTCCAATAAATTTTTAGCAATAAAGATTCTCTCTAATTAAATAGGTGCAGGGGTTTCTTCTGTGGAAGGCATATTTTTAGAATTTATTGGTTCTTGAGGTGGGGAAAAGGGTGGTACAACTTCTGGCATATGTGAAGTAGAACTTTCAGTGTTGTTTCTCCTTTTTCTACTCTCTCCCAACAAGGTTTCAATATTGTTCACTCTCACAAAGTCATCCCATGATATCTGAGGGTGCTCCCTCTGCAAAGTGTGCTTGACCACTAGGGTTATTAGACAATGATGTGATAGGCCTACCCTACCCCGCTAAACCTCTTTGATCATTTTCTTAAGAATCTCATGAAATAAATTGGGAATATTCACTCGATGATTATTTTTCAAATGATTTAACAATTTGAAATGTTGTGTATTTAACCTTGAATATCTCCCTTCACAAGTAAAATATTGAATGAAAAAATTAGTAACTTGTGCCCATAAAGGTTTGAGAGATGTTCTAACAGTACCTTGGTAGTCTGAGATGAACTCCTCATCATTTTCTATAAATTCTTTTCTTGTTGCTTTTGGGTTAGCTTTGCGTGGAAATGGCTCTCCCTGAGTTGGTAAACTAGTGGCCTCTGCTAAAATCTCATCAATTACCCTGATTGTTATCCATTTTACCTTTGCCTCTCCATTTTTTAGGGAATTTGTAAAATATGCCACAACTACCTCATCAAAGCCTTGAAATTTGTTAATGTATTGCATCCAGCCATAATTCTCAAAGTACTGCACAATCTCAAGATGATTCATAAGTTGTAAATGTGCAGAGGGTTCATATCTAATTAGGTCACCTCTCGTGGTGGATACACAACTTCTCCCAGGTGCAATACGTAACCAACCATTTTTTCCTTGAAAGTACTTTAAAAAAAATGAATTGTTTTGATAGCTTTTCATTACTTTGAAATTTATTACCAAGGGGACAAACAATATGTTTAGGGGTGATTAATCATTAAGTGGATGCGACAACATTGACTACATGAAGCAAAATGATGTGACATGTTGGATTATGTGGAGGGCTTAAGTGGACACATCATAACTGAAAGGCAGAGGTATTTTAATGTGACACATGCTTCATGACTTAGCATAACTCATAATTAAATACAATTAATCTAACCATGCTTTATTACAATAATAAATGTATGCACTTATCTCATTATGGCTTGTAATGATTGATGTGCATGCTTTATTGAACTGACGTCTGGGCTGCATGCAAGTGCCCTGTGATGCTGCAAACATGGGTTTAACTTGTGTTAAATTCTCCTTACTAAAAACATATGCTTCCTGGAGAGGGAACTCCAATTGGTTGGGGGTGTCAGTCATTCTTTGTACATCATCCACTTTTTCATGTTTCCTTTATATAACCATAAGTTCTACCAGATGCTACAAACAAACATGATCTTATTTCTTGTGGCTGCAAGTTTAACCCTTGGTCATTACACTCTCTCCTTGTGATGGAGAGCATCCTCTCTTGCAATCACTTGTCAATAAGACCTGTAAAACAAAAAATTATATAAAAATGGGTTACCAGAATGCTGATGATCACCCAGAAAGGTAAATCTCAACAATTTTATTTAGCCTTGAAGTATTCAACAAGTTGAATGCTCCAAGGCTATGGAAATATCATCAATTCTCTACAATCCTAGAAGGTGAGCCAAAAGGCTTAACCTCTGAGGTTAATTTTGATGTTTCTTTCTCCATTCTTCTCTGATCTCCTCTGAAAAATTCCATAAATGAGTCTTTATCAACTATATTTTTATACAATCTTAACCTATGGCCATTCATTAACTACTTGAATCCCAAAATATCAATAACCACCTTGTTCTGAGCTTCCCTGTGCTATCCTTGTATTTTGAGTCAAACAAAAGTGCCCAGCCACCTTCTTGGAACTTTCTTGTTTTAATATACTAGTCACGTGATTTGATTCTTTATTTTTCCACTACCTCTATGTTATGAACTGCTTGCTTTCTCAATTCATCCAACTCATTGAGTTTAATAATTCTCTGTCTCTGAGCTTCTGATAAGTCTATTCCTAACTCAAGCACAGTTCTCAACGTTTTATGCTCAAATTATATTGGAAAAACAACAATCTTGTCATATAATATTTTAAATGGTGTGAAGCTAGTGTTGGATATCACAAGCATTGAGAGGGGGATGGTGGTGAATCAATGCTTAGAACAATTAAGATATTTTCAAATTTTCATTGTTACTTAAATTGAACCAGCAGTTAAACTAATAACACAAGAAGAACTCGAAACAAACAACACAAATGAGAGCGAATCAATGTTTATAGTGGGAAAACCCAAGAAGGGAAAAAACAAACTTTGAAATCAACCTTTTATTCAAAACACCAATTCTAAGTACTGATTTAAAATTGATCAAACACCCACTTGATCTGTGAAGCACCAACTTCAGAAGACACCTATCACCATCTAGATGTAGGACTGAACACCCACTAAGTTGATAGAGAAAGAAGCACCAAATTCTTCTAGCCTAAGCACATACTTAGACAATTCAAGTATAACAAATGATCATATAGCTACTTTGTTACTTGATCAAATGATTATGGTATATTTACTGGAAAAATTTACCTGATTCACTAATATTGCACCCTATAAACCTCATTATGAAAATAACTTTGTCTGTGTTTTCCTAATGTACAACCTTATAACAGTCCTCTGCCTTCTATCTCAGTCATATGCCTTCAATTTTTCTCAATTTCCCTTTCATTGACTGCTCTCTAGAAACATGCCATCTCATTTTCTTTGTGTAAGTTCACTATTTTCTATCTCATTCCCTGTATTCTATCTCAGTCCTCTATATTCTTCATTGACATGCTTTATTTCAGCCAACCATCTGATTCATTTAATGCTCTTATTATCCCTTTTATAACTGTTTCATCAGCTCTCTAACACTTTGATTGTTCTCACTTTAGATAAATTTCCTAACCCTTGTTCCATATATCTCGGTCCTCTACATTATCTATTACTTAGCATCTTTTTCTTTGTTTATTGTTATACTACTATATTCATTACCATTTCATAGTTTTTCTTTTTGTATTCAATTTTTTGTGCATACAACTCTGTTAATCCACCATATTTCACTTCATTCAAATCTATATCTTCATCACAACCTGATTTCATCACAAGGAACTCGAGTCACAAAATTTTTTCAATCTCTTCAACTTTTCTCTCACCTTATTATTCAAAGAGATAGTTTACAACTTCAAACTATGTCCCTTTAATTTTCAACTTCTCACTACTAGACTCTTCATCTTCAAACTATGTCCCTTTAATTTTCAACTCAAAAATTTTCTCTTTAGAGCATGATCTTCCTCTTGGAAGTTAGTCTCACAAGGTCTGAAAAAAATTGTTCATTTTTCAAATGAATGATCACCTTCTACCTAATTTTGCCTCTTCTTCAAAACCTTTCAAGACCTCTTACAATCTTGAATTCTATGAGTGACTCTTCAACTTTCATTTTGAGCCTTAGAGATGTCTCATGCATGTAAGAAAGAAGTTTGGATATACATTTTCTTGATTATACTTTATATTTCTATGCAATGGGTCTCCATAGATCATAATGATAGTCAAATCAGGTATATGCAATGCTTTAGAAGCCAAGGACACACTTCATTAAAACTTATACGTATCAAATCCACTGCATCCAAACACATAGACATGCTCCTTTCAACATATGTCATTTAGGATTTCATAGATCAAACCCCAACACACGTTGTTCACACATTGAGACAAGAGGATATTTGCATAGAGCATTGAGTAGAGGCAGTTCAAGCATGGGTAGAAAATACACCATCGTTTTAAACCCTTAATCAACTTGAATCAACAAGATTTTAATGTCCTTTGCAAAGAAATGCATTAAAGAGGGTTTGGAACACTATTATCCCTGTCAAACTAGATTGTGCATGACTTTGCATATTTATGATAAAGAATTCTCTTTCTGTATTGAATGAAATGATCGCAAAACTTTTGAAAATGTTTTATACTCCTTCCACAGAGATAATGTCAAAAAATTGTGACTTTGGTTGGATAACAAGGGAGATTCAATCAAAAATGACTTGGAGAAACCCTAGTTCAAGGTATAAATACAATGCAAGACTTGAGAGCACTAAAACAAAGATTTCTTCCTCTATAACCAATGAAATAGAAGAATTTGAAAAGTTGTGGGTGAAGGAAGCTTTACTCTATCTTTTCCAACCATTTTCATATTAAGAAAACCTCTAATATTTCTCTTATGATTTACTGTTATGATGTAGAGAAGAGGACGTGACTGTACGATCACACAATTGAGAAAGAAACCTTAATAAATAACCCTAACCATCTTCTCCAAAAGTAATAGGTTTCTTGAATTGATCTCCAATAGTTATGAAAGGTTTGAAACATTCCAATTTTCCTTGGAAACCACTGAAACAATACACATATGTAGAAGATAGTTATACATTTCCTTGTTGAACAGTAAAGTTTGAGATGGATCCTGAAAGACTCCTCCAACTATCTTGAAGGGAAACAATAGACATTTCTACACATTCTTATGAGCCCAAGAGATGGGCATACTTGCAAAAAATCTCTTCACCCAGTGACTTAACAACACGAAACTAAGTACATGCTTCAATATGCATTATTAAATTCTTTAAGCAACCGTGGAGGACTAATTGTGAGAAATTCACCTCTTTCACTCTACACATTATATTAACACCTTGATAGAGAGAATTTGAGCAACCCTTTCTTTATCCGTCAAGTATATGGTTCACTGTTGTTACACCAAGAGCATGCTCCAACATCTTTGAGGTTTGAATGACTCCAAGACAACATATAAAACTTAACTTTACACTTTGAATTTCAACTAGAGACCATTTCAACTGCTCAAGCATCTTGTGAATGGTTTTTGAATAAGATCTAATTTCTTATTACAACCAATTCACTAATGTTGGGATCTTGTACAATACTGTAGCGGTCACCTTGAGCAAACAACCTAGTTATGTTGTGATCACTGAAGGAGTCACCTGAAAAACTCATCTTGTCACATTGGGTTGGTTATTGTCAGAGAAATAAGACATGCTTAGAGATTCCTAAAACACTTTCATCTCTCAAGAGATTGATTGAATGCCAAAATAACTCAACTTGACTTTGACTACTCAAGACACATGTTAGGAAGGAGAAGTAACCTCTTTGAAAAAAGCTCATAACTTTTTTGAAACATATCCCTTTGATCTAATTTTTTTTTACATTTCCTCAGGATTGGAATCTACCATAAAAATTTATTCTATGATTTATCTGAAGAATCCCTCATATTTTTTATTGAGACCTAAGAAGCCAGGAAACTCAAAATGTATTTTCCAAGAAGGCAGTTTTGGAAAAACTCGATCAACTCAAAATCCCCATTAGATAATTTGATGAAATTTGACATGGAGCATTGCAAGACATCCCTCTACACATTATAAGTGTTGGTTATCCTTATGGTTTCCTGTGAAGCTCTGACCAATCCCATTTTCATGTAAGAACAACTGTGTTCCTTAGGGGCAGTTTTGGCTAGAAGTGGTATATTGCTCCAAAACCTGTTTCTTGACTTTTTGAGCCTTAAAATGAGTTCATACACATTTTATACACATGAGCCTAGAATTTCACTACTTAACTTTACACCATAGAGAATAACACGACTCACATGCACCTATCAGAAGGCACTACCAATCAACCTTCATGTCCCTAACTTCTTCACTTCACCAATCAACCCTTTTTTCCATCAATGCCACTTTACATCAATGAAAATACCACTGACAATGACCGGAGTCCAATAGCTAGTTGTGGTCTTACATGCTATATTGAATGCCTAGACTACTTCTAGAAGCCTGTCTTCCTAGTCTCTTTTGTGGAGTGCTACAATATTTTTCAATATGGCCTCTATCTCTTTGTTTGTAACCTCCACTTAATCATTAAAATGGGGATACTATGGTGTAGAATTTCTATGCATGATTTTATATTCATTGAAAAAATCAACAATCACATCAGTAGTAAAATGTGTACCTTGGTTTGTCATAATCTCCCTTGGAACTCCATATATGGTAAATATGTTCTAATATAGGAATTTAGAAACCTTCTCACTGGTCTAATTTATAAATGCTTTTACCTCTACCCACTTGGCCAGGTGATCTATACAGACTAGGATATACTCTTTTTTATGAGATGGAGGGTCTATAGGGCCAACAAAATCTAAGCCCCACTTATCAAAAGGTTGTAGAACCAATTGAGGTTGTAATGACAACTCATTAGATTTAGTGGACTTTCCCATTCTCTAGCATTTGTCACATATCTTAGTGTATAGTGTTGCATCCTTATGTACATTTGGACAATAGTAGCCAGTATTCAACACCTTCTATGTTTTTCTCTTTGCAGCAAAATTCCCTCCACAAGGTTCATTTTGGCAGGCTTTGAGGACATCAAATATCTTCTCATCATCTATACACCTTCTCATTACTTGATATTGACTTGTATAAAAGAGAATTCCAGCTAGCAAAGAAAGGGGTAAAATATTTTCAACTAAATACCTTTTCTCAAAGGATGAAAAGTGTGGAGGTGTTTTACCTAAGACAAAGTAGTTGGCTATGTTTGCATACCAAGGTGTTCTTGTAGAAATAGAAAACATGTGCTTATCTGGGAATGAATCATCAACTACTTTCTCTTCACTGTTGGTCTCCATCCTTGAGAGGAAATCTACTACCACATTATCTTTTCCAGGCTTTTCCACTACGGTGACAACAAATTATTGTAAGAGGAGAAACCACCTTATGATTTTTCTGCTTACTATTGGTTTTTTACCAGGTACTTGATTGCAGCATGATCAGTGTGAATAAACATTGGTTATCTTGTGATATAATGTTTGAATTTGTTTATGGAATATACTACTGCTAGTAACTCTTTTTCTGTTACTGTATAGTTCAATTTTAGATGTTGCAAATTCTTACTGACATAGTATATTACATTATTCAGACTACCATCTTTTTGACCCATGACAACTCCAATAACATGATCTGATGTATTTGTGTGTTTGTGAAAAGGAAGGTTCCATTCAGGTCCTCTCAACACAGGAGTAGTATTTAACATCTCTTTTAAAGTTTGAAAAGAACTTTCACAGCGTTACATCCATACAAAATCAACATATTATCCCAACAATGTAAAATTGGCATTGCAATTTTGTTGAAGTCTTGTATAAACCTTATGTAATATCCAACATGGCCTAAACATATTTTTTTTTCTTGGTTTGGGCAGGTTGACTATGAAAAACATTTTTCTAGATCTACTTGAATTCCTACTGAGGAAAGTTAGTGACCCAACACTATACCCTCTGACATCATCATATAACAGTTCTCATTTCTCAGGGAAAAATTGTGATTCTTACATATTATTAAGAACTTATCAAGATTTTGCATAACCTCCTCAAAAGTACCGCCTATGAACAGTGAATTCATCCATATAGACCTCCATGTAGTCATTTGTCAAATCAAAGAAGATACTCAAGACTGCCCTTTGGAATGCGGCAGGTGCATTACACAGGAAAAATGGGAGAAATGAATAGATAAATGTCCCCATGGACATATAAATGTAGTCTTATCTTGGTCCTCTGGTGCAATTTGGATCTGATTGTAACCATTGTATCCATCAAGAAAGGAGTACTTTTTACGATCTAGGGTATTAAACACTTTATCAATGAAGGGAAATGGGAAGTGGTCTTTCTTTGTGGCTGAATTTGGTTCTCTGTAATCCACACAGACTCTCCATTTCTCATTATTATTTGGTACAATTACTAAAGGTGACACCCATTAACTATCTGATATGGGTATATGAATCCAACATCTAGCAACTTCTGTAGATCACCCTTAAAAATTTCTCTTACTGTTAGGCTCATGTGCCTATGTAGCTGTCTGATTGGTTTACATTATTCTTTACTATAAATTTTGTGAGTAAAAATCCTAGGATGAATCCCACGCATATCACTATAATCCCAAGAAAATGTTGTATTATGTTCATGAAGAAGAGCAATCAACAATTGCTCCTATTGTATATTCAACATCTTGCTTACATTTAGTGGCCTCCCTATTGTTATTTCTACTTTATTGGAGAGGTTTAGTATTGAACACATGTTGATACTAACATAATTTAATATGCATTCATAAGGAAGAAGTTGGTGGAAAAATAATTTTTACCTGGAATACTCATGGTGCTCTATTATGGTAAGACTTGGTTCAAAGGACAACTGAAGCACCTCACTCTGTCATCAATTTCTTCACTTATTTCATATTTTTTTTGTAGAATATTAGAGAGAACAACATCTTTCTCCTAATATTCAATAGTGCAAGAATTTTCCAAAATCATTAGCTGTTGGATAGAGAATTGATCAATTTCTGGTTCTTTAACCTAAACTATTTGATCCTCGTCATTCAATGGTTGGGCAAGAGGATAGTGTATAAGTTTCTTGGTACCATTTCCATTTGAGATGGTCATATTTCTATACTTTCACCCTATATATGCATCAGAAGTGTCCATCCATGGCCTTCCTATTATAAGAGGGTAACCTACTAGACTTGTCTCTGGTTGTAGGAAAATGAAATCAGAAGGGTATTCCCAATAGTCTACCACCATAACAATGTCCTCAAGGAATTATTCAGGCCTTACTATTGATCTATCCACTAGTTACAATAATGTAGTTGTTGGCCTCATTCCTTCCAACTTCAGGTTATCCATGATTTCCTTGGCCATGACATTGATTGTTTCCCCTAAGTCAATCGGGGGTATTGTTTATTGTAGTTCCATTAATAATAACATTCACCAAAGGAATGCCTGGATCTATGTACTTAGGTAGCACAAAGTTTCCAAGCATGATGTCAATCAATTGTCTAATGACTTGTACATTGGATGGATCTTTTCTTTTTTTTCCTGGCTTATTTATACATAGATCTTTGATCAACTTGTTGTAAATAGGCACAACCTTAATGGCTTGAATGAGTGGAATTTTTACACAAATTTTCCTTCAAATGGTTGACAAAATCATAATATGATTTAGGGGTCAAATTTTCTCTCTTGAAATATTTCTTAAAATGGGGGTCCATTGACTTGCATCTTACTTTTTCAAAATTTCTATTCATGTTTCTACGGATCATCTTGTAGCCTCTTCTGGCTTTGTTGTGGATCATCTTGCAACAATTTTGGTTCATTTGGTATCTCTGTGATTGTAGATTTACTTGGTAGCACAAGTGATCTTCCTGAAGAGAGATGGATATTATTGACATTGACTAAATAAGTAGAGTACTGGGTTGATTCAATGTTATAGTCTGGCTGAAGATATTTATTATTGGGTTTAGTTGTTGGTTGAGCTGACAATTGAATATTTTTGGTTGAGAGCTAGATTGGGGGTTTGGTATTAACTCTTGTCGTTGTGGGTAGGGAGGTTGCTAGTAGATTTTATGGTAGTTAGGAGGTTGATTATTCCATTTATGGCCTCCTCTATAATTTTTTCCCCCATGAATAAGGGGGTGTTGCCAAAATTGGCTTGAGAACTGAGGTTTTCATGGCTGTTGGTATTGGCTAGAGTAAAAATCACATCATTGCTGAGTATTAGCCCAAGGTGGGGGTTGCATATTGTTATATGAACTACTAGCCAAATTTTGAAAAGATGGCATGGGATCTTGTAACATACCTCCTTGTCTTGGTGGCCATGGCTTCCTTTAGGCAACATAGAAAAATTTCCCATCCTCCATTTCTATCATTTTTAACTCTGGTGCAACCTCTTTTCCTTTTGTAATGCTGAAAAATCCCCTGCATGTGAAATCAACTTTCTTTCTTATACAATAATTATAGAACTATGCAAGTGATTCCTCTGCATCCTCTCTCTTCTTCTTTACATGTAGAGCATTAAGTTGGGTGGGCATGTCATTAACTATTTATTGTTTCATTTTCTTAAACATGTTTGCAATTTTTGACTTAGATGTTTCCCCAATTCCTTTGGAAGTTGTTCCATCCTTTGATCTATCAATTCTTATTATTTTCATGGTTTCTCTAGAATAGTTTCTATAGGCTTGAAAAATTTCCTCAAAAGTGGCTTTGGAGATGTCTCTGTCTCCTATTAAGTCCAAAGCATCCATATCTTCCTCACTCAACCATTTTAAGAAAAGTAACTTGAGAGAATGAAGAGGCAACCTTGTATTTCTTGAATTTTGAACACAAAATAGGAATCTCTCCAAGTAATCTTATAGTGGGAGAGGGGAAAGAAACAAAAAAAAAAGGGAAGAGGAGCTCATCTTCCTTCTGTTCCATCCTGAAGAGTTCATCTCCTCCTCTGCTACTTGGCCTACAATAGTCTTGGTACTTGGTCAAAAAATTATCTTTCATCCTCTACCAGGTAGTAACAACATCTCTTTCTAGCCCATAAACTATCTCAAGGCTGTATCCTCGAGTGTAGAAATGAATAACTTCAAATTGTGGGCATAATTTGTGTATTCATAACTCCTCCATAAGACATCAAAATTAAACAAGAAAGTTTCTGGGTCTTCAGTCATAAATCCATGAAAATTAGGAAGAAATGATGGAGATATGTTCTTCATTTGAGTAGGCCGATTGTTATTGGAGATATGATACTCAAATGTGCTTAGTTCCCTTGCCTCTTCTTCCATGTTTTGCTTCACCTCCTCTGTCATGTTTAGACTGTTCAGGAACAACCTCATAAATCTCACTTGGGAGGGAGAGTTTTATCAACAAACCCTATACAGAAGAGTATGTTTCTTCTTCAAAATTAGAAGTAATTTATGCTATTTGAGGATTGGGTAGGAATCTACCATAGGTATCTCTACTACTATGCATACATCAAATGACTCAACTCAATCAACATTCATTAGTGGGGGCGTTTGAAGGTTGAATTTCTACAACCTAATATGTTCTAAGAAATTCACAAATGCAAAACCTCACAAAATCCTATAACTTTGGCAATATCTGGAAACGATACCAAAATTGTGATATAAATCAATTTGTAGCAATTAATATGTTGTGCATTGGGTTGCATTCATTTAGTTGTCATACCAAGGAGCATAGACTTAAAATATTATTGGTGTTGTATGCAAAGTTATAGTTGATCGATGAGGATGGAAAGTAAATAACTATCACGTAACAATGCTGAAATTAAAATAAAACTCAGACTTGAAAATGAACTATTGTTAAATGCTATTACTGAAACAAATTTGTAGATTGAGAGAGAAGATTGTTTCTAAGGAAATATACATGAAATGAAACAATGGAAGGTATATAGTAGACCTCAAGTGGGCCCTAACTTAGGTGCTAATACCTTCCAAACTCTATAAATAAAAACTAAATGACAAAACTCATATTTCTTTATTGATTTTCATAAAACATTACATCTAGGAACAAAAGACCAGAGTAATCTGTTTTTGTAATTCCAAATCTAAATTAATAACTTTCTTCTCCCCTTGTTACAAGTCACCATCCATTTCCTTTATATCCTATCATTCATAGAATGTGAGAATAATAATAATATAACAAGGAGTCTTCAACAGGACAAGTGAGAAATTCAACACGTATTTGAAACACACAATAATCTTTCAACTAACAATCAGTTCTTCACTAGTTCTTAATCAATGACCAAATCAAAGATTGATTTGTTTCTCAATTTTCCATGTTTATGTTGTAACTGCTTATCCAATGGTCCATAAGGACTTAAGTTCCATCACTTCATGTTTCAAAATATCTTCATAAATACAAGTTCTTTGCTATGAATGATTTCCTTATGTTGCGAAAAAGTTCTTTGGCTTCGAACAAGTTGTTGTGGATATGTTCCTTTACTACATATGAAAAATTACTTACAACCAAGAGTGGAATCAACACATATAATTATCCAAAAAAATTAATTGGAATAACAAGAACAAATGCACACATAATATCACAAAATAAAGACAATTAGATATAACTATATCAATTAGTCCTTATGCCAAATGTTCATGGTTGCAATAGTGATGTTTAGAAATGTATGTAGGAAACACATAGACATGGCTATAATGGTCTTATCAAAATACAAGAAGATGAGTTGTTATGAAAGTAATTAATACAGATAATCATCAGATAAGGATGGAATAGGGTGCCTAAATTGGGTCAAGGGTACCTAGGCAACAGAGTCTGCTACTGGGTGGCCATGATTGTGAAGGTGGTCGAAGTATAATTTTTTTGGTGTCACACAAGTGTCACTGATAGTCGTTGTTGCTCGCTTGTATGTCGCACCTTGATCGTGGAAGTACCCTAAACCTGCAAGACAAAGATTCACATGCAAAAACCCACAATACCACATCAAATACAAAAAATAAAGATGCAATATGGGGATTCCGACTAACCCCGATGGTCACCCGATTGAGTGAACTTACAACCAAGAACTGCACTACATATCAGACTTCATGTAGTTCTTATGAGTGTGTGAAAGAATTTTTCCTTAGGATGTGCTTATGTTAACACACTTGATAACAGGTTGTAGTTAGATGTAGCAATGTAGATAGATGTGTGGATGCAGTAATGAACTTTCCCTTCCTATGTAGTGTATGCTGAAAATTTAGTCCCTTGTCCCTTTTATGGATGCTAGGTGGATGCCCTTAGTGCTCTTAGATTCCTTTGGATGTAAACTTAGGTGGTGTTAGTAGATGCTTAGAGATTGGTCCTTTATTTTGGTCACATAGCTTTGTATTTATATGATTACCTTGGTTGAATTTCATAATTGACAACTGAAATGCTAAACCATAAGATAATAAGATGCTAAAAAGACAAAAGAAACCCAAAAAGAGGAAGTAAAGTGAAAAGAGGTCAGGGGCACCTAGAGGGGACGAGGGCGCCTGAGCGCTAGATTCCTGGTTAGGTGCTGGTGTCCAAAGTCGTATACAAGATAAGAAATTAAAGTACTGACTGGGCTATAGGGTATAAAAGACTAGAAAGAAGAAAAGAAACAAAGTAAAGAGGCCAAAGATAGATATCGATTACTAGTTTTCTCATTTAGAAATCATATGAATGCAAGTATTCTTTTAGGACCTAGAAATATACCTAAGTGCATAATTTTGTGTCTACAAAAGGCTATCATAGTGTCACCAAAGGGAAAAGGTAAGGGAAAGGGAAAAGGTAGGAAACCTGAGGAAGAGGAGCAACTAGAAGAGGTATTCTCATAAATTTAATACCCACATGAGGTGATTACAGCAGAAGAGTGGACCTCACGTTTCGTAAAATGAAAAATTAGTGAGTATAATCATAGAATGCTAGGGGATGAGGCCACTCTCAACAAGGATATGCTACAGGAACTACCCAAAAGGACCAAAGAAGGTCAAATACTGATGGATGACTCGGTAAGAAAGAGTCTCAAGAAGGTAGGAGCTCTAAAATTTTTTGAGTTTCTGTACTTCGGGAGGCCTGCAAACCTCTTCCAATGGTTGATGTTGAGAGTACATGAGGATTAATTCTACTTCGTAGGAAAAATAATGAGAATTATATACCATATGATTGGGCAAGTGACAGAGGATTCAAGAAACTGTCAAAGACCTAGATTCTGGATCTACACAATGAGACAAAAATTGACAATTTAGAAACCAAATTTCAATATGATAGAGGGATCTGGTTAATCAACATGGAGAATATTACAAACCCCACAACTAGGGTAGCGGTTCAGATGGTCAGCTGCAAACTTGGCTCTTTGGAGAGATGGGGGGAAGTAAACAAGAAAATCCTCTACATCACTCATAAGATGGTACACATGACACAATATAACATTACACAGTTTATCACAGAGGTAATTATTAAGGAATCCAAGGTGCAAACAGATAGAGGAGAAAATATTACATGGGGTCAATTTTACTATTAATTGTCTTCTGGGAAATTGGCATCCCTAATGGACCAGATGATAACATATGGATCCACCCAACGCAAAAGAAGTCCCCCACAGTTCAATTTGTAGACTTTACATGTGATGTTACAATTATTAATTAGTATAAGGCATGGATGGAAAAATGGTACAATAGGATACATAACCTTTGAGAATGAATGACGTGTGCCAAGAGAGCTACCAAAAGAAGTAGGATAGAAGGAAAATTTTGCAGTGATGCAACACTTTAGCCTTGTGTGGTTCATGATGAACAATAGTGAGATGGAGCTGTTGTGAAAACTATCATTTGCATTCACAGCCAAATATTTTAAAAGTGTAGTAAACAGGATCAAGGATGTACAAAATTTGACATTTGATGCATAAAAGGTGGACTCATATTGGCACACTATGTGAAAAAAAAATTGGATACGCTTCCAGGACAACCTACTTAGATATGTTGGAGCCAAACACCATGGATTTGAGCCCCATCATGAACATAACAGTCAACAATATGATTTGCAAGGTCTTCATCACTCTACGGATGAAGATGCAAGATGGAAGAGAAGTGGAGGTATGTAACTCTCACATGCCTTAACCAAAGAAGAGTACAATAGAGATACCAAAGAGAAGTTGGGAAGAAACCCCTCCATAAGAAGAAGAAGAAGAGGAAGTTGCACTTAACTAGAGTCAGAAAAAAGAAATGTAATATAATTGAAGGAAAGGAAAAAAGGGCATAAGAACTTATCAACTGGATAGGGTAAGTCCACTCCAGATGAGAAGCGATCCTAAGAGACATTAGGTTGTGTCAAATGTGGAAGAAATAAATTCTAAGGAAGAAGGGCATGAGGAGGCCGTGTGTGAGAGGAAGGAGGGACTTTGCATGAAGAGGAAGATCAACCTAAGAACATAGATTCAATGTTGGAGAAAGGAGAAGAGGGCATGCAAAATAAAATCCTGAGTAGATACAAAGAAACAATGCATAAAGAAGATATGCACGACACACAGAGGGAAGATCCCAAAAAGGATAAAGAAGAAGGGGATGACAGCCAATGTCATCAAAGAGGATAAGGGTGCTGGTGGTGAGATAAGAAGAAATCCTTTCACCCCCAGGAATCAACACACCAAATCCAAGGAATTTAGAATATGGCACCCACCATAGTCACCATTTATGTCATTCATTAATGATCCTACAAAGGTGTTGCGGGCCATTATTCATAGCATGGTGCCTAAGGAAATATTATTCAGCCGAGACCTACTAGATGAGAGAGGAGGGATCATGCACACGAAGAAGATGTTATCTTGGAACATGCATACGAATGTAGAAGATTTGCAATTTCAGATAAGTTATAGGTCCTACTCCACCTTGACATTGACAAAGGAGCTAGGAAAATAATACAAGATTGTTAACCCCACAAGGATGACTGATGAGCAGGTGTGAAATGCCTTGAATAAGGTTAGAATTGAGGTCACATGTAGAAATTTTGTCTATGGGGCTATCATGAGGATTATGGTAGAAGATAAGACGAATAAGGAGTGTTATATTGAGAGGCTTGAAGGACAACATTAAGAGTATAAGCACACGAAGGATGCCTATGACATGGGAGGAGCATTGGTTAAGCTGATCATAAGTGCATGCCCCACTTTGGTAAGAGAATCTCAAACAAATTATAATGATGAGACGTAGTATCTCAAGGAATTGGTTAGGATGTTGCTTGTAAACATCACGAGTGGCATGTGGCCATCAATAGAATAATTGGATGAGTAGAATAAAATGAATAAAGTGGATATAGAGGCTAATATAGATGAGCTTAAGTATTTATTCACATAGATCAGTGAGGCCAATAACAAGGTTGAGTTGTCTTTTGATATGTTTCATAAGAGTTACCCTATCCTTAGTGCACACATTGCCAAAGAAGAAGTAAATCTCAAGGAAATCTAGGAAAAGACACCAAGCAATAAGCTTGAGTGAACAAAGGTCATGGTGGAGATATTAATGCAAAGAGATTTGATAAAGACCATGAGGGAGACCCTAGAATTTTGAATCAAGTAGATATAACTCTTGGTCATGGAATGTATGGATATGATGGAGGGAATGATTTTTGAGTTAAATTTTTTCATCAAGGAACTCAAGGGGAAATTGGGTGAATTGGCGCCAGATAAACTTTTGGGAATCATAGATGTACCACCAGGGAAAGCCACATAGGAGCTCACAGAATGGAGGAAGTTCAGAAGATGCATTGAGTGCGGAGTTTCCAGAGCTCCTCCATCCACCTGAATCTTGAGATCATCCACGCACAGGGTCAAGATTATGTTTTTTTTATTCATGGTGATGTAACCTTATTATTTATTCTTTAATACTTCTTTCATTCATTCAATGGAGGAATAAGTAGGGAGAAACATCATCGAGGATGGGAAATGAATTCAATGTGGAGTAATGTTGAGTGGGAAAAATAGCTAAGTACTAGACACACAAGGAGGTTTAGAATTGTACATAAGGGGAGCGTGAAGGGGTGCACACATACAGGAAGGATTAGTGCATGAAGGTTCACGCATGAGAAAATAGAGTTCAAGACTTAACTAATATTCCAGAATCAAGGGTAAAAATATAAAATCACAATTAGAGAGGTGTCCAAACAAAGTGTAAAATTGGAAAACAAAAGGAAAGTAGGGTAGCTTGGGACGCACACAAAGGATATAAAATTGGAAAACACATGCAAGGAAGAATTAAGGGATCATGCACAGTTCAAGCTAATAATAGGATTAAAGAAAGTCATATATTTAGGTTAATCTACTATTATAAGGAGTTGTAAAAACCATGTAATCTATTTTGTATGCATTCCTATTATTAGACAAGTTCATGAAGTGGTAAAGGGCAAGTCCCCACCCTTATATATATGTGTAGTGCATCCCTGTTTAAGACAATTCAATTCAATGAGTATGTGAGCTCTATGTTTCTTGTCTTAGGGTTTTGGAGTCTATATGAGAGCACATAGGTCCTTTGTATGGATGTATTGAATGAACTATGATGTAATCATCCTTTGTTATAAAATGCAATTATGCTTATGATTGAGTTTTGGGAATTCAAGTGTTATTATCTATCTTGAATGTTGATTATGCTCCCTTATTTTATGTGTTAATAGTAGAGAGGCCACAAGTGTAAGGCATTCAAAGGTTCCTTTTCAGGTGTACCATTAAGGGAGGCTAAATGATAAGCTACCAATCCGTATTTGTGCGTGATGACATATGGACTAATCTAGTTAGGGAAAAACTTTCCACATTTACTATTTTCCAGAGTAGTGATGTTTTAATTTTATTTGAGGATGAGATCACCTATATTAAAGTCATGTTCCTTGACATGTTTGTTATACGTGTACCTGGTGAGCTCTTGATAGACATGATGATGTTCGAAATCTATCAGATGTTTTTCATCTAACTCTAATTGGGCTAGACATTCTTGATGATAACCCTCATTAGGGATAAAATATCTGAAGGGATACGTGGAGTGATGGGATATGAACTTATAGGGGTAAAACCACCTCAGAGACACAGACTAGAGAAAATGGTGTAACACCTGTAGGGGTAGAGATGCTAGTACAATAAGCCCAAAGAGCAAATAAGATTTGGAGATGCTAATTCCTGCCTACTTGATTGATGATTTTCATAAGAATTTAGTTTTGTGTTTTATTAGAAGCCTCAACTTTTCCATTTTCTTTTGTATAATAAGGTGATGAAAAACTCAATTTGATGTTGAATGTGTCGCATAATTTTATAACTTCTTTATTCTTGAAGGATTTTCCATTATCAGTGACTAGCTTGTGAGGGATGTCGAAGCAAATAATGATATGCTGATAGATTAAATCGATGATTTTGTTTTCTTTAATAGAGACTACGGGAATGACCTCTACCCATTTAGTGAAGTATCAAGTAGCTTCGATGATAGAGTGATGCCACTGTGACAAATAATGGTTAATGAGGCCAATGATGTCCAACCCCCATTGTGAGAAGGGCCATATATCTTGAGTGGGTTGCAAGGCTTGACTAGAAATATGAGTGATATTAGAGGGTTATTAGCATTTAACACATTTCTTTACATATGTGCATCAATCTTGATTGATTGTAGGACAATAATAGCCCATTCAAAGGATGTGCTAAGTGACAATTGTCACATTAAAGTGTTCGCCGCATATGCCGTTGTGGACTTCTTTAATGACTTTAGTAGTTTCATGAGATTTGAAACATCTTAACAAGAGGTCATCAAATTCATGTTTATATAGAACACCACCTACGATGATGTATTAGGTAGCACATTGAAAGAAATACCGCTTAACATTTCTAGACAAGTTGAAGGGAATTTTTATTCCAAAAGTTAGTTGAATATATGAGTATACCATAAGTCTTTTGGATTTTTTTTTATGAGATGGATAGAAGGTTGTTCATTTTTGTGGGATGGTTGGTAAATTCTACATACAATGAACAAATAATTAAGAATTTTCAATTGATAGAGAAATGCAAGAGAAGCCATGGTGTGTGTGAATACTTTATAAGATAGTGGAGTTGTTTGGATGGTGTAACAATCAAAGGATTATAGGAGGAATTCAATAATGGCTTTATATTTTTGTAGAATCTCATTTTTACATTGATAAATCCCTTTGATTTGGTTGATGAAAAGTTATGAGTCATCATAGATGTCAAAGATATGAACACCAAACATGATAATGGTTTAGAGACCCATGATTAGAGATTTTTATTCTCTCATGTTATTAGTACATTAAAAATTTAGTTTGAAGGATAGAGGGATAGGATTCCCCCAGGGAGGTTTAATAAAGATACCATCACCTCCCTCTTGTTAAACCTTATATACATTAAAGAAAAGTGTCATTTTAATAGGAGACTGGAGTGTATTTGTGGTCAATAATATTGATAGATTTATCAAGGAATTTTTCATGAGGTGGTTGATTGTCCTTTATGAGAGAGGATGGATTGGTCTTCTTGGCATTAAATAATATTAACAGTGGGTGAATCCTCTTCTATCATTTCAGGAAAAACAAGAGGAATGGTCTCAGTACCATGGTTAGTTTGATAAGTCAGTGGTCCTAAAGTGATAGTGTTGACTAAAAAAAGGTTATATGGGATGGAAACAATGTGGTCTTTATCCATGGGGTTGTTGTGAGTAGATGGAGAATATGGTTTTGGTTCTATGATAGGTTCAGATGTGGTGCTTATTGAAGACTCAGAGACTGGTTTTTTGAAACCTAACCCATATTTTTCATGAGATTTGTGGGAATGATCAATGATTAAGTCATGGATTCCTTAATCATAACATTCAAGTCTGAAACCTTTCTAGGCACAAAGATGAAGATACATTTGTGCGAAGGCTTGGTTGTATAGAAATGTGAATTCTGATATGAATGGTTTGGCATGACGTTGATTATTAGGATGTGGAGAAGGGAAATCAATCCTTCCATAGACAAGGTTGGTCTTGAGATGTGGTGGACTAAAGGATATAACATCCCCAACATTAGGTTAATATATGGGATTTTTGTAGAGTCTTTCTCATGTATTCGACATGTATGAAGAGAATTAAGTGTAAGGAGGTGATACTCCCCTAGTGAAAGGAATTACATAACATTATTGAAATAAGTGTCATCTGGAAACTTGGATGAGGTGATGGATGAAATGGTGGAGGCTTCTTTAGAGGAGCCTAAGTTTGTTTTGGGAACAAGCATGTCATTTGGTTGATATGTCACGTGACATGCTTTAAAAGGGTTTTGATCTATAAGGAATATGAAATTTTTACCCTCATGTTCATATTTGAGACATCGATGATAGAGGGAGAATTATCCTAATTCACTAGATGGAAAACATAGGCTTTTAACGCCGAATTTAATTGGTAAGATGATATGCCAGTGTAGAGGGACTATAGTGCATAGCGCGTATCTAGGGTCAGGATAATAACATATTATATTGAAATTCTCCTTCCACAAGATAGAAGAGCTCATGAAGGGTTTTAATGCCAAATTTAATTGGTAAGATAACCATGCATAATGTGGGGGTGACAGTGTTGTTAAAGGCTCTCAGTATGGTAGGTGACTGAGCAACAAGGGTGATGGGTAGTTGAAGTTGATCAAAGGCATATGATGATATGATGTTAATGTTAGTGTCATTTTCGATCATGAACCTTTTAATGAGAGTATCATCTATTTGGGAAGTGATAAAAAGTGGGAGGTCATGGTCCTCTAGTTGTAATGATGGGATTTCTGAGTTGTCAAAAGAAATGGCAGTGTACATTTTAAGTGTACTAACCAAATTTACAAATGGTTGTGGGTCATCTAAGGGTACCGATATAGATTGGAGTGTTTCGATCATGGCTTCTTGATGTTGAGGTGAAGTTCACACAAGCTCATAAAGGTACATTTTTACTGGAGCTCGATGAATTTTTTTGATAATGGTGTTTTGTATAGAAGTGGTGGATTGTGTATGTGGAGCAGAAAGGATGGATACCTTATCCTTAGCAAGGGGTGTTGGATTGGATGGATCGAGAGCGAGCGGGGTGGAAATTTTGGACTTATTTTGATTGATAGTTTTATGGTCATGGGTATGTGTTCTAGTGGTGATATGTACTGTGTCAATTTAATGTAGAAGGGATTTTTGAAAGATTCACCACTTTTTGTGGATGTGAATGCAGGTAATGGTTTGGATGTATTATTAGTCTTATATTTTTGATGGGTTGTCTTTGATGGTTCTAGATATGTAGGGAGAAGTCCTTTGTTAGCAAGGATTTTGAAAATTAGGGCCTTACAGTCCTCTGTAGAATGTCTTGGTGTGTGATGGTAACCACAAAATGCTTAAAAATTTTATCGGGAGGACTTCCACCCTCGAGAGCTAGAAATCTTAAGAGGAGGTAAAGTGATGATAGACTCTTGGATGATCCTTTCAATGGTCAGTGCATAATGTACTTTTGAGGTGGAGGTCAAGGGAAGTGATGATTCTTTTGATTGTTTAGGTGTTGAAGGGACCATTTTTTGTGTGATATTTTTAGATTCCTGTTGGGGAAGGATTTATGATTGTGTAATAGGGACTAATAATTTTGACGAGGGGTACAACCCTAAGATGGAAAGCATAGAGTTTGGATTCTGTATTGAGGAATTCAGACCGTCACATGATATGATTGTTAATTTTTAAGATGGGGGGGGGTATATGGTCATGTAATAAATTTTTTAAACTTACACATATAGTGTTGAGTGACATGGTCATTGTAAGATATTTTCACACATTGTAAGATAGGTTTCTTTTCTGAAATTTATGAAGAGCTTGTAGATGGGTTTGAAGAGGATGAAATAGATGTGGAAGAATTTGTGATTTTTTCAATAACAAGACCAGAAGACATTCCTTATTCAATAATTTCTCCTGACATGGAAACATGGGGGATAATAAATGATTCATTTGTTATTTTTGTGATGGGGTTATTTGTGGATGACTTGGATGGTGCCTCTCTCATGGAAGCATTAGATGTTGAGGGTGTAAATGATTTATCTTTGATCGTGTTGATGGTGTGATGAGAGTGGATGACATTAGCTTATGGTTGACTGGTAGATGGGGTTGGTTTGGAAAGGGATGTTTAGAAACAGCCAAATTCTAATTCAGAGGCACGTTTAGATTATCCAATTGTAACTCACCTTTTTTTATAAGATCATGAAGAACGTATATGAATGAATGACACATTTTGATGTTATGGCCTTTGACCCTATGGTATTTACAATAATCATTCTCTCTATACAAAGAGGGTTTTGAAATAGATGTATGTGAGGAAGGGTGATCATATTCGCAGCCAAGAGCTTGTCAAAAATTACACTGTAAGACTCACTGATAGGTATGTAATTATGTTAAGGATGGGTGCATTCAAAGTTCGAACATTATTTACAATTAGTTTTCACAACTGGATTTGTGGATGTATTAGATTTGTCATGACTGGAAGATGGTTTTAATGAAGATTCAGGTTTAGGCTTCTTTGATCTGAGTTTGACTGTACCATCTTCAAGAGCGCAAAGCTCAAGCTTGTGAGCCATAGTGAAGGATTCGTAAAATATGTAGAAGGACTGGATTTGTAATTTGGATGATATGCGTTTGACACAAGAGAAGGAAAATAACTTGATTAACTTAGTCTCTGGGAGATAAAATGATAGTTGATTGATAATGCCCCTCCAGTGGGCAACAAAATATATGATATATTTGTCCTCAAATTTTTTGATGCAATACAGATTGTTGATAGTGATTTTACGCAAAATGTTAATCAAGAAATGTTCTAAGAAAATTTGTGTGAGCTAAGTGAATGGAAAGAGTGAGTACTAAGGAATATTGTTATACCAATCTAAGGCAGGTCCAATGAAGGACATGGGGAATGTTCTCAACATAAGGTCTTGGTCCTGTGCTATGAGGTAACAAGCATGTCGGAAGGCCCGTATGTGCTAGTACGTGTATTATTTTTTATAGAATTTGAGGAACTTAGGGAGTTCCCAATGTGTAGGATATGCTTTTTATGGTATGGATTAGTGGATGGGTTTGTTGTAGATTTTTTGTAAGATAGTGTGTTTTTGGGACCCATAGAGGCAACTTCAAGGCTAGAAATCATGTTCATTAATTCTTACAAAGGATCATTTTGTGTTGGTTGTTGCTAAGGAGTAAATGAAAAAGGACCAGGCTGATTGTATGTAGATGGATTTGGTTGATGGTATGGCTGATAAGGTAAAGGAATATTATTTGGAGAGGGATACTCATAGGAACATTGTATGTGGTTTGTGAGACTATGGGATGTGAAGATTGACTGCATTGATATTGGACGGGCATGGATGTGTTTAAGAGAGGTAAATACTATTAGGCTATGTGTTTTAAGGGGATCAAAGTGTGGATGAAGGGTTGGGATTGTTGTGGAACGTGCTGGAAAGTAATAAAAGTGTGGATGAAAGGCTAATATTGTTGAGGTATGTTCTAAGAGAAGATAGGGGGTGGTTGACAATTGTTGTGAAGAGGGATGAAAAATAGAGATGGAACTCATATTAATGGGCAATATTGATGTTGGGATATACATGAATACATTTTGAATAGATGATGTGGGTTGTTGAGATGGGATATATTTTTAATATGCTTGACATGATGGCTATTGAACTTATAGGGGGTGTTTGGATCATGGAGGAGACTAAAGGACTTGACACTGAAAAGGATACATTGGTGTTGTTCTAAGATGAGGCAAAGCTAGATGAAGGACCTAGCGAGGATGATGATTGTTGGTTAGTTGTGTCCTGTGAGGAAACAACATTAAGATCAAAAGTGATGATGGGGGCTGAAGATGCCGGATTAGATGTTTTAGATTTACTAGCAGCGAGATAAGGATGGACTTGTTGGATGACCGGCTCATGGTTAGGATTCGAAAAGCCGTGAAAATTCATAGTTAGTTTTGGTGACATGGGGTCATTGTTCATGTGTATATTGTTGAATAAGGACACCTTAGGAAGCTAGGTAAGCATTAAGGGTGATAGGGTTTGAATCTAGGATCTCAATAAATATTGGATCCCCACTGTTGAAGAAACAAGGACTAGATGGGTCAGAGATTTCTAATGTGGCATAATGACTGCTAGGAGAGTGTGGTGTTTCTTGATCGTGTGTTATAGGTGATAAATAGGCTAGATGTTGGTCGATTAGATGTGTGGCATAATCAATGCGCATTTTCATATTTTCCAAATACTGTTGGAAATGTTTAGCCATGTTTTTAGAGTTTTTTGACAAGACTGTTATCGGTTAAGACCATGAAAAAAAATAATCACTAGAATGAAAAATAAATTTAGAGAGTTGATTACAATCAAGGAAGCAATTCACACAAGAGAATTTTTTATTATCTTAATTAAATTAGAAAGGATGAAATGTGAAAAAAATGGTTTTATGAGATCTTAGGAAATGAAAATCTATGGTTGGTTTCAGGTAATGTTAAAGGTCAGAGTCCTTGATATACTTGAAGTTATGTGAGATCCAATCTGTATTGGTGTCAGTAAAAGGCATGGTATTGGGTCATATCCCCTCACTTCATGGTCCCCCAGCGATAAGGGTGTTGGATACTTAGCCAATATACCACCCACTAGCTTATTTATACTTGGCCAAAACATCAAGTCGGCTTATCCTCTTGGTGATGAAATCCAAGTAGATCCACCTAGGTAGGAGTGTTTTGATGTAAATTATATTGAATGAGATTTGGTTTTATGTGAGGGAAATTAAGTGAATGTAATCTGTTAACTTCCTAATTAGACTATATGACCAAGAAAATATGAAGGTTTTGTTTTAAGTCCCGAAAATAAATATTAATTCGATGAGGATAGTAGAAAAGTGTGATGCGAAGAAAGGAAAATAACAAAGGGAACATACCTGAGATTACTTTTGATTTTTGATTTGCAAAAATAGGTTCTCTAGAGGGGGAAACCTGCAATGGTTATATGGAAATAGGGGAACAAAAGAGAAAGCATAATCCTAAAGGAATACTGGTTGAGTAATAAAAAACAAATCACAAATATCATCAGTGATTTAAAGGAATTGTGGGTGATTCACCAAAATCACTGGAGATTTCACAAAATTGTTAACAATTATAGAGAAAAAAAACCCCAAAAAATTATAAGTTAATTTTAATGTAAAAATAAAGGGAATAGGTTCCCACCAGACGTGCCAGAAATGTATTAGGTAGATTTCAAGCCTATGATATCAAATGCAGAAAGTACCTAAAACTAAAAATATGGCATGGTTTAGTGATACTTGCACTAACTTGGGAAGATGAGATGTGAATAGTGGATAAGCACTCCTCCTTTCACCAAGTGAAGATACCTACAAGAAAAGACAACTAAACAAGAAATATTAGATAAAATGGGATGACAAACTACTCGATAATGGTTGATACCAGGAATCCAAAGGGACTTCCTTGGAGGATGTGAGATCGTTTTGATAAATTAAGTGAGTTTATAATAATGATAAGATAAATAATGATAATGACATGGATGAAGTTAAAACTCAAGGTGAAAAGACAGGTCTTGATCCGCTTTAATGTCAAGTGGGGATACCATTTGGTGGACCGCCACTTAGACAACCCTTGTCTTAAAGATTATTTTTAATAATCTTAGTCGGTCTTCACAACTTTGAAAAGAGTGAAGTGGTATAACCGCTCACCCATCCTATATAAATAGGATGATCCCTCACGGGACGGGATTGCTTGGTGATCTTACTTTTACTAAGGAGCATATAGACTAATTGATCTAAGCTTAAGATACTTATGTGAGTTGTTATACAACAAGACAGAAGTCTGCTACTGTTTACTGTGAGACCGAGGAGTGAAGTGGAAGTGTTGGGTGAAAGTTTGATAAATTCTTAATATAAGACAGTGCTTTTTCAGTGGAGTTTTTTCCTTGGGTTTCTCCACTTAAATCTTGTGTCTCTTGTCTCATTTACTTTCAGCTATTGTTATTTTCTTTCATTCATGATTATGTTAACTGTTATATGCATATGTAAACATTTGGTTAATGTCTACACATTATAATTTATAATCCTCAACTTTTTTATTTGTGGATCTATAATTCTTCAATTATATCTTCCTGCATTTGTTCTAACATGGTATCAGAGCTAGTGATTATGTGTGTGTAGAGCTAGATCTAGATGTTTTCTGGCTTACAAGAGTGAAGAAGCTTGAAGATCTTTTGATCTGTGAAACCCTAAAAATTCAACCAACAACTTCAAGCTAACCAGGTTTAAATTTCCAATTCCTGCCAAAATTTTTTGAAATATAGGTGAAATATTGGCTAAATGGCTGTTTAGATCATGTTTGAGCTTTTTATGCTTAGATATTTGCTTCTGCATCTTGTTTCATTCTTTTACGGTTTAAATCCATTGTCTGCAAGCTTATTTTAAGTTTTCGTGTGTTTATAGCCATTTGGGTCATGTTTTGACTATGGATCCGAAAGATCTCTTTAGATCTAGTTAATTCAGAGTGTTTAAATCTATTCCTTTTTTAAATATTTATTTTTCACTAGATTTACTTTTATGAAATCCCGATCCAATCATTTTACACCATCTAGATTTGTTTTGTCATTTTGTATTAAGATCCTATTGGTTTTGTGAAGCTTGGACCAATAAAATTGCTCCAAATATCTTTTGTCCTTTTTTCATGTTTGTGAAGATATATCCACTCTTAGAGTGCCAAGTGGCTTCAATCTGACATCTTTCTTATTAGATCTTTAATTTTTCTACAAAGTTTTGTCTTTGCGAAGCTTGGGCCAATCATTTTGTGCCATATGGCTTCGCTCTGTCAGTCTTATTTGAATTTTTTATTTTTGCAAAGTTCTTTTGACTGTGAAGCTTGAGCCAATCATTTTTCTCCAGCTAGCTTCACATTGTCAGTCTTTTAAATAGAAATTTATGTCTTTGTGAAGCCCGAGCCAATCAGAGGGCTCCATCTTGCTTCATTTTGTCAGTCATATAGTTTTTCTGATTGTTTAATTCAAAATGCAAGCCAATAAGGGTTTTACATGTGTCTCCTCATTGTTAGACTTGGCTTAAATCTTGGAAACTTGATTCAATAAGAAAGCTCCAAGTAGCTTCGTATTTCACATTTCCAAGCTTATTTTATGCTTGTGTCAATGCAAAGTGTAAACTAATAAAATTTCCAATAAGATAGCTTAGCTTCGTATTTCACATTTCAGTCTTTTTTAGCTTGCTTGTGTCATATGCAAAGGGTGAGCTAATATAATTACTCCAAGTTTTTATTTTGCATTTTTCAGATTTGAGAAATCCAAGCCAATAAAATTGCTCCATTCATTTGTCATTTTCTTTCATTTGTGGCAGTAGTTATCCAATAAGAATTTTCCACCTTTTTAACATTTTTCAGTGTGTGTCAGTCTTGTGGAAAGTGAGCCATTTAAAATTCACATGTCTTCAGTTTGCTTTAGTCATTTTGGTTGCACTATGAAGTGCGAACCAATAGCATTTAGACATGTACATATTTTTTATATTTGTCATCTGTCATTTGTTTGTGAGCCATTTAAAAGGCTCAACTACCTGTATCTTTTTTTGGCTTAGTCATTTAAATTTGTGAAGCACGAACCAATTATTTTTTGACACGTATATTAATCTTTTAATTGTGTCAGCCTTCGCAAGTGTCAGGGTGTGAGTTTTTTCTTTGACTTAGCCACTTAAATTGTGACATCTATCTTGTATTTTTTTATTTTGGACCTGAACTTTATTTTAAGTTTGATTTATTTCAGGGACTTTAAGTTTGCCTAAGGCATTTTTTAAGGTTTGGTGGAAATCTGCCAAGTGTCAATTTTTTAGCCATTAATTTTTCAACAAGTGGCTCTGTTTGACTAAGACTTTGATTTCACATTGTGTCAGAGTGCAAAAAAGTGATCTAATTAATTTAAGACATGTGTATATGGTTCCTTTTTTAATTAATTGTCTTCTGACTTATTAGCTGCATTGCAAAATGCAAGCTAATTGAAAAGTGACACGTGTATTATTTTTTGCTATTGTCAGTCTTGTCATAGTTTTTTAACGTGTTTTTATTTTTTTATTGTTGCGGACCTGAAAAGGCATTGACTTTAATTTTTAAAGATTTCACATCTGCTCGAGGATCTATTTTAAAGCAACACATGTCTCTCTCGTTTTTTATTTGTTAAGTAGCTCATTTTTAGCTTGCCCCATCGAGTTGCTAAATAACTTGTCGAGCTCCTGTAGCTCAACTCTGACTAAGCTCTGTTAAATCGATCTTAATCTTGATCAAAGCTAGTCTTTTTTATTAAATTTGAGTTGTTTGCATTCATATAGCTATTAAAAGATATGTAGCTTATTTTTTGTCTCTGTTTGGCTTCCTTGTTTCGTTTTTTAGCTGTATTTGTCTCCATTTTCCATCTGAGCATTAAAATGGCTAGTTCTACTAGTTTTTCTTTAGATAAGTCTCAGCTATTAAATGGAACAAATTATAGAATTTGGAGAGTGTGTTTAAAAGCTTGTTTTATGGCTAGAAAGCTCTGGGATCTTGTGACTGGTATAGAAAAATGTCCCACAGGGAGACAAGCTACCCCTGAAAACCTTAGTTCCTTCTCTCAGAGATCTCAGGAAGCTCTTTCCATCCTAATGCAAAGCATTAGAGATGAATTCTTGATGCATATAGGTCATATGGACTCACTGCAGATGCATGGAAGTAATTAGAGACCATGCATGAAGGTAGTTTATGTCTAAGATAATTAAGCTAGTTTTAGAGCTGTTTACAACACCCATGAAGGGGGATGAGAAATTGTCAATTATTTAGCTAAAATTAAGAACATTAAAGATCAATTAGATGGTTGCAACTGTGAATTATTTCAAGATAAGCTTATTGTAATTTATAATTCAAATTAATATTCATGAAAATTTTAGAAACTACATCTCAATTCTTAATTCTAAGTATCAGAATGAGAATGATTTCCTTATTCTAGACACTTTGTCTTCTTTGTTAATTCAAGAAGAGAGTGTTATGGAAAATTTTGATTCTAAAGAGAATGCTACTCAGGAACTTCTCACTCAAGAATCAAAAAAAGTAAACCTTCTAGATTCAAAAATAAAAAACCATCTCTTAAACCCCCTGGTAAAGACAAGAAATCAGGAAACTTAAGAGTAAGTTTTGATGGTAGATGTCACAACTGTGGAAAAATTTGGCCATAAGAAAGAGGATTGTAAATCCAAAAAGAAGTCAAATTTCAAAAATAGGAAATGGAATAAATCAGATCAAAATCAAGATGAAATTGATGAGAACAATCATAGAGCTAATGTAATAACTCTATAAACTAAAAAACCATGAATATAACTGAAAACATGCACAAAATGTTTTTTTAAAGATTTTTCTTCAGTTTTCTCTAGGAGTTTAGCATTTATGACATGTCTAGACTTCAAAAGGGTTTTTACATGGTCATTTTTCGAAGCAAAATTCACATAAATCCATGAGTGTGTCCATTGTTTAATGGATCATGGCATTTTCAGTGAATGTCTTGATTATTCTTGAATAATTTGATTATTTTTTTAGATGTGTTATCTATCAAGTCTTATCTCATTATGTAAAGACTTAGAATATGAAGATATACATATGTTGATAAATCATTTTATGTGATTAGTAAAATATTATTATATGCATATCAAATGACACTTGGGGATGCCTTTGTGTTTGTATTGGAGACATCCAATACTGATTGCATCTAATAAATATTTTAGTGTAATATGTTGATTTTTTTTTTCAACATATTTGGTATGTAATTAAGCATATTATTGTTATATTATACTAGTTTTTATGCCTATTATGTTGTCTATCATGACTATTAACCATGATATTTGATGTTGTGTTGGATATACAGCTAGATTTATGTTCAAGTTTTGATGCAGGTTCCATCACTTGAAACAAAAGAGCCATGTGGCTAAAGAGGCTGCTAATAAGTGATACACATAGGAGCTAAAGGAAGTATTCCTCCTCTATGTGAAGGCCAGATTTCTCTTGATAAAGAATCCAGTTCAACATCAGAGATTATGTTGCAGATATCTTCCCTGAGCCATTGTGTGTTGGGAACTACTACAATTTTTGTGCCTTGTTGGGCCTATCATAGTTTCCATTGAGGGGGAGTGTGCATGACAATTCCACCTCTTAATGGATTATTATAAAAGACCAGGGTTAAATTTTAAGAGTGGATCATGACCACCCACTTTGTATGTAACAAAGTGATCCTTTAGGGATTGGTTACACATGGTTGTAACATTGTATGTGAACTATAAGTCTCATGAGCAAATGCATAAGGAAGTTCATTGTAAACTTCCAATACTTCCTCCATTTTGTAATAAGTAAATGTGTCACTCTATGTGAAGTTACTTGTAAATCCCAATGAAGCTTTAGTTATGGGTATGCCTTAGTTTATAAAAGGCTCCATAATCTAATGTAAGTCTTCATATGTAAAGCACTGGTCTTAAGAATTTATGTATGGGAAGATCAAGTTGATTTCCCTTGTTTGCATGCTAGCCTAAATCACTATTGTTGATTCAAGGATCTGTAAATCCTTTTGTAGAAAGGTTTGGCATGTATGTTTTTTGTTTTCCCCACTTAACATTAAGGGGGAGTGTTGGGGTTAATTTCAAGTGGGGATACCATTTAGTGGACTGCCACTTAGACAACCCCTTGTCTTAAATATTATTTTTAATAATCTTAGTCGGTCTTCACATCTTTGAAAAGAGTGAAGTGGTATAACCACTCACCCATCCTATATAAATAGGATGATCCCTCACGAGACTGGGCTGCTTGGTGATCTTACTTTTACTAAGGAGCATATAGACCAATTGATCTAAGCTTAAGCTACTTATGCGAGTTGTTATACAGTGAGACAGAAGTCTGCTATTGTTTACTGTGAGACTGAGGAGTGAAGTGGAAGTGTTGGGTTAAATTTTGATAAATTCTTAATATAAGACAATACTTTTTTAGTGGATTTTTTTCCTTCGGGTTTCTCCACTTAAATTTGGTGTCTCTTGTCTCATTTACTTTCAGCTATTTTTATTTTCTTTCATTCATGATCTTGTTAACTGTTATATGCATATGTAAACATTTGGTTAATGTCTGCACATTATAATCTATAATCCTAAATCGTAGGCGATTCAAATGAATCATTGGTGATTTATGGTAATCGTGGGTGATTCCTATTAAATTGATCACTTTCCTTGAAAAATGATAAATTGATGAAAACATGGACTTGGCTGGATTGTTTGTACTTGTTATGAGATAAAAATAATAATAAACTAATAGAATGTTACATTGTAGTGTGGAAACATGTTGAAAAATGTTCCCAAAGGTTGGTTTATTTGACAACGTCAACTTGTTGATTGTATTATAGTTGAAAGTATTATGAATGTATAAACCAATATGTTATGGATCTTGGAATTAGTAGATATTTGTTGCAATACTTGAGGTTTTCTAGACTGATAGATTTGTTGCTCACAGGTTTGAATATTCATAAGAGGGAAGGCCAAAAGTCCCAAAAAATGTCCCTAAAACAGGAATTTGATCTTCTATTTATAATTGTTGGAAATTTATTAGAATCTCTAAAGATCCAAGAAATTCGAAGAAGGCATTTAGAAGTGGTTTTCAACCACTTCCAAAATGGGATTTTTTGGGTATGGGGACGAGGGAAACTAGTTAGGGAAGAGGTTGGGTGAGTTTGGGAGGTTAGGAGATTAGGATGAAACAGGTTAGGAATGGTTAGAGATGGTTATGTAGGTTTGAGTAAGTAAATATGATTTATGAAGGGGGTAAAAATCAATTTTACGAGGTGAGGAGGATGATTTGGATAATTTTTATAGTTATAGGTTCTGATAAAGTAATGTGTGTATGTGGGGAGTAGGTGGGTGATGAAAACCCGATGTCTACATGTGTCTACATTTGCCTCTCTTTAAAGTGTTATTGTGAAGTAATATTACTTTAAAGATAGTAGATGTATGCAGATTAGAAGAAATTCAAGAATTTGGATGCCCCAACGTGTAGAATGGTAAAGGAATGCCCCCTCAAGTGGGTGGTCGACGCAACAAAGCTGTGGACAACTATTTGATAGGAAGAAGACAAGGGATTGGAATAAGGATGGGAAGGATTGTTCTCGTAACATGATCATCATTGGGAGATTAAATTTAGAGAAACCTTATTTTTGTTCTTGCATAATAGAATTTTCACCATGATTATTAAATAATCAAGATGGTCAACCCAGATGCACGTAAACAAACACATACACACAGAAAAGAAAAGATAAAAAGTAAAATATAACCAATATACAGAGTAGAGGTGGGCATTAGGGTTATAAAGGAACCGAGATGTAATCACACTACTTGTAAGTGGTCAAAAAAAGTAAACATCAACAATGCAAAACAAAGTCAAAAAAGAAGAAAATCAGTTATGCCCCTAATGCATGCCACAATGATGATTAAGTAGATGAAAATTATCCCAAGGTGGGAATAGGACCAAACTGAAAAGCAGAGTAAAATTAATCCTCATGAAACTCTTCTTAGATCCATTGTGCAAATGATCGGTGCTGAAATTTCCCCAAGAAAAATTATATCGTGAAGGAAAAAGCAATTTCTTGACTTGCCCCAAGCAGAGTTAGCCTATTATGCAAAGGGAAGAAAGTGATAGTTGTAAGATTGGAATGATCACTAGGGTATTAGATAAAGGTATGACTTTACCAAGATCATGTTGAGATGTTGAAATATTCACTTCAAGGGTTTTCCAATTATAGGATTTCTGTGATAAGTAAATGTTTGTTCGAAAAATTTTGTAATTTTTGATTTTTTTTTGGATTTTTTTTAAATATATGATTTTTATAAAAAAAATTATGATTTTTTGAAAAATTTGAAATATAGATGCAAAAAATGTAAACAAACTTTAAATGTTGATAAAACTATTAATTAGGAAGCTCGAATTCTTAGAGTGCAGGAGGCTGTAGATACCGTTTTGGTAGTCAATAAAAATTTGGTTCAGGAAGTCAAAGATTGCCACAGACAAATTGTTATCCAAAACAAGCGTACGGGTGGTTTTAATGTTGATTTCATTATGCAAGAGAAGAGTATCTCAATCCTTCAATATATGTTTACCATAATGCAAGCGGAAAAGGATGAGGTTAATATGCAGTTGGATTTGAGCAGTACTAATGAGGAAGACATCAGGGAGATCGAGGAGGAGAACAATGGTAAAATGTCTTCCATAGTCATCATCATGTGCAAAAGGAACAAGGAGGCAGTTCTGAGCACTAGAACCAAAAGCAAACATGTGAAGAGCAAGGTGGACTGATGACAACCCTCTGTCTGCACTTTTATCTGTTTTCCCTTTCTTAGAGTTTTTGGTTCCTAGTTGTTCTAAGTATTTTGTTTTATTAAATTTTAAAAAAATCTCTATGTATGTTAATACTTAGAGCACTTGTGGTTTGCTTTGTTTTATTTTCACTTCCTGTCAATCCTGCTTGATTGAGTGTTGTTGGATCCTCTTGTTGACCTATGTGCCTTGGAATCATTTTGTGTAAAAGGTATTTTAGTCCTTTCAAAACTAAATATTATTACCTATCCAAAAAAAAAAACTTGAAATGCATTGAAAAAAATAAAAAAACACTCAATGGCTTAATTAATAAACCAGGAGGGAAAACATGACACGTGCAAGTGAAAAAAATACATAGAACAAACAATGTATAAAAACCCAATATGAATAGGAAGAAACCACATGAACGTTATATATGAACTAAGATGTGAATAAATTTCCTACAATTGGTCTATAATCACAACAACATTCTAGATACATGAGCACTAGTTAATCCAACTAATGAAACAACATACTAAGTTAAGAACATACAAGACAACATTTGACATGTATGAAAAACAAACAAGTAAGGTTACAAAAAATCAAGTGAACAATGCATACTAATTTTAAAAATAACAAGCAATAATATAACACACTTCACAATAACAATGTCTAAAGACATTGCTAATAATGGAGAAGAGAAGATTTAACAAACAATCTTCATTATATTGTTCAGAACACATTTATAAATATATAGATAAAGTTGTTCCTAAAATTTAGGAAACAACTCACTAACAATACATGAGTTTTGTTTAATATAAAAAACTATAACAACCTCATAATTCACGTATAACAAATACATTTTCTCACTAACTAATGTAAGCACTAAAAAATATTTTCTTAACACCTAATGTGTTCCACAATGAAGAGATAGATAGATGTCAACTCCCTTAGGTGATAGCTTTAGGGAACAAGAGGATTGTATTAGGCCGAAGAGTGGAGTAATGTGCAAATTCTCTAAAACAAATCTTAGAGTATTATCCCCAAGAAAAGTTATATTGTGAAGGATGACATGAATGATTTGAAGAATGCAAATGATTTGGAACAATAAGATGAAAAAATGGTGAACTAAGTTACATGGTTATGAATTCTTTTGTCGAACATTTTAGAAATGTTTTGCATTTTTTTGTATTTTCAGAAAAGTTTTATATTGTTTTTTTGGGTTTTAGAATTTTTTTATATTTTTTGTGGGTATTTGGAATTTGGACCACATGTCAAAGAAGAGGAAAAAATGGATTCCCAAGCCATAACCAACACGTTACACAAGAAACAAGGTGAAAAAAATCATAACAGAAGGTGAACAAGAGTGATATACAATGGGCATTATGACCTGACAAGGAGAACATACTACACACTAGGAGGAAGAAAAATAGAAGCATGAGAAAGGATGAAATGATGAAGCAAGTGAGTGTGTTGATATGCCCCTAGCACAAGGGTTACTCTTTAAAGACCCAAGAGTATAACTTTTTTAGATGAATGGCATTTATAGGATCTTTTAACTCTTTTCCATCCTAAGTAGATAGTTTGTATGCATTGGATCCAAATTTGGTATTGATAATATAAGAACCCAACCAATTAGGCTTGAATTTTCCTTGCTTTTCATGTGGCTTGGTTTTTTTCTTATGATATTATTTCAAGACCAAGTCACCAATCTCAAAGTGTCATGGCCGAATATTTTGGTTGTAATTATGACACAACCGATTAGGGTATACTTATAGATGATCCAAAGCGTGAATGTATCTTTTATCTAGTAGATCAAGATCAACAATTCATTCACGATGGAAATTCTCTTCATGCATGAGGTATTAGAGGAAGACGTGAAGTGAAGGAAGTTCGACTTCGATGGGTAATATGGCTTCAGAGCTATATACTAAGGAAAATGGGGTAGTTCCTGTAGGAGTAAAAAAATATGAGGGGTAGGCCCAGAGGATGGGATAACACTACATATGAAAATTACGTCCATGCTTATTAATTGTATTTTCCAAATTAGATTTTATAGTCTTGTTTGAAGCTTCGGACTGGCCATTGCATTATGGGTAATAAGGAGTGGCCCATTTTAGGCAGATATGATATTTTTTAGCAAGGGATTTGACATTCTTATTTTTGAAGGAACCACCATTATCAATGAAAATGGCAGTGGGAATGCCAAAATGACAAATAATATTATTAGAGATGAACTTGGAAATATTGCACCTAGAAACGTGGGTGAGAGGCATAGACAGGACCCACTTGATGAAATATTTAGTGGTGGTGATAATGAAGGTATGGCCCGATGAAAGATGGGGGCTTTATTTTTCCAATTAGATCAAGCCCCCATTCAAAAAAATGTCATGTTGAGGTGATAGGATATAAGGCTTGGGAAGGTGCATGAATTAGATTACCATGCTTCTAGAAATCCTAAAATTTCTTGACATAGTTCCAGACATCTGTTTCCATCCTAGGCTAATACTATATGATGCACAAGATCTTCTTTGCAAGGACCATTCCAGTGGTGTGTGTGCTGAAAATACCCGAGTGTACTTCATCTAGCATTTGATTAGCTACATCTTGTTTGAGACATCTTAAAAGAGTCCCATCATAGCCTTTTAAGATAGTGACTTTAGAGGATAAGATATTTAATTACTTGGCCATCTCAATGATTTGATCCAAAATGAATTTATTGGGATCAATGGCTAAGTTGGTATGTTTTCCCTTGTTCCCAGTGTTTGATGTGTTTGAGTTTGATTCATCATCATTTTCATTGTTTGAGGTAGACTTTCCTTTATCCTGATTGTTTGAGTGGCTAGGGCAAGACCCATCATCATTGTTAGTTGAAATGAATGGGATATCCTTTTTGGTTTTCAATTTGCTAAGTAATGTTCATAGAACATCCTCGTCTAAATTGAAGGGTGATTTTTCTCCCATCTCAAGGAGAAGAAGAAAAAAAAAAATCTTTTTTCATACTTCAGATATTTTCAATGTGGGCTTGTTCCTCAGGAGAGATTTCATTTTGATCATCCTTAGGGTTTTATTCATCTTCACTATCAGAATGTTTAAAAGGATTTCAAAGTATTTCATTTCTTCCAAAATTACTATAATATTTGTGTCGTTTTACCACCATTTTTTTTAAAAAGGGGGGGGGGAATAAAAAGAGATGTGAAAGATAACTCAACCCATAGCAATGTGAATGCTATAATGGAAGAGAGTTTTGTGATTAATTTTGGTAATAACTTGTCCCTTAACAAAGTGAATGCTAAGATGGACAAGATGTTTGGAATATTTGGATGACACAATCCTTAATAAAGTGAATTTCAAGATGGAAACGTACGAGAGTGATGATAAAATCAACCCTTGTAAAAGTGAATGCCAAGATAGAATAGGGGTCCGATATGGTGAAATTTGTCCATTCTCTAGCAAAGTGAATGCTATATGGGAGGAGGATTATAGCGATGAAGGTCCTCAAACATTATCAACCTCTAAAAATGTGAATGCTAGAATGGAGGAGCGAGGATAGGTTGATGTCAAATGTACTCTACTACTAGAAAAGTGAATGCTAGATGGGAAGAGGGTTTTGCGATTAACGTTTTATTGTGCTCAACCTATAGAAAATTGAATGCTAGAATGGAAGATGGTATGAAAAAGGATTTGAATCATGAATGATGCGCTCAACCCTTAACAAGAAATAGTTAAGAAGGAAGAGGCTAATGAAAGGATAATACTCAAGTACCAACAATGTAAATGTTTGGAAAAGAGATGATGAAATGTATAAAAATTAACAAAGGGTTTGTTAAAATAGAGACGTGAAGTAATCAAACATGTGTAGTCAAACAATGATGATGTCAAACTAAAGGAAGTAAGAAGAGGATGAAAGTATCAAATATTTAATGAAAGATAAGATGTAATGGACTTGATCACAACAACGTGAGATATAACAATGTCAAGACGTGAGTCACAAGATGAAAATTCTTAAGTGAGGATGTGGATATCTACAACTTAAGACTTTATGTCCAAAGGAAAGTGGAAACTTACACTTTGGGAAATGTAATCCAAATTTTTAATTCAAGGATGAAATGGGGATAAACTCAAAATGAGGTAAGTTCGAAAGATATAGGAATTTGATGATCTTGAAAAAGGAAGACTCAAATGGGTAAATGAGAACTCCAAAGGAATCAAAGAAGATCAAATGGGAATTGTGATGACATATGAAATAGAGATTCTAAATGAAGGAAAAGAATAAAAGGATGAAAAAGAGACAAAATCTCAGAAAAGAGGATTTTCAAGAGTAAACATAAAGGTATTAAATGATTGAAAATGAAGAGAAAGGATGACAAGAAAAGAGGTGAACGATACATCCAAATAAGGATAAATTTGGAGATTGGGAAACTAATAGAAAATGAGCCCAAATAAGGAGTATTTGGTATAGAGAAAAGGAGGTGAAAAATAATCCTAGTAAAGAATACATTGAAATATTAAAATATGATGAAAGATGAATCCAAACAAGGAGTGTTTAGAAACTACGACAAGATATGAATGTGAAAGATGAATCCAAATAAGGAGTGTTTGAAAAATGTGGAAAGAGATGAATTCGAATATGAAATCAAGAGTGTGGAACACCACTATGAAAATAAAGAAAAGAAAAAAAACAAAAAGAGAGTTTTTGTTTTTGGTTTGTTTTGGCCTCTACCTTAGCTTGGCTTGGATAGTGTTTGGCTTCCTAGGTGGATCTCTCAACTAGGTGTTAGCAGTATACCTGAGTGAGCGCTGTGTTATTTCTAGCTCTCAAATTTACTTTACCCCCCTTTGAAACTTTTAGCAAATATATTTCTCAAAATGGACCACGTTGGGGTTGCCACTACTGGATATACGTGACTCTAATCTAACAAGGATTTACTAGTCAATTGGGAAAAAGGTACTCATCTCATCAACCAGTTCCCTCAATGTGTTGACTACTTTGGGGTTCTTTTGGTACTCCTCAAGTGAGTTTTATGGCTTATTCCAAAGCACTTCCTACATTTACAGTAGTTGGGAAATAGACTTGTCAATTGCACCTACAAATACAATGTGTAGTGTTCATTTTATCTTGACTAAAAATATTCCCCTCATACAAAGTATTAGTAGTTTGATTAGCACACAATCAAGGCAACCCGCTATTAGTAGTTTTAATGTGGTCTTCACAATATGGTCATGCAAAAAATTTTAAGTAGTTTTCTCTAGGTGAAAAAAAGAGAAAATAATGAAAAACAACACAATCATGTGTCTGATTCTCAAGATCACTTGTAACAAGTGCAAGAGAAGAGAATACGTGTGAAATGTGTTGTGATGAGCTTAAAAAAAACCATTAAAATGCAATTAAAAATGTCACAAAGCGTTAGGCACATTGCAAAAATGAGAAAATAGTGAGAAAATGGATTTAAAATGACAAAAATGGGACAAAAACATCAAATAACCCTAGATTAGCAACTTTCACAATTAGTGTAATGAGTGAAATGGCAAGAAATTGAAATAAAAATGGTCTTAACGAGTATAAAAGACTTAATGCAATTAACTACACTAATCATTTAACGAAAACAATCTAATTAACTAATTAAAAAAACTAATGAAGCCAAAAAATAAATCAGTAAAGAAATTAATTAACTAATTAAAAACGAATTAAGCATCTAAAATAAAACATTAACTAAAGTCATTAAAAAACATCTAATTAAACTAGATTAAAAGTTAAGACACGACGTCAAAATTTAATAAGAAAAAAATAATGAAATCCTATCGAAAAACCTAAGTTAAACTGAAGTCCTAAACTTATAAACTAAGGAAAACCTAGAAAATCCTAAAAGGAAATATGTGGGCGTGGTGTTTTTTTTATTATTTTGTTGATGGGTTTGCTTTGTTCTTTTTGCAAGGACTGTGCGAGTGTGTATTGATTTGTGTTTGGTGTCGAATTTGTGCAAGTATGGACTTAAGAATGGCTCAGTTGAGGGGTTTTTGGTGAGCAGGTGATGGTCAGCTAGGTTAGCTCTGTGACCGATGTGTAGGGATCCATGGGTAGGAGTAAGAGTGAGCTCAACAAAGATGACGATAGTTAGGACGGGTCTCAGGGGGTGTGAGCGGCATGAGGCAAGGCAACCGATGTGCCGAGGGGTGGGTCAAGATCGTCATTGCAGCCGAGGTGTCGCGGGTGGGATTAGGAGCATGGAGGGATATGGGCTCAGAGGGGTTGGTAATGGGGAGCTCATTGGGGTAGTGAGTAGGGTGCTCGGGGGGTTTGGGAATGGGGAGCTCATCAGGGCAACGAGAAGGGTGCTCAAGGAGGTTGAGAATGAGGATCTTGGTAAGATAGCTCACCAATCTTAGGGGCAGAGAGGTAGGGGGATGAGGTAGGGCTCTATTTTTTTCTGATTTTTTTGCTTAAAATCTAGTATTTGAAAGGTGATCTTTTTTTTATGTTTATGTTGCAGGAAAACAATAGGGTTATGAAAAAAATGGGATCAAAAACCAGAAATCAGAAAGTAATTTTCTTTCTTATGCTAATATAAAGTAGATTGTCACTCCCATAAAGACCTGCAAACAATTGATAAACTAATAAACAATACTTGTAATCTAGAAAATATATTTATATAAGTTTATGCTTCCAGAAAACACCTGTAAATAGCTTTAAACTGTTAAATAAGACAACAAAGAAAACAATTTTTTTAATGTTAAAACTAATTTTTGCTTCTCTAGGACACCTGCAAACGCTTTCAATGAAACTGCACAAGTCAGATGAAAAAAAAACCAATGAATATTGGTGTGGTTCCACCAAGCATGCCAACAAGTGAACAGTGAAAAACAACTAAAATGGAAGACAAAAAAAACAAGTGTGTAAACCTCCCTGTAGCTTTCCAATGCAAACCCCAAGTAAGGTTGTATGAATCTTGGCTTGTGTTACCTTGAAAAAGACTGTGGGTGCTCTTGAATGAGCTCCAAATGGTCAATAGACCAATGTTATGATCATATGTGAGATTGGAAAATTTCCAATATGTAAATTAACAGAGTTTTCTTGTAAACAATCCAAGAGGATTTGAGATAGGATAAGGTTGTGTTTTATAAGGCTAAGTGGTGGTTGGAAATTGGTTATAGATAGTTGAATGTAGATGCTAAAAATAACATTTGAGGAAGCTACAAAAATTCCAAGAAGATAAATGCCATTGAGGGGTAGTAAAAGAATTAATTAGTAGAAGTTACATCCGAAAAGGTGGTTATACGTGCAATTGAATTTCCTCTACCTTTCTAGCATTCTAGAAGTTGAGTTGACTAGACCAATGAATTTGAGTCTAAGTGGAGTTGACTAGGATGAGGAAATGAAGTCCAAGTGGCTATTGACTAGGGAAATAGATGTACTCTCCCATTTAAATAACTAATTTAATTAGTTATAATGTGCACACTAATTAATTAATAATTTATTTAATAAATGATAATTAAGCTAGTTAAAGGGGTACTAAGGATTAATGTAATTAATCCAAAGGGGTACAAGCACATGATTAATCAATTTAATTAATCATTCATAAAGGGATGAAATAGGACGTACTAGGATAAGATGGAAACAAGGGTTTCTACACTACTTCCATGAGTTTTTTGTGGTTCTTTGGATAACCACTAGGGCCCATAGAGCCAATGTTGGTTCCCATTTTGATCCCCTTGATCCATCGCACCATATTTACAAAACATTTCATGTTGATAAGAATTTGCAATTTCCCCCCATTTTTTCAATTTTTTCTATTAATCAGTCATAAATGGATGAAACAGGACGTACTAGGATAAGATGGAAACAAGTGTAATTTAGGGTTTCTACACTACATCCATGAGTTTTTTGTGGTCCTTTGGATAACCACTGGGGTTATCCACCCTCGAGCTAAGTGCCCATTTTGATCCCCTTGATCCGGTCGCACCATATTTACAAAACATTTCATAATATCGATGAGAATTTGTAATTTCCCCCATTTTTTCAATTTGTTCTACAAATTTTGTAGAGCCTTCTTCATCCTAAGTGCCTTAATTGTATCATGGTCTAACCTGCAACATGATTTTCAACTCATGTCTTAGTGTTTCCTTTATTTTTCGATGTTTTGAAATAGTTGCAGTGTTCCACAGAAATTCAAAAGACGTTGTACAAAGAGGTGAAGAAGATAGTGCTCTGTAAACCTAGAAGAGAGAGTGTTTTGTAGAGTTTTTTTTTCCATGAAGCAAAGGGTGGGTCCTTCTTAGGAGATACCACAATGCACAAAAAAATATGCTACAAAGATCTGAGATGAAGTAGTGTGAAATTTATGATGCACCTAATTTTTTAATTCGTGCAACAATAAATTAGTGTTCGAAAGATTTTATAAGCAAAATCCACACGACAAAGAAGTTAATCTTCCATAGAGAGTGCAAGAAAAATCTGCAGAATGAAAAAATGAAAAGGTATAGTGTTTCATATAAATTCAAAAGCCACAAAACAAAGGAAAGTGGTTACAAAAGAAGAAATGTCACACAAAAAGATGAAGACCTTTGCGGAATGTCATGAAAAAAGGATAGGTAGGGGAAAATCAAAAGGCTAAGTGGAGAAATTTTGAAGACCCATAGGACAAGGAAATTTGATGTTGTATGGACATGATACATTTAGTGTTCCATAGATCAAACAAAGCTGCAAAACACAAGAAATACAAACAACAAAAGATAATTTTCCACACATAAAAGGAAGACCTCATGGAGAAAATAAAATCCACGATAAAATTGAAAGATAAACCAAATTTGTAGCACAAACTAAATACTCAAAAGGCCGCGAAGTAAAAGTGAATTATCATTTAATCCATAGAACAAGGTAGTTTTGCATGAAAATGTCAAGTTTTCTTTTTTGCCCATAAATTTTGACTCAGACATTGATTTCACCTCAAATTAAGTGCATTTGGAACATCTTGGGGAATCCTTTCCTAGGATATTGATTTTGTAGGAAATGGTGAAGGAATTCATGATATTTTAATGGCATAAATTTTGGCTATTGCACATATTTTTCAGGAATCAAAAATGGATGGAAATGCTTTATTTTGATCCTCCTTCACTCACGAATTCTTCTGGAAGAAGAATATTCCTCTTTGGCCTTGTCAAATGAGAAATGACTACTTTTAGCATCAAGAATTAAACATTTGTCAACGCTTTATTTTTCCTTCTTCCTGATTGCATGATTTTCCATTTATTTGTTCCCTAAGCACACGAATCGCCAATGAACATGCTTACAACATTTAGATTTGCATTTGCAGCATATTCTTCTAGGATTGAGATATTATTGTATAAAAAAGAAGGTTTCTCTTCATTTAAAAAGGGGGTGGTGAAATTTTGGGGAGAAATACGCAAGGTTTCTCTTTTGGAATATATTTTTTTTTATAGAGAATTGGTTGCTAGTGGTTCCATTTGGGGTTCATGCAAAGGTGGTTACATATATACAACAATTAGAAGGCTTTGAGATTCATTTTTACATGTTTCCCTTCTGTCCTTTGCAAATGAATACACATGACCATTCCACTATGCATAATTTTGTTGTTTCTTTTTGTAAACAAACCTCCATTCTCATTTGTAATCATATTTTTATTGTGTCAAATGAGTGTAGAGAATCATTATCCATTTAATTTTGTGATTGGGTATTGAAGGTTTGTTGCATTATAGTGCTAGTTTGCATCAATTATTTCAATTATAAGTATCCTTTCTATAATGTATGTAAATGCGTATCTTTCTTTCCTAGGGGTCCTTTGGCATTAGAAATTTGGTATTGTGAGTGCATGAGGCTTCATTCTCAGGTTTCTATGTTGAGGTCTCAAGGGTTAATATGCATATCTTTCCTTATTTGGTTATTCATGAGGGTAAACAACCTTTGGAACATTATCTTTCTTTGATTTCATGTGTAAATGCACGAGGAATTATCAAGACAACATGGTTAATGCATCTACTTCCTCTCACTGATCCTTTTCCCCCATTCTCATCCAAATTCACTTACATTTACACTATCATTTTTCCATACCCCCTGAAAATTACATCTCCCTTTACATATCTAATATTATATCTGCTTGCAAATCACATTTACCTTGCATATTTTGTGTGTATTTTCCATGAATTGTGAATATTAACATCTCAAGTATCATTTCAATCTACGTTGTCAATATATTCCTTCAAAATGGTACTTGTGATCACACTAGATATTTTTTTAGTGGCTTGTTTCTAATGTATTAAGTGATTGCAATGCTTGTGTGGCCATTATTTTGAATGAGCATTGCATTATGTGGTTGCATTTGATCTCATATTGAGGCTCCAACAAGTTTAAGGGTTTGAAATATAATTTCTCCCTCTCTTTCAAGCCACCCCTTAGGTTCTCTCACCTTGGCTCAGGAAGAGCCATAAAGTAGTAGGATAACAACCACATCCTTAGTAGGGCTCCTCCATTTAATTCCCAAATTCTTTACCATGTGAGAAATATTGATCCATCCCTAGCTGCAAACGATAAACTAATATGGCTATCATTCTCCCTTGTCCCCTCATTCATTTGAAACCTTTTATGGGTTGTTATATTGGGAACCAACACCTATAAGATCTGATGCTGGGTGGTTGGTTCCCTGGTACTAGATAGATGGTATAGGCACAGTATCATTTTAGAGGTAAGCCATTTGGCATATCTCCAAACATAAATAAGTGTTCATCTATAAACTCTTGGATATCTTATGGTATAAATTCATTTGAATGATGTTCTTCCAATGAAAATAAATGTGTCACAAACCCCCTCTCCACATTTTAAAGCATTTTTTACATTTGGTGAGAGCTCACCAATTGTGGGGATTTTTCTCTTAATCCTTTTAGTTCAAAATTCCTCCCCTTTGATTTAAACCACATGAACAAATCTTAGTAGTTTGTCTCAATGGTTCCCAAGGTGGTAAGCCATTGAACCCATAACATAATGTCTACTCCTCTCATGGCAATGTCATACATAGGGTTGTTTAACAAGTAATATCCCATGGTAAGTTTAATGTTATTGAATTTTCCTAAAAAACTAACAGTACCCCCATCAGTGATCATTACTTGACATTCTGGGGTTAGATAAAAAAAATAGTTCAAGTGCGCCACTAATTTATGATTGATGAAGTTGTGAGTACTTCCAAGTCAGTTAACATTGTCACCCTCTATTTTTTTAACAAGCCAACCACTTTGAGGGTTTTGGGGGTACTAATACCATAAATTGCATGACATGAGATTGTTGGCTAGGGATTTCCTAACTCCTCATCTGTCTCAACAATGACCTCTACCTCTTCATCTTTTCCTTCTCTTCTTCTTCATTGTTCCCCTCAATGTAGAACAACATTTTTTCAACACATTTATGTCTTGGTCCATATTTTCTGTCACAGTTAAAGCATAACCCTTTTTCTCTATTTTATTCAATTTATTGAGGTGTCATTCTAATTTTTCAAGGGAATGATGGTGTCGAGGTCATATTGTCTCTGATGTCATTAAATGTTTTCCTCATGTTAGAAATAAATTTTTTCTCTGCCATACGTTTCATGATAATAGAATCATAAACCTTAAGTGGATTAAACATAAACACCTCATACTCAATGTGGTCCTTAATACCCCCAAGAAATATATCATTCATCTTCCCTTCCATAATATTATTGATAGGTTTTGGAATTGATGAACATGATCCTCAACTGTTCTTGTTTACCATAAATTTGATAATTGGGTAAATTAATTCTCTAACACATTAGAACTATAGTGCAATTAAATCTCTTCAGTAAAAAACTTCCATATGGAACTGAGACCATTATTCTTCCTCTGATCACATAATCATCAATACTAAAGTAATTGGTCAGGTTTGAGATACAAGGATGCCATGGTAACTTTTTTTCTATATGGGATATGATGTAGATCAAAAGAAAATATCTATTTAGTTAATCCAATAGAGTGGATCCTTTCCATCAAACTTACACATTTCCACTTTCAGTATTATATTCCAATCCTAAAGAGTATTGGTATTTAGATTAGGTTGGTTATAAGGTCCAACCTTGCTAGTTTTTCCATTACTATGACCTGAAGATCCACCTTGGTTGATCTGAGTATGATTGAGTTGTGGCTGATTTGGAAGATGATGATGAACCTTTAGATTTGAATTGAGTTTATGCATGATATCATTTAATTACCAATTGATCTTTTCTAAGTCTCCTTTACTGACCATCTCAGACTATAGGATTCACAGATTATACTCAAGTTGGCTTACCTTATGATCCACTATGGTAAACCCTGACACTAAGGATACCGTAGTTACCCCTTCTGACTATAACTATTAGGAACTAATGGTTTAGTGCTTACATTAGAATATTAAGTGGTCAATTAATTTTTATTTTTTAAGTGAATTTATTTACAACAACTTGAGTATATAGATTTTATTGGTTTGTGTGAGAGATTATAGGGATATTAGTTTGTTTGTTATGATAAGACTCCTTGAAAATAGGATGTTCATTGCCTATAAAACATAATCATGGTTTATTGAATATACTATGTTTTATTTTCTTTATGTTGTATCAAAGTCTAACTAAAATCATCATTTTGTATTAAAGATGGATTAGTATGGAGTGTTAAGTTTTTATAAGGGCCCATTCTATACAAGGAAAATTTCATCTACATATCTAATCTCCTTGGTTTTATAATGTGTGCAGCCCCTATGATGGAGAGATTGTCATGTTTGACTTCACTCTAAGTTCTCTATTCATAATTCATAGAATATCTATATTCACGTGCATAGTTTTATTACCTATCAAATTCGTATCTTTCCATTCATAGATATCCTATTCATACAGTCTTGGAATGTTGTTATTCCAACACCTTGCATAAATTGAGTGTACCAGTCAATATTAATAAGATTTTGCATTAGTTATTTCAATACATTGTAGTCTGGATAGAGGATGCATTGCAATGGAAAGAAGATGCCAAAAGAGGTGATTTGTGACCAATATCTAAAAGTAATTTTATCCAACCATGTTTTATTGATCATGATTTTTTCATCCAATTCTACCAATTACCTCTTCATCCATTTTGAGTTCCAAGAATTCCATGTGCTTAATAAATATGGCAGTTGCATTCTTGATTGTTATGTCTTCTACATTTCATTCTATACATCTGATTTAGTCATTTGTGCTTCATTCTATTCAAACTACTATAGTTATTTCAAAGTATGCATTTTTTCACCATCTAGGTTCGTCATTTCATTGTATAGAATTGATGTAAAAGCGTTAAAAAATTATAATTTGTTTTTAGTCTAGCTATATTTTACCATTTTTATTAATTATGTCAATTGAGTCAAAATTTTTATTGAATCCAATATTTTGTAAGTAGTTGTTTCACTCACTTAGTCTATAATGTCATAAAAATAGTATAATTTGTGATTTGTGTTGTCTAGTGTTAGAATTCCTTATTTTTTAGGTTATTTGCATAGGGGTCGTCAAAGTATATTTTATATCATCTAGTCAAACACGATATAAAATTGTTCTAACAGAGGAGAAAAACGCTCTACTAGGGTTTCCTGCATGCTTGTCATTCTGCAACCGCTTCAGGATATTTATTTCATCAATTTTTTTTGGGTTTCTCTTCCTATGGGCACCCCTATATAATGAGTTCTCCCTCTTCATGCCCAGTTGTTGAAACTATGGATGGAGATAGTGGAGCTTTGAACAATGGCACCACCACCAAAAATGTCCATGGAATTTCATCCCAAAGATTTTTCACGAGGTAATGAATCTCCTCCTGATGTTGTTTTACCAATTCCTGAGTTTAACACTGCATGTCAATGGTTAGAGCAGTTTTGTCTTATTGGGTATTTTGTGGGTCGTATCCCCTTTGAAATCATGTTTAAATCTTGGGTTCATTCATTGTAGGCCTCTCATGGCATCTGGCTTGAATCTATCCAGAACATGACCAAATGATTTTTCCTTTTCTGATTCTCTGACTATTTAATGCCTCCACCATTCTAGACATGTTCAACCACTTTGTATTTGCACAATTCCTTATTGGTTCTATCATGATGGCACAAGGACTTTGTGGTTTCTAACTATGCCGACCTCAAAGTGTCTAGTTTAGGTGGAATTCCCTGGCCTTCCCCTACCATGTGTTCACTTCCTGCATCAAATTGCTTCCTCCATCGAGAAGGGTGGTCACTCACGAACCACAAAATTTCTATAATGCTCGTCGACAGGAATGGGTCTATGTTGAAGTGGACATCTCCCAAGAACTGAAAGAGTTCATGGAGATTCAAATGGGTGATAAACGTTACTTCCAGTCGTGTTTTGTATATAAATATTCCTAACACTTGCTTCTATTTCCAAGCCTCTGATCACAAGATCAAGGACTATCCTCTTTATGTGCCTCTGCAATCGTCCTGTTGCTAAGGTGGCCCCCGATGTGGCCAAACCCCAGCAAGAAGAGGGGTGGAAAATGGTTGGAGGATGGAAAAACAAGAATAAACAAGCGACAACCTCGGCCCCTGGTTCCAGTGGCACTCGTGAGCCACCTGTTAAGGAACAACCCCGTAGCCCACGGGCCAAAGAACCAACTAGTTACTTCCAACTCGTCTATCTAGTTACCAAAATTCTCTAGCATGCCCAAGGTGGCCTCGGTTCTTATGGACCAGTCTAACTCTGTGAGAAATGCTACCATTTCTCTGCAGCCGTAGCTATTTCTGACCAACTGATTCACAAGGCCATCACAAAAGGGCCTGAAGCCCTTCTTGCATCCCCTGGGATCATAGCCGGCACATAGCGTAGACTCCACAGAAGGAGGAATACAACATTGAGTATGTCGGGTGACAAAAAATTGAGTTGCAGGACTTTTTAAGCACAACAATGCTCAATTCCTACAAAATGAGTTTGGCAGCCTTAAAAGGCCTGGATACGGAGGATATGACCCTTGACCACCATTTCCCATGAATTGCATCTCTTGGAATGTAAGGGGTCTCACAGAATTCCAATCGTAAGTATATTGTTCGTGATGTTTGGCAAAAAATTTCCAACTTAGATGCTTTGTTTTTGTAGGAAGTGAAAATTACAGGTTTTCAGTTACAAATGGCTTGTAAATCCATCTGGCCTGACAGCCTGTCTTTCTGCAGTAATCATGATGGAGGGCATGGGGGATTAATTTCTCTTTTTACCCCTAAATGATGGCCCCTTTTGGCAGATCATGGCGTTGACCCTACCAACCGTGTCATATGGGTTCTATTTAATATTGATGGCCACCCTTTTGGCCTCATTAACATTTATGCCTCCAATGATGCAGCCGAAAGGGTGATCTCTGGAGATGGATAGCTTGCTCAATTCCTGATGCTTATTGGGTAATAAGTGGAGATTTCAACATGGTGGATATGTCATCCAATAAGCGTGGAATCCTACAACTCGTTGGACAACTAGCGAGAGGGAAGCATGGTTTTTCATGCGCAATAAATTTAGGTTTTATGACCCAAATGCTTCTCACTCTCCCACAGCTAAAGTGTGGTTCACTTGGTCCAAATTTAGAAGTGGATTAGATCGGGTCCTCAAAGGCGACTCGACAGAGCTCTGCTGTCAACTCAATATTTTTTTGATTTTGACAACATTTATTCCTTACCCATGGAGGTCATTCCTGATGTTGTCCTTTTAGACCACTCTCATATACGATTTTGTATCACTTGGAAAGATCGGCACCCTTTTGTCATAAAGGCCATTTTTTTTCTCAATACAAGTCCTTAATGGATCATGGGCCCACTCTCAATCATATCAGGCGTGTTTGGAACATGTCCCCTTGGCCAAGTCATCTTCAACACTTTCATCCACCTATGCATGCTAGCTGGATTAGATGGTGGGAGGATGCTCTGACTCGGACCACTAGATTCCTTAGAATCTATGGCTGGCAGTTGGCTAAAATTTGTTGCCACTCATATTCCGCTACCACCTCCGCTCTTAGCCAAGTGGTGGTAGTGCTCCAAGAAAATCCTTTCTTCGAAACATTACAACTTCAAGTTGTAAAGCTTCATCAAAAGATTCAAATTACAGACAACTACAACGCCAGAGGAGCTCAAATTCACGCTCGCATGCATTGGCTTAAGGTAGGGGATCGGGTTTCTAAAGAATTCTTTCATTCCCTCAAACCCAATAATTCCTCTTGGAAAATTTGTGCCATCTCTGATGGCAGAATTTAGGTTGTGGATACACAGCTTATTCTTCAGGCTTTTGTCAAGTATTATAAACAGGTGTTTCAAGCCCAAACACCCTTGGATGAGTGGCATGCGCTCTTGATCAATGCCTTGTTGTCATGTTCGTGTAAGCTCTCATCCTGTACAGAGGATTATTTGTGACTGCATGCTCACCTTGGATGACCTACATGAAGCAGTTCAACAAATGGCTAATGATAAAGCTCTGGGTTGTGACAGTTTTCCATGTGAATTTTATAAATCTTTGTGGGACATTGTCGGTTCAGATCTTCATCAGGTCTACTTGGAAGGTTTCCAGAATCAATCACTCGGTGTAAGGGTAAACAAGGTCAATATCAAATTCATTCCCAAACCAGGGGATCCTAAACAGATTACCAGCTGGCGGCCCATTACCTTGCTCAATTTTTCTTACAAGATCATTGTTAAAGCCCTAGCTATTTGGTTGCACCATATTCTTCCTACTATTATCCAACTCGAATAGAACTGGATTCATCGAAGGGTGTTTCATTCTTGATAATATCATTACAGTTTGGGAAGGCATGGAATGGGCCCGCCGATCCAATCAAGTTACCATGTTCATCAAAATTGACTTTGAGAAGGCCTATGATTGTATTGAATGGCCATTTATTCTTGTCATGCTTCAAGCTCTTGGTTTCGGCCCCATCTTCATTCAATCTGTTTGAATGCTTTTTTCCAATGCCTTTGCTCAAATCACCATCAACGGGCATAGTTCTAAGTCGTTTGGCTTGTTTCACTCTATCCGGAAATGTTGCCCACTAGCTCCTACACTTTATGTTCTTGTTGTTGAAGGCTTTGGATATTTGTTGGCTCAAGCCAAAACCCAAGGGCTTGTTAGAGGAATTACGTTACCATCTGCGGATAACTCTCAATTACTTAATGGGAATTTTGCGGATGATTTGTTTCTCACTCTCATTGAGGACAAAATCAATGTTTGCAATGCAATACACTGCTTGGATATTTTCTGCTTCACCTCTTGTTCTTCCATTCAGTGGAGGAAAACCCAGTGTTGTAGGAAATCCTTTCTCCCGCGCCTGATTGGTTGGCCTCTTTTGATTGGAAAATGCTCACACATGGAAAAATGTTCAAACATTCTTGGCATTCCCTTTACCTTCCAGACATCACCTGTAGAGCTTTGGCAGTATGTGGTGCAACGAGTGGCCAAAAAACTTGAATATTGGATCACCAAACCTTGTCTTTAGTAGGAAAATTCCAGATCTGCTCCAAAGTTCTTGCGGCCACCCATGTTTATTACTCCTCATGTTGGGTGCCTTCCAAAGCTTCCATTCAAAAATTGGAGAAACTTCTCAAGGATTTTCTTTGGTCTAATGCCTCTTCCGGTTGGTGGATTCCACAGAGTTTCCTGGGAAACCTGTTGTCTCCCTAGGAACTATGGGGGCATAGGCCTTATTGACATATTGCGATAAAGGCAAAGCACTATGTGCTAAATGGATTATCAGATGCATTGATGGTCAGGAAGCATGGAAAGTCTTTTACATCATGGCATTGAAGAAGTTTCTCCTTACGCTCGTCCCACTTGGAAAGGTCTGGGATTTTCCAACCTCCTCATTCCGCCTGTTCTAGTCAAAGTGGTTGGCACCTTTGTTCTTAAAAGTATCAAGAAAGCATTGGAAAGTATCAAACCATGGCTTCTATGGAAAGGCAATGGCTTTTGCAATGGCCTCTCCATTAACCAACACTCCATATGGTGGTCACCTATCATTCAAGACCAGGATTGGTGTCTAGCAGAAGTTCCTAGAATTCCTGTGCTCAAACTCTTCAAGCATGGAATTCAGACCATTCAATATTTTTTCAGCAAGAACACTCAATCCTAGTTTTATTGGATTGAAATCAAATCCCATTTTTGGCTCACCAACCAGGATCATGATAGCATTACTACTATCATTAATTCTATCCCAGATCACATGTTGCACAAAATATCTGTGTGTTCTTCCCGACCTTGGTGGACAGACTAGAAGTGGTTTGTGGATACTCCATTCTAGAATTATTCTACCAGTAAAGGTTATCGACTGGCTATCCCCACACTTACCTATGGTGGAGAAACTCAATGCCCAGTGGGGTTTACATTCTTCCTCCTCCTGTTGGGGAAGGAGATTTGATATTGTTTGGTCTGCATGTGTGGAGCCCAAAATTACACATTTTCTTTGGTGCATCCTGCATCAAGGTCTCCTTGTTGGTTCCCACCTGGTTCAAATTGGCATTCAAGCCCCCAAATGCCCCTTTTGTGGTCATTTGGAAATGTTAATGCATTTATTTGAGTTCTTCCCCAAGGCTCAGTGGGCTTGGAATTGGATTCATTCCTTTTTCAAACCTCTTAGACCGGAGTGTTTCACTTGGCACCATGTTCTCCTAGGAGATAATCCCAGATTCCCAAAAATGTTCTCCCAGATTTGGCATGTTTTTAGAGGGGAAATTTTATTCTGGTTATGGAAAGAAAGGAATGCTTTTATCTTTTCTAATTCTGAAGTTGATCAAGCAATTCTTGATTTATAACAAATCGATGGTTCTCTCCAATGTGCTTCTGCAGATTCAAGTGCAAACCAACAAAGTGGCCTTAGAAGTGGAGCACCTGCAGACTTTGTTACATCACTGGGGGATGCCCCTTGTAATGTTTCCCATGAGCCACTGTCACCTCCTCGAAAATCTCTGCCCCATGGCGGCCACCCCCGTGGAGGATGTAGAATCCGCTCTCGGTGCACTTTCAGTCATGCTCACCACTCCCCACAATCTTCGCGTAGGAGTGTTTCTCCACTTGCTCGCCGCTAGGGCTGGGACTCCCCTCCGCCTCATCAACAACAGTTGGGGCTCGTCTAGTCGCTTCTGGGCCTTTCACGTAGGATGGGTGGAACTTGCCACCACCACCCCTGCCACCTTCTGATAAATTCCCCCGGGTTCCACTTGCCATCTCCCCCACGCAGGTGGCAACTGAAGTTGAAGAGGAGGTCCCGTCTGGCTTGGGTTGGGATATCCCTGATACGGGAAAGGATCTTCCAAGTAGCGGCTAGCCTGATGATCATGACCCTCCCACAGCTGGAATGTTTGTGGTGGTGGCTTGATCTCGGCTCTTTCCATTTTTTGATGGTTTCCTAGGCTTCACCTAGTGTTTCGTTGTTCTCCTAAGCTCACCTAGTTTGTTGTTATTTTTGGGGGCATGCTCTCATACCGCCCACTTTTTTGTTGAAAAGATTATTGTATCATGTTGCATTTAATATAATATAAGATCCTTTTTCATCAAAAAAATTGTATTTGTCAAGGATTCATGTTTAGTATGAAAATTTAATAAACAATATTGATATTTTCATATATAGTTTCATAAGAAATAAAACTAATTTAGATTTTTTTTTGTTCAAATACAAAAAAAAATCATACAGTTATTATAGGCCGCTATAAAAAAATTTCAAAAGTAAAAAGTGTGCCTCAAGAACACATTTTTGGTGTAACTTGACATCCAATAAAATAAATCATTTCATATTGAGGGGTGGAAGTTATCATAAATACAATGTGGAAACCACTAAGCTTTAAAATATTATACATTTGCATTAGTAGCACATCACTAGAGGATGGAGGTAATGGAGGAAGGAGGTCATTCAATGACCTCTCGTCAACCTCTAATGATGAGGCCACATTATTTTTGTAGTGGAACATTTTTATTTACAGGTTCGTGTGTGAATAAGAACATAAGCTATTTCTTATTCACATAAGTATGGTCATTGTAGTTTTCCTTGATGTGTTGTGGTATGGTGTGGAAGGTACAAAATTGTAAAAATAGTTTTATAGGAGGGCACCTGACTGTAGTGATCCTTTGGCTATCATACCTCATTGGAAGATGGTTAACCGGTTAAAATTGAATACATTCAACTAGAAGTGAAAACAATATAAGTTCTCATATGTAGGTGATCATGTATAACAATATGTAGACCTAAAAGTATCTGATGGCACATGATTTTTTTTTAGCTCTCTTTTCCCCATGTTCACACTAGGGGGAGTGTTAGCAATTAATGGTTTAGTGTGTACATTAGAATATTAATTGGTTGATGATTTTTTTAATTGTTAAGTGAATTTTTTTACAACAACTCATGTATATAAATTTTAGTAGTTTTTGTGAGAGATTATATGGCTCTTAGTTGTTTGTTCATTATAGAAATACTCACGTAAAATAGGATGTCCATTGCCTATAAAATGTAATCAGGGTTTGAATATATACTACATTGTATAAAAATCTAACCAAAATCATCACCAACTCCTAGGTTTTACCCGAAGTGACAAGATTATTTTTGCTTCTCGTAGAAGGCCCCGCAATGATGCCCCAGAATTGTAGGATTTACAGATCAAGGTCAAAATTTATGGTTTAGTGTTTCAAGAAGAATTCATATAAATAGGAAAAAAATAAAAAAAAAAACTCAAATTAATTTTTTATCTTCTTTCCAAAAATGTAAAGAACTTGGAAAATTTCCACAATTTGCAGCTTATAGGGTGAATTTATGAAAAACCCTAAAATCAATATAACTTTTACAAACTACAACAAAAAAATATGAAATTTTCAAGTAACTTGACTTGCAATGTTTTGTAGCATTTATAAAAAAATTGCTAATAAATTCACACCCATGCACAAGATATAGCCAAAACAAATAATTACAATTTTTTGTGCAGTTCTAGCTGAGATCAAGCTCTGATACCACTTGTAATGAAATTTATTAGATAGATATTAATAAAATAAGAAATATAACACCAAATAACAATAAATATATAAAACTTATCACAATATATAAGTAGAATAATGTATCCACTTCGAGGGGAAACCTCTAAACCATACAATAAGACTTAAGTGCTCAATATGACGATCAACTACTTCTTACTAAATCTTGTATATATTATTCCTATGTTATGGCCATCACCAAGGAAGACCCACTAATGATGTTATAAAATATATGAAAGAGATACAACATGATAATAGGTTATGATATCCATAATTCAACCATACACACATCCAATTTAAGATATAGGATTAAGGGCATAACACAAAATGAGGGGAGAACCCTATGGATTCCAACATCCCAATTGTATGAGTTGAAGGTGTATAAATAATAAGAGTGTACCCATTACAAGAAACTAGAATAGGTGTAACATTTTTTTTGTTGGTAATAGTGGAAAAATTAATTGCAAACATAAGAATCAATGTGTAAGTTAAGAGATGTGTAACATATGTAGTGCTAGGAGACTTACTGGTATCAACCTCAAGCATAAGACTCTTCATAAGAAATAGGTACAATTTGGGAATATTGGAAATATTAAATTTGTATGTACTAGCCCCTATGATCATAGACATAAATGTGGAAAAAGGGTAATTGATTTCCCCATGGATGGAACAAGATGAGATGTAGCGATAATATATGAGTCATGTGTAGAAGTTTGGAAAGTGAGTGAGGAAAAAGTATCAGGAATCATTATCAAATCATCACACTTTGTTCTTGATCTATAATACATAATGGGTGATCATAATTTAGCTAATTATCCCTAAACTATTAAATTATGGAAGAGCACTTTGATAGATTTCCAACGCCTATTTGAACACATGAATCTAACATTGTATGCTCCCAATATCACTTTTCAAAGTTCATGATCAAACCGAGTCAACAAGGAAGCGCATGTGTACAGTAACATGACTCATGCATATATTATATTTACCTAATTTGGAGTTGATCAAGGAAAAAAATTAATCATGGATTTGTTTATTCTAACCCTCTAGTATTAGACAGGCATAAAAAAATTCAAATCAATAGTGAGGTTCACTCTTGTTTCGGAAGGGGAGCTGATCGACACGGTATATTAGTGTGGTTTTTATTTTATGAATTACACTCTAGTTTCATTCCATATTATGTCGTTTATTCTAGTGTTGACATGTAGAATGATAGGATCCTTATTGATTTAGTGGGTTTGGAGTATTGTCACCTCATTCTCCACGTTCCAAGTTGGGCACATATATTGCCATAATGCCAACACATTGCTCCATGTGCACACCTAAGCACTCCACATTAAACTCTAAGCACTTCACATAGTGCCTTATGTGCTCCATACTCAACACCATGTGTATTTCATTTGGCACCAAAATCATCTCCTAAACCATTTAAACATTTCCATGCCTATGTTTTTAAACCACTTTATCCCCATCTAAGGGTTCCATATGGGATAAATATGGTAAGTAAGCACATTCTATGGGATAAAGTGCTTCTAAGGAGATTTGAGTTCCTAATCTCATGAAAAATAAGGCCCTTTACCAACTTGCCACTGCCTTACAAACACTATAAAAGGAATTTTGTGGTATTTGGATACAGGCTGGTCGAGGACTATGTATAATCCCATAAGGGGCAGTTTTGCAGACATGGTCATTTTTGACCCATTAAATGGCATTTTCAAGAGTTTGACAGAGCAAAAGATATGTTCAAAATTTCCATACGATCAACCTGAGCTATTTATTTTCCCAAGTTTTGTTTATTTGACATCACTTTGAAGAACTTTTACTTCTTTTGAAATCTAACATTGGGAAATGGATCGTGTAAATGCTACAGGAAGGTGGAGAACATTGTTGATCGAGTTCAGAGTTTTTTGAAAGTCTGATAAGCAATTTTTTATAGGTTTATGATCCATTATTCTTTGTAGTTTTTAATATTTGTACTTACAAATTGATTTTTAATGGATCAGATGACATTTTAAGCTATCCTGGAGACGTATCCCGATCCACGAGTGAACTTCGTTATCAATTTTGGAGTTTTTCTTTCAGTTTTGCATCTGTTATTTCTGATTTTTCACATATTTTAAATCAATATTTTAATCCCTTAGGTGCAATTATAATGTTTTACACATTTCTAAAAAAAATCTTTTTTGATCCTTTTTATTGTGTAAACTAGAAACGATTAATGAGTTAAAAAATCATATTTTCGAATCAGTTTTTGGGCACATTTAAATAAGATTTGGAATCAATTTTTGATCAATTCATATTGTTTATTTTAGGAAAATGATTAATTTGTTAAGTATATATTTTGAAAATTTATTTAGACATGGGGACAGTTTTAGTTTACGAATCATGTTTTGGTATCAGAGATGGTAAAATGTTGGATTAGATTCTTATTATATTTTTTATATCAAATTCCAACTTGGTTTTATTCAATTTGTGTAGACATTTGGGCTTGTTGGTCTTCCATTTACAGTGTGCAGTAGTTGGGAGTACAATTTGTTTGTAGGAAATAGAGAACCATGTGACAAGAGGGACAAATGGATCTCTCTTGATTTCACTTGCAGGGTGATTAAGGTATGGAACTGAATCTAGACAGAATTAACATTGGTCACAACGTTTGGTGAATAAACTATATTGTGAAGCTTTCCTTTCTGGTATAATTGTATTTTTTTAAAATCCTATGTCCTTTAATTAAGAACAAGTGAAAATACCATTCCATTTTGAGATACGAAAAATGGCATTTGGACATTGTTAAGGGAATTGGACTTTTTTTTGCACTCCTTTACATTTGGATACCAATTGGTTACCAATTAATTTTATATTCACAAATTTTTCCTAAGAATTGTAGGATACAATCCGTGAGTTGTTTAAAATGTAACTATTAGTTAACCTTTTCTCAACAGGGTGTATAGTTCTCAGTTTTAAATGAAGGTAAAATTATTCTGACGTTTTCTTCTCTATGAGAAATGGTTATTTTACATGGTTTTGGTTTTGATATCCATGTTTGATTGGATAACCTTTGTGTGGCTTGTTGGAAATAAATATGCCTTGTTTTTAAAACTATTTATAACTATTTGAAAACATGGGGTTTCATCACTACCTCATTATACTGAGGTTTATAAAGTGTATCCCTTATATTCAAGTTGTTGAACTGGGAAGAGGGATCGACCCTTGATTTGGTAAAAATAATTTCTTGAATAGTTTTTATTTGCATAGTTGATATTGTTGATTAGCTTGCATTTTTCAAAACATACTTTTTTGAGATTTCTGTTATATGCAGAAATGATATTTTTCCCATATGATTTTAGCTTTGAATATGGTTTTTGGAGTCACCTGTAGGGAAGAGCTGAGTGACAGGTTTGACATGCTCAAATTTATCTTCTCAAATTTATGGTTAACAGATTCCATTGTGATTTAGACGACATAATATACAGATTCAATGGGCATGTCATTATATCTAATTTTGGATTTTCATTTGTTATCATTAGTGTGTAAATATATGGATGCTTATAAGACCCATTTTGGAACTGTTTGTATTTGTAATTAATATGCAAACTTGTTGTATCCACACGTGGTATTTGCACATGCTTTAAGTCTCTTATTTTTTGGGCATTTATTTGTAACTATCACATGTGTTTACAATTAGGGTGTACATTTATTACACTAACAAAATGGATTGCAATTGCACCTGGTGATCTTTTGTAGTGAATAGTAGTTTAACTGATTTGGAATGTGACATTTGTGCAAACATTTGATTTATCCCTCATTTCGCATTGGATAGATATTTTGATCTTCAATGGAAGTTTTACGGATTCATTCTAACTCTCTTCTCTTTATAGTCATTATGTAGTTTAATTTTTAAATCATTTCCATGATATTTTGTAGTGATTTTCTAGTATCATATTGTCAGTTGGACACTTGTTGAGAAATCGTTTTGTTGTCTATTTCATAATGAACTATTTTGGGTGATATTTTACAGTGATATTTTTCATGATTGACAGTTTCATAGGTTCATTGGACACCTGCCTATTATTGGAATTTCGTTTTATATTTCATACTCATTATTTACAAGACTTTGTAGTATCATAGGGTTAATGAACACTCACCTATGTTTGTTATTTAGTCATCTATTTAATATTGATCGATTTCAGTGATATTTTGTAAAGTTGACATTTTTGTGGGGTTAGTAGACATCTGCCTATTGTTGGTATTTGGTTTTCTATTTTATACTAATCGTTTATAGTACTTTATAGTTTCACAGGTTCAATGGAAACTCACCTATGTTTGGAATTTATTCATCTATTTCATATTGATTTATTTTTGTGATATTTTGCAGAGTTGAGAGTTTTTACAGTTTCACAGGGTCAATGGACACTCGCCTATGTTTGGCATTTAGTCGTCTATTTCCTATTGATCAATTTCAGTGATATTTTAGATATTTGACAGTTTTGTAGGGTCAGTGGACACCTTCCTATTATTTGAATTTGGTCATATATTGCATATTGATCTAATATTGGCATTTATGGTATTGGCGGAATCACATGGATTCAGTTGGACACTTGCCGAGAAATCGTTTAGTTGTCATTACATACTAATCCATATTTTTATAAGAATTTTAATATTTATGATTTTGACCACTATGTTATATTATAGTTTCTGTGTATTGGTGTGATGTAGAGATTCATTCAGAAGATAGATTGGGTGTTTAGACTTTTGGAGACAAAAAGATTTTTATTAGGGATGTTTATGTTGTTTTTCGGGTTAATGCTAATATGTGCTGAAAAATATCAAATACTTAAATAAGGAAGGATTTACTAATACATTTTCTAAAAATCAAAATGCAGGATGATCAAACACAGATAATGTGAAAATATCCTCCTTCACCAAGTGAGAAGACTTGTATATAAAGATGACTAAAAAAAAGAGATATTAGATAAAGACGGAGAACAAGTTACTCGGAGAATACCAATCCTAGGAATCTGAAGGACTTCCTTGAAGGGTGTCAACTCGTTTGTGTTGAGAAGACATAATATTTTTCTAAGGAGAAGACACACAAAGAATACATGCACAAGAACAAGGCACATTTGAAGGCATGGAATAATAGGAAAGGAATAACACGCCAGGACAGTTGGCTCAGGACTTAGCCATTTTTATGGATACAGGCTATTTTTGGAGATTGTGTACGAAACACACATCGGGATGAGACTTGCACGACACACAAATGGTATTTTAGGAGATGAGCGGCTGATAAGGGCCATGCATGGTTGTAGTTAATAATAGGATTACTTCTTCAGTTAACTATAGGACATTTATTATTAGCGCACTTACATGTTTGCATGTTATTGTAAAGGTGCATGGCTATTATCAACATGCAACCTATTTTGAGAAGTGTGTAAGTAGTGAAAGAAAATTCCCCAATGATTTTAGCTTTGAATATGGTTTTTGGAGTCACCTGTAGGGAAGAGCTGAGTGACAGGTTTGACATGCTCAAATTTATCTTCTCAAATTTATGGTTAACAGATTCCATTGTGATTTAGACGACATAATATACAGATTCAATGGGCATGTCATTATATCTAATTTTGGATTTTCATTTGTTATCATTAGTGTGTAAATATATGGATGCTTATAAGACCCATTTTGGAACTGTTTGTATTTGTAATTAATATGCAAACTTGTTGTATCCACACGTGGTATTTGCACATGCTTTAAGTCTCTTATTTTTTGGGCATTTATTTGTAACTATCACATGTGTTTACAATTAGGGTGTACATTTATTACACTAACAAAATGGATTGCAATTGCACCTGGTGATCTTTTGTAGTGAATAGTAGTTTAACTGATTTGGAATGTGACATTTGTGCAAACATTTGATTTATCCCTCATTTCGCATTGGATAGATATTTTGATCTTCAATGGAAGTTTTACGGATTCATTCTAACTCTCTTCTCTTTATAGTCATTATGTAGTTTAATTTTTAAATCATTTCCATGATATTTTGTAGTGATTTTCTAGTATCATATTGTCAGTTGGACACTTGTTGAGAAATCGTTTTGTTGTCTATTTCATAATGAACTATTTTGGGTGATATTTTACAGTGATATTTTTCATGATTGACAGTTTCATAGGTTCATTGGACACCTGCCTATTATTGGAATTTCGTTTTATATTTCATACTCATTATTTACAAGACTTTGTAGTATCATAGGGTTAATGAACACTCACCTATGTTTGTTATTTAGTCATCTATTTAATATTGATCGATTTCAGTGATATTTTGTAAAGTTGACATTTTTGTGGGGTTAGTAGACATCTGCCTATTGTTGGTATTTGGTTTTCTATTTTATACTAATCGTTTATAGTACTTTATAGTTTCACAGGTTCAATGGAAACTCACCTATGTTTGGAATTTATTCATCTATTTCATATTGATTTATTTTTGTGATATTTTGCAGAGTTGAGAGTTTTTACAGTTTCACAGGGTCAATGGACACTCGCCTATGTTTGGATTTAGTCGTCTATTTCCTATTGATCAATTTCAGTGATATTTTAGATATTTGACAGTTTTGTAGGGTCAGTGGACACCTTCCTATTATTTGAATTTGGTCATATATTGCATATTGATCTAATATTGGCATTTATGGTATTGGCGGAATCACATGGATTCAGTTGGACACTTGCCGAGAAATCGTTTAGTTGTCATTACATACTAATCCATATTTTTATAAGAATTTTAATATTTATGATTTTGACCACTATGTTATATTATAGTTTCTGTGTATTGGTGTGATGTAGAGATTCATTCAGAAGATAGATTGGGTGTTTAGACTTTTGGAGACAAAAAGATTTTTATTAGGGATGTTTATGTTGTTTTTCGGGTTAATGCTAATATGTGCTGAAAAATATCAAATACTTAAATAAGGAAGGATTTACTAATACATTTTCTAAAAATCAAAATGCAGGATGATCAAACACAGATAATGTGAAAATATCCTCCTTCACCAAGTGAGAAGACTTGTATATAAAGATGACTAAAAAAAGAGATATTAGATAAAGACGAGAACAAGTTACTCGGAGAATACCAATCCTAGGAATCTGAAGGACTTCCTTGAAGGGTGTCAACTCGTTTGTGTTGAGAAGACATAATATTTTTCTAAGGAGAAGACACACAAAGAATACATGCACAAGAACAAGGCACATTTGAAGGCATGGAATAATAGGAAAGGAATAACACGCCAGGACAGTTTGGCTCAGGACTTAGCCATTTTTATGGATACAGGCTATTTTTGGAGATTGTGTACGAAACACACATCGGGATGAGACTTGCACGACACACAAATGGTATTTTAGGAATGAGCGGCTGATAAGGGCCATGCATGGTTGTAGTTAATAATAGGATTACTTCTTCAGTTAACTATAGGACATTTATTATTAGCGCACTTACATGTTTGCATGTTATTGTAAAGGTGCATGGCTATTATCAACATGCAACCTATTTTGAGAAGTGTGTAAGTAGTGAAAGAAAATTCCCCACCCCTATGAATATGTATTGAACTATGTAGTTATAGGGGAGTGTGTGTGTGTGTGTGTGTGCGCATGCGCACGCGTGCATGTGTGTGTGAATTATTGTAGAGTTATGTTGTTGGATCTGATACATGCATGAATTATGGTGATACTTTATAATGTAAGGAACTTCTGTGTTTTGTAGTGTTTAATGTAATGAATGATATTGGCTGGATAATGGTGTTAGAAATAACTAAAACTAGTTCATGTATGGTTAATCTTATTACAATTGTTTAATTCACGATTCTCTAAGATCTAGATCTGGATTATGCACTATGGAATGCTTATGTTTATTTATGGATCTAAATATGTCTTATCTTCATCACACTAACATCCTGAACAAACAAATCTAAAGAGGGGCCTGGTACCTTTCCACACTTCAGGTGAGTCTTCAGCTCAGGTTGGGTGATGTGCTTGTGCACCTAGGTTTTACACAGTAGATTCTAGGTTGCATCAGTTTGATACAATTAAGTGATTTGATAATTATAAGATATATTATAACAATGATATATCAGAATTCAAGGGGGGTGGAAAGATCTTGTTTGGCATTGTAAGCAGCCCAAGCTAGGGAAGTAGTAAGCTCGAAATCCTTGAAGTAGTCACACCAGAAATATGCAGTGGCTTCTCGCTCTTATTATATGATCTCTATCTGATCTTTGATATCTTCAATGTTGGGAGAGAATGCGATAGCTCACAAGATGAGTTTGTGGACAATGTAAAAATTTTGCCACGTGAAAGGTTGTTGGATGATTGGGAGATCGTATATGTTGGTGATGGGGTGTGAAGGACCTAGAATAGTAATCTACAAAATATACATCTTGCAAAAAAATGATTATATCAAGACATATTGTTGAAAATATGATAGATTATAGGAATGACTAAAAAAAGATAGGGATCAATGGCGATAAGGAATTGACAGTGATCGGGGAGAAAATGCTAACTTTGAAAAAAGATTGATGAAAAAGACAATGATTGATATCAGACATAATTGATAGTGTTAAGATAAACTATAAGGCCTCTAGAAAATTGTGAGATCCTGAAAAACAAAGATTTGAATGTGTTTGCAAGGATAATGAGAAGGAAATAGGTTATGGATGTCGATCAACAATGATTGGGGATTAACTACCATCATTGTTTAAAACTGCCAATATTATAAAGGTTGGTTAAATGACTAAATGAGATATAGAACCTGAAGGGGATATGTAAGATGGTGTAAACAAGTGATTAAATATTATAAATAAGATTGATAAAGGTAAGAAATATTGTACTATCCTTGAGAGATGTCTTGAAGGTGATAGAGCTCCCGAAAAGGTTGATTAGTGATCTAGTGATGCTCTTCAAGACTTGGGCAGTATGGTGTTAGTGATTCCAGTTGTAATGATGTTATTTGCAGGTGCAGCATTTCGTCCCAAAATCCAACTTCTGACTAACTAGGAAACAAAGGAAGAGGTTGGATAAATAAAATTGACAGCGTCGGTAATGATCGTCGGTGATCACATATCACTGTCAATTTTTCTAGAGAAGTTATAAACCAAGAAAGGAAATATAGAAAATGGTTGAAACCACTTAGCATTTGAAGTTCTAGGTTTTTTGATAAATTGTGGGAGATTAGGGATTCGGGTAGGAAGAGGTTAGGGGCTAAGATGTGTAGGGTAAACTAGGCTAGGTTGGTTTTAAATAGTTAGGGGAGGGTAAATGAGATTTACACGAGTAATTTAGGATTTACAATGGTAGTTTATAAGGTACTTAGGATAAGGATAATAAGTATAATAATGATAAATATGATAATGTGTATTGGGTCACCTAGGGGTAAAAAACTAGTGTTTATAGGGGAGGTTTGATCCGTAGGACATTATAGGTGGTTAGAAGTTCCCTAATTCTCCCTAAACCATTACGGTACGAAAGATCACTCTCATAGTTTTATAATACCTATTGGAATGAGTGAATCATACATCGTATCATCCCTTTATCATTGGTCAAATTTCATGGTCAAATTGGGTCAACAGGGAAGCACGGGTCTACAATACCTTGACTTGTGCATAAAGTATATTTGCGTAATTTGGAGTTAATCAACGAAAAATGTGATTTTGGATGTATTTGGTCTAACCCTCTATTCTTTGACAAGCATAAAAAATAGGGTTCAACAATTACATCCACTTTTGTTTTGAAAGGGGACCTGGCCATTGTGGCATATTAGTGTGATTTTTATTTTCTCAATTACACTATAATTTTATGTCATGTATGTGGTTTTGAGACTTGCCAAGATAGGGCCTTAGTGATTTTGTGGATTTGGAGTATTTCCACCTCATTATTCATGTTCCAAGTTGGGTACATACATTCCCACATTGCCAACACATTGATCCATGTGCACACTTAAGCACTCCACATTAAACTCTAAGTGCTTCACATGATGCCTTATGCACTCCACACTCAACCCTTTGTGCATTAAATTTGGCACCAAAAGTAGCCTTAAGGCCATTTAAATGTTACCACGCCTATGTTTTTAAACCACTTTATCTCCATCCAAGTGCTCCATGTGGGATAAATATGGTAAGTAAGCACATTTTATGGGATAAAGTGCTTCCAAGGAGATTCAATCTCTTAGTTTCATGAAAAACACGACTCTTTACTAACCTATCACTACCTTGTAAACAATATAAAAGGTGTTTCTTAGTATTTGAGTACAAATTGGTTGAGGATTGTTTATAGTCCCATAAGGGGTAGGTTGCAGACATGGTCATTTGTGACCCACTAAATAACATTTTTCAAGAGTTTAATAGAACTAGAAATATGTTCAAAATTTCTAGATGATCGACGTAAGATATTTTTTTCCCAATTTTTGTTCATTTGACATCACTTTGAAGAATTTTTTGACTGATTTTAACGTAGAACATGGGTAAATGGATCATGTAAATGCTACAGGAAGGTGGAGAACATTTTTGATCGAGTTCAAAATTATGATAAGCATATTTTTTCAAGTTTGTGATACGTTATTATTTGTAATTTTTAATAGTTGTACTTGAAAATTTATTTTTAATGGATCGGATGGAATTCTAAGCTATCCCGAAGATGTATCTCATTCTGCAGGTGAACTCCGTTATGAATTTTAGAGTTTGTGTTTTAGTCTTGCATCTTTTATTTATTATTTTTTACAGATTTTAAATCATTATTTTAATCCCTTGGGTGTAATTATAATGTTTTACACATTTTCAAAAAAAATATTTTGATCCTTTTGATCGTGTAAAGTAGAAATGGTTAATGAGTTAAAAATCAGATTTTTTATTTAGTTTTGGGCACATTTCAACCAGATTTGGGATCATAATTTTATCAATTCCTATTCTTAATTATGAGAAAATGATTAATGTGTTATCCATTTTGACAAAATATTTAAAAATGGGGAAAATGTTATTTTAAGGATCAATTCTTACTTGTGGTGAGGAGGTTGCGGCAAGGAATGTAACAGGGGAATTAGAAATCTTATAATCATTATAATTGCATCAAAAGCTAAGCCAAGAAATAGATTTGAAATCAATGGTCGTTGTGACATTATAAAATGGGATATGAGTGTCAATAGAAATTTCATCATGTAAATCAGTAGCAATATAGTCCATCACAAGAGTATAACGATGTGCAATGTAATTAGTTTCTTCATCATCATGCATCAGAGGGATATCACAAAGAGTAGCAACATGAGGTGTGGAGTCTATTGTAACATTATCCATGGAAGGTGTTGCAAGGGAATTATTTTTTATAGCATGGGTAAAAGGGATTGCAGGCATAGTATGTAACCAAGGATGACCTAAAATTATATTATAATTGAAATCATTAGGCATAACATGACATAGAGCATTAAGAGTGCAAGGTCACATAGTAATGGGTAGAATGATTTCTCCCAATATTTGCTTAGGTGTATTATCATAACAACAAATACATATAGAAGAGGGAGTGAAATAAATAGTACAAAGCCATAATTGATGGATAAAAGAGATGCTACATATATTAAGACTATATCCATCATCAACTTAAGCATGCTCAACATGCAAAATATGAATGTAAGCTTGAATATTCAACAAGGGGATCATTGTCAACAATTATTTGGGAATGAATAATAGACTCAATATCTTATGTGCTAGTTGAAGATGCATGGGATCTATGATAATTACGAAATGTGGGAAATATATATATATATATATATATATATATATATATATATATATATATATATATATTGATCCCTAAGATTTGACATGGTGAGTGAAAGATATTGAAATCCACAACCAAAGAAAGAAACCCTAATGTCACTAGGTTAAGGCAGGGATAATTTTAGTGGCGAATATTCGTAATATGGCGAATATTCCATTTTTGAAAATTTTGAATGTCAAGGTTAAGGATACAATGTTCGATGAGGCGAATTTTTTGGCACTGGCCAGTGACCTGTTCGCCTAAAAATTACACTTTAATTTTTTTTAGGGGTCGGCTTCGCCTACCCCTTGAAAAATATCCCCTATATAAACCTATATTATTCACCAAGTAGAACACTTCTACTTCACATTTTTTCAACAATATGATATATCCCATATTATAGACGCGCGACAAGGGGGTAAGTTATTGATGCGCGACAAGGAGGGTTTGCAGACAAGGAGATACTGTAGATATTGACGCATAGTAGATGCATGACAAAGATTTTGTTGACGAGCGACATGGAGTTTTTTCGATGAGCAAGAAGAGGGCAGAGGTTGCAGACGCACGACATGATATTTGCTGTCGCGCGTCATTAAGGCCTATTGACGCGCGACATTAAGGCCTATTGACGCGCGTCACTAAGGCCTGTTGACGCGCGTCAATAGGCCTTAGTGACGCGCGTCACTAAGGCCTTAATGTCGCGCGTCAATAGGCCTTAGTGACGCGCGTCACTAAGGTCTATTGACGCGCGACAGCAAATATCATGTCGCGCGTCAATAGGCCTTAGTGACGCGCGTCAATAGGCCTTAATGTCGCGCGTCAATAGGCCTTAGTGACGTGCGTCACTAAGGTCTGTTGACGCGCGTCACTAAGGCCTATTGACGCGCGTCACTAAGGCCTATTGATGCGCGACAAGGAGGTACAACAGATATTGACGCATACCAGACGCACGACAAAGAGTTTGTTGATGCGCGACAGATTTTTTGATGAGAAAGCAGAGGTCGGAGGCTGCAGACGCGCGACGGAAGATTTTGCAATGTCGCGCATCAAGTAAATGCAATGTCGCGCGTCAATAGACCTTAGTGTCGCGCGTCAATAGACCTTAGTGACGCGCGTCAATAGACCTATTGACGCGCGTCACTGAGGGTGTTGTCTGATAGCATCCTCAGTGACGCGCGTCAATAGGTCTATTGACGCGCGTCACTAAGGTCTATTGACGTGCGACACTAAGGTCTATTGACGCGCGACATTGCATTTACTTGACGCGCGACAGCAAAATCTCCCGTCACGCGTCTGCAGCCTTCTGTCGCAGTGCTTGATAATCAGGCGAAATTTTTTCATACAACCCCCAAAAAATTCGCCTTCCCGTGAAACCGGTTCCGGGGATATTCGCCAGGTATTCTCCACCTCCGATTTCTAGGAGGTCTCTTAAAATGAACCCTGGGTTAAGGATACAATGTTCGATGAGAGGGTAGGTTTCACCAAATGATTTAACAAAATTAAATCTTAATCCGAGGACTTATATCAATCAGATAATATCATAAATATACAAGATACACCATGTGATGGAAAGCATGTACAAGTAATAAGAGGATAAGAGTGACTTAACTGATAGCTTGTTGTATGTACCATATCTATGTTGGAATATGATGGAATATGATGAATCTAGGCTAAATGTGCTTCATTTGGTGAACATAAATATACAATTATAATAGAAATTAGTGCCCAAAAGGAGATATGATTTCCCTATGTGCTAGTGTATATATTGGGTGTTAGTGTCCTAACAGTGATTTTGGTTCTAACCTTTTCAAGGTATGATGTCACCTTCACTTCACTTTATGTCACCTTGGCTTCACTGTAGGGTTTTCCTGTCATGCATGTACCTACCAAACAAACCCTAACTACATGCACAAGTCTCAAGCACACATTATATGGAACAAAATATGTATATGCTTGAATCACGCTAACCTTGACAATCAATCCAATGTGATTTTCACTGAGTTTTGAACTAATTTTCAACTCAATGTAGTTATAGTGTGTGTTTGTGATATAATTTTTCCCCTTGAATCTAGGTTTCCCTTGTGCCATTCGCACCAAGATAACAAGCTACAACTACTTTTCCCCAATATAATGGGTGTAATGGAATTCAAAATTTTCCCTTCCCGTGCATTGAATGATGCATCCCAAATTCATCCCTTGAGTGTTGTGTTTTCCCAAGTAGAAGATAGAAAGTAATAACCCAAGTACCTATTTTTCCTCTTGCCCCTTCGAATATCTAGTAATTCATATGTATATATATAATATGATTCATTTGCTTGAATTTCTTCATTAATAACTCTAAAAGCCAACCCAAAGTGATTAATAGTGTTGAATGTTGTTATTAATGTAAAATATTGATGGTATGCATTGTTGATGTCATAGGTCATTGATGTCATGTGGAGATTGATGAGTGACGAATTTATGTCAAAAGATAAGTGCATCACTTGTGAAGGTTGATTGTCAATGTGAGAAAGAGAGAATTTGAAGACAATGTGAAGATAAAGACGTTCTTATGAAGGTATAATGATAAGTAGGTTATGGTAGCTTGGTGAGACGAGTTTTCATAGGTATATAGAGGTATTTTGGCATTGTTTGAGCTTGATAACATGGTTTATAATACATTAGCACATGTATGAAGTCGGTTTCAAGTTCATTTAAAGCTACGAAGAACAAGGAATAGAAGGAAAGGTGAAGAAATCTTGGCCTAATGAGGTATGAAGATCAATTTTCAAGGTGAGTATGTTGGAAGCACAATGGAATGAGAAGAGGGGTGAATCAGTCCTTCAAACCCCTTAAACAATTAAAAGTAACTTGCATACACCATTTAACATTCAACCACACATAGGGGGAAAGATGTCCTTTCCAAAGCTAGGGTTTTAGATTGAGCAGGTTGTGGGTGCCTGCAATGTCAATGGCACTAAGTTGTGGGCGCATGTGAAGGAGCACAATGAGGTGGTTCAACTGGACTACCTCTACCTTTTTCTAGCTAAATGGTGCATGGAGAGTCTGATGCTTCATTCGGGTCTACTGAATGACAGCTTGGTTAAAAGACTCTTCGAGGAAGCCAGGAGGTTCATTGGGTTCCTCCTTTGCCAGGACATGAAGGCCTTCTTGTCCCTCAAGTGGTTTCCTCACCCCATTTCACTCACCCATTTTTCAATGGAGTTGCTAGTTTCATCCTTTGTTCAGCTCTTCTCATGCATCCACCATCCCCTGGATGTCCCTATTTATGAGCCCTTGCGTAATGAGTCTACCCTGATTTCTCTAGCCTTTCCTCTCGCGGTTGAACCTGAGAAAGTGATTCTAGTGCTTCGGTCTTCTGATCCCCTGCAAGAGTGATAGTTTTCAGATTTGAAGATCTCGGCGGGTCTCCCCATGCCTCCTAGTCACTTTTTACCTCAGCCTCTGTCCCTTGGAGTGTGGTTTTTCTCAGGTGTTGGAGAGTCCGTTGTGAAGGCTGCCCTCTTATCTCCCCTTATCTTCTGGTAATCGTTCTATTTCTAGTTCGGGAATGTTGAAGGGCGGGGTGCTAGGTGTGTGTCATTTCAGTTTCCTTTGGAGCTGTCTGAGCTTAACCAGACTCGATCTCTACTTCATTCCATGGGCATGACAGGTGTGGTTCCCTAAACGCCGCATTTGAAAATGTCCCCTGATTTCTTTTCCCCCGTGTTTGATCAAGTTTTCTACCAGTTACAGGGTATATAGTTTCGACCCTCTTCATTTTCCAGTGGTTCAAATATTTCGCTGGTGTTGGTTTTTTCAGGTTTCATTCTAGTGCCATGCCGATACGGGTGGTTGTGTGGGTTTGGGTTTTTCATTTTGACTGGTGTGTTTCTGTGCTCCCACGGCTTAAAGTGATCTGGTTTATTACTAGCCTCTTTATACCTTTTCCTGTTGCTGCATTTTGTTGGCTTTGGGTCATTTCCTCTGTCTTGCTCTACCATTTCTATGCGCTTACGTGTGGTTTCCTTCTTGCTCAGGTGCGTTGACACTCACCCCTTTGGTTCTATGTGTTTTGGCCCCCGTTGGCCTCTCTCACCCTATGCCTGTTCGGGGTGGTTATCGTGTGGAGCTTGGTTACTTTCAACTTCGCGTCTCCCATTCGGGTTGCTCTTCGATTATGCGTCGGTTTCAGGCCTGGTTATTGACAGGTTGTAGGCCATTTGTTTGGGTACCTCTTATTTTTATTTCCAGGCCTGGTCGATTGTGTGTTACACCATTGGTTGTGGTGTTTTGTTTTTTCGAGCCCACTTTGTTCCTAGTTTTTCTTCATCTTTTTCTTTGTATTGGGTGGAGTCCCGTCAACCCTCCGGTTCATAGCTCCGGTCAAAAGTGTTTATCAATTAAAAAAACATTCAACCACACATTAATGTGATATTAAAAATATGCAACAACTATCCAAAAGAGCATAACCATGAAATAGTACACAAGAACACAAAATATAAGTGGGAAACCATCAAGAGGAAGAAAACCCACTGAAACTTTTGATTATATTACTCAAACCAAAATATTTGCATGAATATGACTCGTCACACAAGATTTGTTTAGCAAGGCACCAACCCCCAAAAACCCTTGTAGATATTACTCACAAAAATTGACTCATGTTAATATTACTCATCACACAATTTTTTTATCAAAAGACCAATAAACATATGCTTCCAACACACGTAACTGATAGTGATCACAAAATTCAGCTCATGCATCTTCAAACCTTCTTCAATCACACCTTCTCCTAACTCGCTCAAGCAATCTAAAATATGTACTGATTTTAAATAATACTCTTACACACCACCTCCTCATCACTCCTTAGAAATTCACACCCTCTCTCAACTCTATATTTAATCCCTTGAACCAATTTCACTCTCTCACCTAGCTCACACGTTTTCCACTCACACTCAATTAGTTCACAAATTAACCATTACATACACTTTTATACTTGAATCTTATTTAAAAAATGAATAGGTCAGCCATGACCCTTAATATGGGTCATATAAAATAAAAAATAGATCAACATACTCATAAAAATTCACAACATAGACCCATATAGGTCGGAAATGCACCAAGATACTCAAACATGCACAATTAGGCCAAGAAGCCTAAATCCTTCTCTGACGAGCTCATCCACGACTCCAATCACTTCACCCTGATTATTAAAGCCTCCAAAGGCATTAAAAAATTTCAAAAATATCATAGAAACATTATCAACCTGATCAATAACCTTTGGATCATTCATTTTCTTCATATCACTCTCAAGTAGGATTGTTTCCTACTCAAAACAGGCACTTCATAAGAACCAGACTTCACTAATGAAGCTCAAGATCACACCAAAACACCTCAAATATGCCATGTAAAAACTCATTGGAAATCCATATTGACCTTTATAACATAATAAATCATGTCGAGAACTCATGAAACATCCAACTATGCAAATGGAGCCACTTCTCCTCTTTAGAAAACTGAACTTCCCAGGAAGCCGTTTTGGAAACTCAACTAGTTTTTTCCCTTTATGAAAAATTTAATACCTATAAATTCATTCAATAGGAAAAAAATTAATATCTCTATCACTCTCAAGTGGATATAAAATCATCATCTAATCCAAAACATTGGTCTTCTACATCAATCTTCTCACCAAAGCAGTGTTGTCCTGAACCAGTCAAACTAAGATCAACTTGTGACCTCAACCATGCCACCTCTTCACACTTTCAGAGCTTTAAAAAAAAATATGAAACATGTCACATGATATTTTAACAACACATTCGAGGCCATTATAATTCATCACAAATCCCACAAGTTCTTAAGCACTTTCATTCACCAAGCCTGCTAAAACTACCCTTTTGGCCCAAAAACTAGTCAACCTCTTTTGACCTATATAGGTCATAAAATCACCTCACCAAACTCTGAAATTACTTCCAAACATGTATTAAATTTACTCCTCAAAATATCATAATGATAATTTAGACACATAGGATTCTAATGGAAAATTTGAGATAAAATTTTTCTTTCCTTGAAACAAGCAAATTTGACTAGGGATCCACTCACTGTTCATGAACTCTAACCACCACCATTTGAAATATGGGAGATTCCTATGACATCATCTAATCATAATATTTTCATTATCCAATCTATTTTTGGCTCATACCAATGAATACTTTCTTCCATCACTCATCAAATCTATGGTTTTTGGAGGGTTTTGACCTTCTTACCCTTCTTAACCATCTTTCATAAATGATAGGGCCTCATTTGATCTCATTAAAACTCTACAGATATTCTAAATTCCAGGATTCAACATACCTTAAAAGGATAAGGGACACGTGCAAATGTTACACATGTCAACCATGTGAATTTCTCCCATATCGAGCTCTGGAAACAGGCTCTTCTCAGAACCCTGTTTTGGTCTAAACTTCATATCTTGAAAAATATTCATCATGGAAACCTAAATTTTTTCCAAAACCACATATGAAACCCTATTATAACATCTCCAATCATCACTTTTCCTCAATTAGGTTTTCATCTTCACCATGCACTAGTGACTTTCATGACTAAGCATTGGGGTTTTTCATGTTATAGGCCATAACAGAGTGAACTAACACTACATCCAAGCATGAAAACTCTGAAACAATACCTCTACATGATGAAAAAAATCATTACATACCTCCATAATTTTCCTTAAGATCTCATACACACCTACAAGTTACTATCATGCCTAAATAGGTCTCTAAACCATCTAGGATTAAAGTCTAGTTTAGACCTAGACCAAGCAGAGAAAACATCATAAATATCACTTCCAAGCTCTCATAAATGACCCCCCTAACACACTTGATACATCACTAGTATCACTCACCTAAATTCTTATATGATATTTATACCTCTATACCTGATCTCTCATGCTTCATTTGGCCTCCAAGCACCTAGACTAGGTCTAGATGAGCACATGTAACTCAGTATTCCACATGTACCTATAACTCTGAAGCTCATGTGAGTGTCTCAAAGACTTTCTCCTTTCATGTCCTTACCATGCAACTCTATTCACCATGCTCTATCACCTAGGCTAACTAGGTCACTTGAATATGCCTACTAGGCCAAGCCATTCTCACTATGTCCACTCATGCCATCATGTTACAACTGATTGACCATGTCAACATCATATGAAAACATCTTATAACTCTCCTAGATCATCCTCTTTGTCATTAATGATCTTTTACATCAATGAAAACACTCAAACTCACTCATGCCAACAATCTCCCCCTTTTCATTGATGGAAAACCACCTAGTTTATTCTCCCCTTTTTACATTAATGACAAAGCATACCTTGAATACATGATATTCATCTTCCTTCAACTATAATATGATCACCTCTTGGTGAGAAACATCAACCAAAGTCTTCATATTGAGCACACAAACATGTTTTACCTTCTTTAACTTTCATTTTTGTCTTCATATGAACACTTGGTCATTGTAGCTCCCCATGGGACAACAACATTATACTCATGCCAACAATTATTCTGAGCATGAACACATCAACATAAAACAATCATTATTCACCTACATTCATTGATCCATCTCAACTGATGATACATCTAAAAAACCTTTAACTCTGTCATACACTAGTTGCTAACAACTTTTAGGATTCATATCCCTAAGATTGAGCATACCTTCAGTGAAATTCGGCCCAACTTCTCCTTGCTCTAGAAGTACATTCACAACATGAATCACTTTCTTATAGCTCCACATGGGATCATTACATCCTCCATATCTAACTTCCTAAATCAAAAATACAATCTCTTACCTTTCATATAATCCATGGGAAGGGATCATCAACAATGACCTTGTCCTGAAGAAGCATTTTAGTGTTTTCTATCTCTTTATATGCTACCATAGTTGATTGAATCTCATGACAAGATCCCCTTCTGAAGTATATATTTTAACCATGACTACAACTACTACACAATCCTTCTTAGCACCTTGTACACTTGATTCATGATCAAAACAAGTCCCCTATTCCTTAATAGGTCATCACATACATGTATCACCTCAAAGTAACAAATATGAGTGCTGGTTCATGATGCATCTTGTATAGATTCAACATACCTTCTTTAGGTAATAATTCTTCACTCTAGGCAAAATACACCTTGCAAATCATGATATATTATTATCTACCTATCAGAGACACTCCTTCAAGATCCAAAATGTCCATATACAAAATTGTAGCTCATCGTTTCACAACTTCACAGTATTTAGTATATTTTTATTATGATAAGAGGTTAACCATACTAATCTTGCAACATACTTGTATTCACATCTGAAGTGTAGAAGTCACTCAATCTCCCCCTCAACACAAACCATCATAGAAAACACCATGAACATCATGCACTCAGTGAGTGTCATGTATTCTTTACCCTGATAAAATGCATATCCTTAAGTGGACTTAAGAAGCATACCTCATGATGAATGACTCTTATATTCCACTTAACTTCTTTTGACCATATCTAAGTGTATATCCTTTCCAACCACACTATCTTTTCATAATCTTGTTCAGGACACCATCACACATACTACAAATGGTTTGATCAATCATCATGCTAGATGACTGATTTCTTCATACTGAGACCTATTTTTTTCTCTCTCATCATGTTACTCAAACTATCTTCAAATCATGTTTAAGACCTTCAAAATATGATGAACACCTTTTGACTTTCATGAATACACATACAACTCTGTTAGAATTGTATCATTGTTTCAACTAAAGATCATATCACATGAGCTTTCACTAAATCAATCATGCTTTGATTTTTCATTTAATAAACACCTTGATTCATCTTGAACTATCAACCAAACCTCTATCATTTAAGGAACCCTTATTAGAATTTATCAAATCATCATATTATTCCTTACTGGACACCATTGTAATAGACTTTTGAGACAAACATAATAGACTTTGAAAAAGAACATACCTTAGTATACCAATACAAAAACATGACCTCAAGATGCCTTTCCATAACCTTCAACCTACTTACTGATTCAACTTTCGATCAAATTCTTGGAAACACACACATTTTTAAACTCTTACTTACTCAAGAACACATCACATCTTCAAATCTTAACAACACATAATGTGATAGACTTACTTGACACTCACAAATTCTTCATTACATACACATGTAGTTATAATACTTTCAAGCTACATAATTGTGTATCAACAAGGAATCAATTCATGATCAACAAATAGATCTTAATCATGTATATACTTTGACTATATGATACTACTCATCCTCTTAACTACTCATTTTCCATCACTCTTCAAAATATCAAAATAGACAACTAGCTAAGATAATACACCTTTTTTAATAACAGAGATGATCATAAGAAAAGACATACCTATATACCTTGATTTCATCCTTAATCATCTTATAAATGAACCCACACATCTTAGACAGAAAACACCATGTTACCTTGACATCCTATAAAATTGAAAACATACCTTAACAATTTGAAACATTCATAATTCAAACAAATCATGCTCCCCCTTCTCACAATGCTTCATATGGATGATTATGCCTCTAAGAATCCTAGTAGAGACATATTACTTCACAATGTAACTAGAAGAATGACTTGAAGAGGTCCCAAGCCCTCTTAGACACTTGAAACTCACCTCTTCCATATTGCTTCTGATCTGCATTTCAATAAATCTTGTTGATCTTGCATTCATATCAGCCTCTTGGTGGAACAATATTGTTCACTTTTCAGGCTCTCATGACCTATTTTACCTTCTAGCATGCATTATAGACCCTAAAACTCCTTTTTTGCCTTATATAACGATAATAACAATCCCTAGAAACATGTCCAATCTTATTGCAATTCTAAAGCATACAACTCTACTCATTCCTTGTAACCTTCATTACCCAAATTTTGACTTGAAGGTTCATATAAATAGTACCTAGCAATATGGACCTTTCTCATGACAATTGTAGCACATTACATTATGATAGCTCATTCCTACTATCCCTCCATGGATGCTCATATTTGATAAACCTCCTACATTCCTTAGTACCTATGTCCAAAGCCATTGCAAGTGAAACAATAACCATTAAATGATTTTTCATACCTTGAAGCATTAGGCTACCTTATGGACTTTGTCTTCACATTGTCTTTGACACTTTCTCCTCTTTTTCATTCCTTTATGCTTGGTCCTTCCAACCTTATCCTTGTTATAACAATGTTTTCTTACATTACCTAGTTTCCTTTGAGGTATTCTCTTAAACCCCAAACCATTCTTTTCACCTACAGATTTAATTACTTAAATGGAAGATGTCATCAAGAGTCTTGGTTACTTTTCTCAAACTTTTGGAATAATTTGGCCCCGCTAACTACATCATATAACTCTCCCTTAAGAATTATCACTTATTCTTCCTTGGATTGTAATCTTAGATTCATGGAGTTCATCTACATCTCTAGCCTATTGACTATCTCATCAATATTTTATGTCACAGCCCAATGTTTCTCCTCTAGGTCCTAAATTTTTGCCTCATACTCCTTGAACTTAGATCTCAACCTTTTTTTGTTCTTTTCAACATGTTTCAATTCAGATTGGACACATACCAATTTAGTCTCAAGATCATATTCTTCTTCTTCAAATTCCTATAAGATTCAATTATGAAATCACCCAAAAATGTGGAGCCATCACTTGTAGACCTCATGGCATACTTGGTCATGAACAAGATCTCATCACCTACATCTTCATGCTCTGAATTCAGATTCAGAATCTGAAAAAACACCATCATTTTTGCTTTTCAGATGAACAAGCCTCTTCCTTTGTGTAGAATCTTCTTCCTAGCCTTCTTCTTGTAGTAAACATCTTAATCTTTTGAAACATCTTTTTTTTATCTTCATCATGCTCATGTTCATCATGATCTTCCTTCTTTTTCTTGTAAGGAAATTTGATAAAAGTGACCTATTTTCCCACAATTAAAGCATTTAAAAGGTAGCTTCCTTTATCCAAGAAATCATTACAAAGAATTCTTCATCATCAATATAAGGAACAACACCATCATTCTTAAGTTTCTTTCCCTTTGTCTTCATATCATTCTTGAAATAAATCTCCTTCTTGGCTGGTTTAGAATCAATAACCCTCATCTCTTAAGCAGTCAAAGTTCCATTCAACTCATACATTTCAAAGACCTTAAAATCCTTGGCTTCCTCAATAGTAAATACCTTAGATTCAAATATATGAGTTAGATACCTCAATACCTTTTGTACCACAACATCTTCCTTCACTTCTTCACCTAGACCTTTCATGGTGTTGACAACCTTGTCAACTCTAAGAAAATATGTAAGCAATTGACTCTTAATCACTCATCTTTACCCCTTCAAAATGATTTCTAAAATTTTAGAGCTTATATATTCTTACCTTGGAATACCCTTCATAAAGGACTTGAAGTTTCTCCCACATTTCCTTTGTTGATGTGCAATGCATAACCTTCACAAGTTCGGGTTCATCTAGACCACACATGATTACATTCATAGCCCAGGAGTATTCACTACTCAAATTCTTGTCTGTAGTAGATGTTGGAGGGGTTTGAGGAACTATATATCAATCCATTACTGATTGTTAAATATCAAACCCTAAGGATATGATGTGAGTCCTCATCCTGAGACTCCAAAAAGCATAGTTTATCCCATCAAACAAGGGTGTCTTGCTAGAAGAAGAGACACTATGTTCACTCACCATTTTTGTGCTTCAAAGGATCTCCTTTCAAGTGATTAAAATTATCCAAAAGTACCAGATCTGATACCAATTGTTGGGAGCACAATAGAATGAGAGGGGGGTGAATCAGTCCTTCAAAACCCTTAAACAATTAAAATTAACTTACATACACCATTTAACATTCAACCATGCATTAATGTGATCTTTAAAATATGTAAAAACTATCCACAAGGGCAAAACCATAAAAGAGTACATAAGAACACAATATATAAGTGGTAAACCTTCAAGGGGAAGAAAAATGATTAGCTAAAAATATAATTTTTAGGCTTTTTAGCTATTTTATAAGTTAATCTAAATAGAAACTAAGTTCTATATTGAAATGCTAAATCTAAATGTTTTACTTTTATATTTGAATGGATTGAAATAATAAAAGTGATATGTTACTAACATGTAAATAAATTACCTTCTTGTGTGTTGGGTTATATTAGACTGGTGTGCGGATTGGGCAGGTTATGACCGAATGAATTCATGAAGGATATGAGCTTAATGTTTGTTTATATTAAGGCACATGAGAGTGTACTGGGGCACCTTGAGGTGCCCTGGTATGAATTTTGGGTGTTGGGAACTGTAAAAAAATTAGGATCTATGTTCGGCAGTGTCACAAGAAGATCTAAAACCTTTCCTTTGTATCACAGTGGATTCATCGAATGAACTGAATAACGACCTGCCAAACAAAAGGTTAGTGGGTTTGGATTATCCTCAGATGCCAAACTAGTGGACTTATCATTTATCGTTGCACTACATTACGGACCCTGATGTAGTTCTCATGTATGTGTGTACAATCTTGTGCCTAGGATTCCCTAGCACCAATGATGCAATAGTAGGGGGAATTAACTATATGTAAAATGTAAAATAGTGGATAGAATGGAAAGAATACAACCCTTTTCCCCTATGATTGTGTGATGCAGATGTAGAAGAAGCCCAAATGAAGTCCCTTGCCTTAGTAGATAGTTGTCTTTGATGTGTGAGATGCCTGCCCATAATGTAGTGAGTATGCTTTGTTTATATAGGGATCCCTTGCTCAAATTTTGACACTAGTGACCAAAAACTATCGACTATGACCTAGGGGAATACACGCGGTAACCGTTAGGACCAACCTCGAACAAAGAAATTAAGACCACAAATTATGATGACATGGGAACCTAAAATCACATATTGGGGCACCCCAGTGTAACCCTAGGCACCCTAGTGTAGACCTAAAGATGACAACTGAACAAATTACGACATCTAAGATACCCTGAAAGATGGACAAAACTGTAGAGACAACTAAAAAATGAACCATACAAAACATAATAACACTTGAATAACTGACCACAAGACCTAAAGATGGGTCACTAGTGAATAATTTTATCATTCAAGATCCATTTATAAATTAACATACCCGACGGTATAAATGTAATATTAAATGTTTGATTTTCTGACTATATTTTCCCCCACTTTATGTTGGTGAGTGGAAAGCTCAGTAACATAAAGTAGATAGAGATGCGTACCTGAGAAAAATCCGGAGAAGCCCAAGTTGTAGAAGAATGCACAAATGTGTAGTAGAAACGTTCCAATAGAACTATAAAAGCATGTCAAACCATGAATCAACGAGTTGATCCATGCAACGTAAAAGCGTAAGTGCCATGATGAAGTGTGGAAAATGAAATTGATGATCAGATAATTTTGAACGTGGTTAAATATCAAATAGCTGGGTAGGGAGTGATCAGTTCCCAACCTGAACACTTGTATATGAATGGAATGATGGGAGGATTTGGGCATCATGACGCTAGAGGAAGAGTGTAGGGAGAAAAGTGTGTTATTCTCCAAGATTTAACTACATCCTTAAGATCTAGCTGCTACAGACAGACTCAGATCAAAAAGTGGTGATTTTGGATCTAGACGATTTCGGTTAAAGCAGTTGACCCATATAGAAGTGATAAGGGGAAAGGCACTCTTGCCCCACTTCATAGGTGTCACCACAATGTAAAGGCTTCCAAGTTAGGTCATGAGGAAGTTGACATGGTAGAGAATGAGATGGCTTAAAATTTATGTCATCTGCAAGCAAACATGGATAGAAGATGATACGACTTCCATATAAGGTCATCTAGAAGTGAAAGTGGAGTATATAATAAAATCCCAAGTTATGTTGTCTGGGAATGGAATGGTGAATATAACTCCCAAGTTAGGTCATCTGGGATACTTCTCATGGATTTTAATGGTTTGATTTGAACACGTTGATTTTGATCGGTTGATTGGTTATTTTTGATTGGTTACTCATGGTGATGTTTTTCGCTAATTGCCCCCAGGTTAGGTCATTAGGGGAAAGTTGCTAGAAACTGATGAGATAACAATAAAATTATTTTTAGTCACTTGTTGCCTCCAAGTTAGGTCATTAGGGGGAATTTATAAGTTACAATGTGTGAAGGTGTTTGGAAAACGTTAAATGATTGTTGCCCTCAGATTAGGTCATTATGAGAGATTGATGGTGAAGTGTTGTGGTGTAAATTGTGAGGTTTTGGATTCATGATTTTTGGAATGCATGGTGATGTAAAGGGAATTATAGGACCCCCAATGATATGCCTCCCCTTTCACCAAAAGAGGGAGTGGTGAGTGGAATGGGTTCCAAGCCAAAAGTAACGGAAAGAGGTTAAAACATGGTTGTAACAAATATAAAATATCAGTAAGGTGTATAATGTGAGGAAAATGTGTCTATTACGATGGTAGGTAGAATTCTGAAAATAATACCGCAAACGGGGTGCAAATCAAAGTAAAACCACTCAAAATATGACTAAAACGTTTTTACGTGTATTCATTATGGTGATAAGCACAAAATGTAGACCATAGTAAAGGTGGCAATTGTAATGTGCTTATAAATAGTGAAGTGAAAAGGTAAATGATCACTTCATTTGTTTTTGGTGCGATTGTAAGAGTGTATATGAAGTGAGTAGGGATGTCTCAAGTGAGACCATTACATCTGACCCGGTTTGAGAGAGTAGCAACCGTGGTAGTGTCGCATACTACTGTGGAATTGGTAAGTGCATTATTTTTGCTTAAATGTAGGGTGGAATAGGTTATTGAGGTGAATATTTGCATTTTTTGATATTTTTAGATTTCTTGGTGTTTTGGACCTAGACAAAAGTGGTGAGGATGCTAGTGACCCTTAGGATTGGAGTACCTAGATCTAGGTGCTAATGTCTTACTCTGGGGTGTCCCAGTCCTGGTGTTGGGTACCCTGGTCCAAAAAAATTTGATTTTGTGGATACTACTATGGAATTTGTTTCTAACATGTTGAGTAGTTGTTTTTTATCATGTAAAGTGTGCTAATCGTTGTGTTTGTTGTTTTGTGTTGTACAAAGGGATATCCACTCGAGGGAATTTTGTGGTGGTTGACACTTAAGTACACTACTGGGATTAGGTTTTTCAAATGATGAGTAGGATGTATTGGACCATTCCGGCCTACGACATAAACCACAGACGGGGGATGTACCCCATAATATGTCAATGTTGACTACATTTTTTGAGAGGTGGTGTGCAAACACATGCACATTTTGGTTTCCTATAGGAGAGATGACAGTAACGCTGGAGGATGTATATCACATACTACAGTTTCCAATGGTTAGGGAGAGAGTACAAGTGATGGCAGTAGTGGATATGGAACAGAAGATGCACTCGGCTAGATGATATTTTACAGGGGCCCAGGTTCTGACAGAGGCCCATGGTATTTTGGATGTGATATTATAGTCAAGGGTTCCACGTTTATAGAAGTTCATCGCAATGGTGATAGCATCTTGTATAGCAATGAAGGGAGGAGGTTTTGGCATTTTGTATAAGATGTATGACATATGTCAATGGATAGAGGATGGAACGAGATTCTCATGGGATTGATGTGTGTTGGCCCACATGTACAAGGACTTGTAATGATTTACGCACGCTGAGCATGGTGGGGGTATAGAGGTCACCACACTGCTACATGCACGGGCATATGAGCATATAGCCGTATTGATACCAGTTGCATGGCCACGAGGGGAGTGGGCTCGGCCACAGATATTTTCTGGACGGTGGGTGCATATTCACAGTAAGAAGATGGAAATTGATAGCTTCAGGGCCTTGATAGATAGGATGGGATCCAAGTTGGTGACTTAGAGGCCATATCATGATTACGAGGGATGACCTGAGGATGTGATAGAGTAACGATGTATTCAGAGGACCATGTGGCTAAAGGACCACTTTCTAGGTGTAGCAAATTTGTTTCAGGTGGATAGAGTATCACAACAGTTTAGGATGGCACAAGATGTGCCCCTAGAACCATATATATAGCTACGTGCCATTAAAGCCCCTAGGAGGGCATGTGTTAGGCCAGGGCCCATGGAAGAGTAGTTAATACCATCGTGGTTAGATGTGGTAGACCCAGCGATAGTGGCTATGGATGGTGATGATGCGGGGAGTACAGAGGATTATCGAGCATGGTGGGAAGTGCATCGATGGGTGTTTCTATACCTGGTATTTGTAGGTGCTATGGAGTTACCAGTAGGAGGAGTGGGTGAGGGAGGCATCCTTGACCCTATAATGGCATTTGTGGCAGATCGCAAGTATTAGTGTATACTTAAAGTTGTGGTGAGTAAATTTTTGATGTGGTTTTTGTGTACGTGGTTGACTAACATGAGGTTATATGTGATGTATGCAGGAGATGCCTATTATTTATTGATAGTAGACACATCAATCCACACATTGATGCGGAATGTGCCTAACAATGTATTATGTGGAGGGATACTAGAACGTGTGGATGACATTGTAGGCGATCATGCCCAATTTTTTTGAGTCAATGGCCATAGCAGTGGAGACATGTACAGTGATACTTAGCGAGAGGGACAAGGCATGTGAGGAGACTTGATGCACCCAAGAGGTGGTAAGTGGAGGTCCATTGGCCTAGGACATGTTCATGTAATATGTAGATTTACAACATCAATTATCAGAGAAAACATGGAGATTGCGATGTTACACAGACAAGTGGAGAATTTTTGGGGCCGTGAAATGTAGCATCTTATCGGTGGCGAGGCATTGAGTTCTAGGGATCTCGTGATACAAGAGAGTGATAGTGATGATGAGGTGTGATAGTGATGATTGTATATAATGTAGGGGGCCTTTCCCCCAATGATGGAACATGTTTTTGTGATGATGATCGTATGAACACTATATGTATGGACACTTATTTTTGATATATATGCAAGATCGATATTTGAGATGTTTTTCCATTATTATGTAATGGATATTGTATGGTTGTATAGTGATTTTTATAGCATGTGTATTGTTATGTATGTGATGAATATAAATTGTTATGATATTGTTAGTAATGGTAGATAAAATATGCATGGTAAATGATGATATAGATAACTAATGTAATGTAATTAATGAGACAAATAAATTATGTAGTGCGTAGGAAATGTAATGGTGATAATAGAATAAATGTGAAAATAGATAAATGTATTGTAATGAAGATGTGAAAATGTAATATAATGGTAATATGATAAGGTGACAAAAAGAAGAGGGGGGGAGAGTAATGATTACCCTCATCATGTGGATGAATATTCTCATGTAATAATACCCCTCAGCAATCAAGTATGAGCCACGTAAGCAAGAGTGCCTCATCAGGAAATGATTGAGGTGTGCTAGATGAATGATGGAGCGCATGGTGAAAGATTCTTAAAACGAATCCCTCAATAGTCGTGTATGATTCTTAAGAACACAAATGCATCATCAGGGGGTAGGGTGATAATGATCACCTACCAACAACCAGGACGACGTGTAGAGGTGGATGCATATGAAATGTATGGAGAATGAGTGTATGGACAAAAGTGCGTGTCATATGGAGTGACCATGGGATATGCAGAGACTGGTAGAAACCCATGGGATGGATGTGATGGATAGTGTGAGATAGGTGGATGTAATGAATATGGAGGTGGAAGTAATGGATGTGGTGGATAGCGTGCATGCGATGGTGATGATTGACTAACAAACTGAGTACCATGTGGAGAAGACTCAGGGGGTGTATGCTGACGCTATCATGGTGAAGGAGATAATGATCGCTCATGAGATGTAAAAGATATGACACCAGTGTCCTCTAAATGTTGTAACCTCTCACATAAGGCAAGGTAGTCATTGTCATGATGGCCACTAATACAATGGTAATTATAATAATACTGATCATGTTGGAATTGTAAATGGTGTGGAGGGTGGTGGTGATTGGAAGGAATCCAAATTAATTGCTCATCAAGTAATATACACAAGACATCGTGAGGTTGAGCATTAGGTGAAAAACACAAAGGCTCATGATACTGAGGTGAAGTAGTAGTAGTAGTAGTAGTAGTAGTAGTAGTAATTCATCGTAGAGGTGGAGAACCATGTGCAGGATATGGAAGAGGAGATTGAGGTTATTGTCATTGCATGTTGGGTTAAGATAGGGATTGTTTTGAATTTTTGCTAGGATGTGGAGTAGGAGGAACATGATTTTTTTGATTTTTAGCCAAGGGTGGAGGTTGGTGGGGATGTACAACTGGAGGTGTATGTGGAATAGCATAGGACATAGTAATCACAAAAGTGTGGGAAGGCTCTGCTAGAGGAGAGGAAAGAAGGTCCTGTTCGAGATCAATAACCTTGTAACACAAAAGTATAAAGGATTCAAAAGTATCATACTATAAGTCTTGCTTGAGAGGATGAATAATTCCACGATAGAAGAGGAACTGCTTTTCCAAGTCACTAGGATGAAATATAGGTTTATGTATGCATATATCAAAGCGTAAGATGTAATCTTGAATAGGTTGAGAGGATCCCTGATGGAGAGTGGGAATATGATCATATGTGACTGTACGTACCCAAAATTGTAAGGTACTGTACTGCGGAATGATGTAATAAGTGCCCCAATGATGATACAAGTCTCTTCGCAAGGTGTTCGGGATCCAGAGAAGCTTTACAGATATGCGTTAACATCCCGCATGCCCCGCTTAGCCCCCGCGTGCTTTGTTTTCCCTCTTTTTCCCTCTTTTCCTGGCTTTTTGGTCTTCAGTGACGAAACCGCCGCCCTGAACAGGGCGGCGGTCCTATGCGCGTTTTCCAGAATGCTCTTTTGACACGACCCGCGTGAAATATCACGACTCACCAGCTTTTCTTGCCGACTTGAGCATGCATTAATGTTTTTGGTCCCCTGGAATAGTGTTTTTCTTTTGTTTAATGTTTAAGAGTTCAGTTTGGATTTGATCTTTGGGTGTTTGAATTCCTATAAATGCATGGTTTGTGCACATGCAAATGGCCCCTCATTCTTGTTTAGAAACTCATCACTTTCAGTAGTTCAGTCTTCTAGTTTGCTTAAGTTTGATAGCATAGCTCATTTCATACTTCATTAGTATTGTGTTGCAGCTGGTAAGCCACATATCCAACTTGTGCAAGTGCAGACATTATTTGGGCCACCATTTTCACTCCAACTTTCATGTTTTCAGTGCTATGTCCCTTTAGTTTGCTTAGGATTGGCAGTATAGTTTGTTGCAGGTTTGTTTTAGCTTTGTGTTGCTGTTGGTAAGCCACAGATCCAACTTGTGCAAACAGTATTATTGTTTTGGAGTAAAATAGTCTAGGCAGCCATTAAAGTTGCAGGTTTTGCTCTTCATACAGACTAGTCTCAGGTTCTGGATGCTTTTTGTTGCATGATTCGCAGTAGACCCCGCTAGGAATTGCATAGGCCAAGCTCTGTACTCTTGCGCTATCCCTCTCCTATCCGCATTCTATTCTGTCTGCATTCTGAAGGCTGTCCATTGATCCAAATATCTATTCCTGTTGATGCAAGCATTCCACGCTTTTTTGGATTCACGTGAGCACAAAGAACGAAGAGATCATACTGAGGGGACAAGAACACACACACACCGTCGGATTCGCCACTGTTCTGCGAAATCCAGGTTCCATCTTTCAAATTTTTAGTTGGAATTTATCAAATAACGTAGCTAATCATTTTATTTCAGTTATTTCTATTCTCGATATTGCCAGGGAGGTTGTGGGATTGATAGTTTCTGAGAAACTATGATTCATTCCTCACTTATGAGGTAGGATCAAGAATCTTGCAGATAGATTAGTTATTTCATTGTTTAGAATAGATATACAAAATTGCACAGACAAATAGCTACAATCGGCTATTTTGTTTGTTTTACGTTATTAGTTTAGTTGTCGATTCTAAATATTTTAAATAGCTGCTTTCTTATAAATTTCCAGAAAATACAAAAAAAAAAAGAAATTATATATGCTAGAAGTGCACTTAGATTTTACTTTATTATAGTTTGTTTCATTACTGCTTTTGCATGACAATTACGGGACCTAGGGAGCCCAGGGAATACATTTTCGAGCCAATTGTGCCCCAGCCCAATAACGTAGTGGCAATAACTGATATCGACCAAAACCTTAGGATACAAGTCTTCCAAACAACAGCAGACTTCCAACAGATCAGGGCACAGTTGAGAGGATTAAACATCGAAGACGACCAAGCATATCTGTTTTGGTCAAATCAGCCAAACTACAGATTACCCTAGAAAATACCCACATGACTGTAGAAGGGATCGAAAGAGAAAAAACATTCGGGTGTGATCCTTTAGTTCCACAGCCAAACGCTGGAGACACCCTAGTAGATATAGATACCAGCTTAAGAATCCAAGTTGCGATAACACCTGTAAGGTATTCTGAGAAGATCGCACAACTATTGGTTCTAAACATAGAAGCTGAAAAAGCTTACGACTACTGGATACTAGGAATCAGAACTTGATCTCCCGTATGACCATAACGGGACCGCAACAACCAAGAGTCTATGGTTGTGATCCACAGATCCCACAGCCTAACGAGTCCATAAGAGAATTAGACATAGACACTGGCCTACGTAAATTAGTATTTCAGTCTACTCCGATTCCACCTCTCATCATTCAACAGTTATCCCTACTAGACACAATAACCAACAAAACTAGAGAATTTTGGACTAGGCCAGAGAATCGTCCATAGAATTGACTGTATCCACCATATGACCCTATCAGGAGAAATACACGAAACCATCCCGGGTCATTTTCCACGCATCCCACAACCCATAGATCGAATCACGCCAGAGCTCGATATTGATTGGAGCCTTCGAGCAGTCATCCTCGCTGATCGATCTATCACACCAGTCCAAGTTAGAAGGGCCTTCTTTGCTTTAGATTCGCAAATACCATTAGTGCGTGTCGAAGACATTAGACTGCCTAACTAGTTTTCCTGCGCATTCTACCCACACCGGCTGTCTCGACACGACCTCGGGAGGTCGGGTACGCAGAAGAGTTACTTGTTGATTCTCAAGCTCACCTGTCACTTTTCCGACGTATAGTGACCCTAGAACCATTATTGATAATAAACCTATGAAGGAAGGCATCCTCCATGTCATAGAAAGTGCTAATAGAACCAATAGGGAGATGTGTATACCATTAAAGTGCATCGTCAACTAGATTAAATCGAAAGGCCTTAAGTAAGAGTTGATCATTGGAATAAGAGGCCATAAGACTGTAATAATGTGTAATATGAGCATGGGCATCACTGGTAGCATCAAAGCATGTAAATGTGGGCATGATGAAATACTTAGGAAAGGTTGATTCATGGATTTTTTTGGGAACATGATTACCATGCAAGGAATTTTTATCTATAGATGGGTAGTAAGCCCTACTTTCTAAGGTGAGAGAGTGAACCTAAGACTAAAGTTAACCTACAACATGCATGAGGGATAGAATGTCCTGTGATGGAATAAAAGAAGATGCCAACAATGTATTAAGAGGTTAAATCTTTCCATTATGTATGATCATAGGGATATCAATACGTGAGATAGTAGGCTTCGATGCTAAAGAGGTGTGAGGAGTGTGTGTCGAAGGAGATGCATGAGATGATGAAGGGGAAGTGTCACTAACAGTATGGGAAGGAACATGCAGTGAAGGTGAAGAGGAAAAAGGAAGCATAGATAAGTTAGGAGTAGAATGAGAAGGAACAAAAAAAGGCAGATACTCATGCACTATGGTAGAAGCAATCTTAGGAGGAGAGGAATATGGAAGAGGTGAAGCACTCTAAGTAGTGTGGAAAGAAGGAGAATCCTTAGGAATAAGAAACAAAGTGGTATGGTCCATGTTATCCAGAATGGTGCTATCAATAGGATCATCAAGGTAATAAGAATTTGCTAATGAACTAGAATAGGATGTCGAAGAAACATAATGAGAAGTGGTAGGAGACATGGGGAGTAACGATAGGAGTGGTTGTAGGAGAGATAAAAGGCATACCAGTTTAAGAATCAATGCCTAGCAAACAATCAATGATAAACGGATCTAAAACATCAAGTGGCATATCAGAAGAATAATAAGAAGGATCATAGGCCACCGGATGGCATGACGTACAATGAGTAAAAGCAACAAGGTCATCAACAAGGCATATGCCGATAGGAGAATCAGTAGGATTAGTTGGCACATGTTTTTGACCTTCCAAGAGGATTTGTTAAGTGGTGTTGGGTAAGGTCATAGGAGCACTATATAAAGCTGTAAGTTCGGCAATGGTAGCCTCATCATAAATAGGTTTGACACTAAAATGTGACATGATAATAAAAGAAGAGCTATGTTAATGAAAGATGATCAAAAAGCAACAATGTTTGAAATGAAGGGTTCACCAAAATGATTAACTAAAAATAGTATTTTTAGGCTTTTCAACTATTTTATAAGTTAATCTAAATAGAAACTAAGTGCTATATTGAAATGATAAATCTAACTTTTTCACTTTTATATTTGAATGGATTGAAATAATAGAAATAAGAGGGATATGTTATTATCCTATGAACAACTTACCTTGCTGTGTGTTGGGTTGTAACAGATTGGTGTGCAGACTAGGTAGGATATGATTGAATGACTTTAAGAAGGACAGGAGCTGACTATTTATCTATATTGAGGTGCCTGAGATTGTACTAGGGTGCCCTGGTCTGAATTCTAGGTGCTTGGAACTGTGAAAAATCTCAGGATCTGTGTTTGGCATTGCCACAAAAAGATCTAAAACCCTATGTTTGTCTATCGCACTAGATTCACTTAATGAAATGAATAATTACCTACTAAATAAAAGGTTAGTGGGGTTGGACTGTCCTCATTCACCAAACTAGTGGACTTATTTCTGAGCGTTGCACTACATTACAGACCCTGATGTAGTTTTGGTGCGTGTGTGTGCAATCTTATGCCTAGGATACCCTAGCACCAATGACGTGGTAGTATGGGGAAATAACTATACATAAAATGTAAAATGGTGGTAGAAATAGAAAGAATACAACCCTTTCCCCCTTGCTTGTGTGATGCAGATGTAGAAGAAGCCCAAATGTAGTCCCTTACCTTAGTAGATAGCTACCTTTGATCTGTGAGATGTATGTCCCATAATGTAGTGAGTATGCTTTGTTTATATAGGGATCCCTTGCTCAAATTTTGACACTAGTGACCTGAAAATTCCAAATATGACCTAGGGGAATACACGGGGTAACCGTTAGGACCGATCTCAAACAAATAAATTAAGACCACAAATTACGATGACATGGGTGCCTAAAATCATAGACTAGGGTGCCCCGGGGTTCCCTAGTGCAACCCTAGGCACCCCATTGTATACCTAAATATGAAAACTAAAAAAATTATGACATCTGAGATACCTTAAAAGATGTCCAAAACTGCAGAGACAACTAACGATTGAACTAGACAAAACATAATGATACCTGACTAATTGACCAAACTCAAGATGGGTCAATAGTGAATACTTTTATCACATAAGATCCATATATAAATTAATATACCCTGTGGTATAAATGTAATAGTAAATGTGTGATTTTTTTACTACAAAAACTTACTGAAAATTTTGATGATATTGCTCAAACCAAAAGAGTGCATGAATATGAATCATCACACAAGATTTGTTTAGTGAGGCATTAACCCCACAAGGAGCACCAAACCATAGAAATCCTTGTTGATATTACTCACTAAAAATTAACCATGTGAAAATTAATCACAAAAAAAGAACCACTAAAAATATGATACCAACAAACATAGCTGATACTGATCACAAGATTCAACTCACACACCTTCAAACCTTCTTAAATCACACCTTCTCCTAACTCGCTCAAGCAAGATCAAATATGGATTGGTTTGAACTAATACTCTTTCAAACTATCTCCTCGTCACTCCTTAGACATTCACACCCTCTCTCATATTTTTCTTGATTCCCTTGAACCCCTTTTACTCTCTCACCTAGCTCACAATTTTTCCACTCACACTCAACTAGTTCAAAAAATGAACCATTACATGCACTTTTATAATTGAATTTTATTTCAAACATGATTAGGTCAGCCATGACCCTTGATTTTAGTCATAAAATATTTAAAATATACCAAAATACTCATAAAAATTCACAACATAGACCCATATAGGACGACAATGCACCAAGATACTCAAACATGCACAATTAGGCCAAGAATCCTAAATCCTTCTCCAACGAACTCATCAAGGTCTCCAATCACTTAACCATGATTAGTAAAGACTAAAAGGGACTCAAACATGTCAAAAATATCATTAAAAAATCATCAACCTGATAAAAAACCTCTACATAATTCATTTTCTTCATATTACTCTCAAGTAGGATTGTTTCCTACTAAAAACAGGCACTTCCAGGAACCAGTATTCACCAATGAAGTTCAAGATCACACAAAAACACCTCAAATGTGTTGTATAACCACTCATTGTAAATAAAATAACCTATATATCATAACCATGCATTCTATAACTCATGAAACATCCAAAAATTAAAATGGATCCACTTCTCCTTTTCAACAAACTGAACTACCCAAGAAGTAGTTTTGGAAACTCAACTAGTTTGCACCCTTTCTGACACATTTAAGACCTATAAATTCATTAAATAGGAAAAAAATTAATACCTATTCACTCTCAATTAGATATAAAACATCATCTAAGTGAAAAAATTGTCTTCTACACAAATCGTCTCACCAAAACAGTGATGTCCTGAACCAATCAAACTAGGTCAACTTGTAACCTCAACCATGCCACCTCTTCACACTTTAATATCTTCAAAAAAACATGAAATATGTCACATGAGATGTAAGAAAACACCTCCAAGTCCATTATAATTCATCAAAAAAATCACAAATGCTCAAGCACTTTCATTTACTAAGCTTGCTAAAATTGCCCTTTTGGACCAAAAACCAATCAACCTATTTTGACATGTGCAGGTCATCAAATCACATCACAAATATCTGAGATGACTTAAAACATGTTTTATTTATCCTTATAATATTATAACAACAATTTATACTCAGGGTCTAATGGAAACTTTGAGAGAAAATCCTTCTTTCCTGGAAACAAACAAATTTGAGTGGGGTCCACTCATTGTCACAAACTCTTACCACCAACATCTGAAATATGGGAGAACTCATCTCCATCATAAAATTGTCACATTTGATTATCCAATCCATTTGGCGCCCAAACCATGAATTTTTCTTCCATCACTATCAAACTAGGGTTTTTGGAGGGTTTTAACCTTCTTACCTTCTTAACAATCGTTCATGAAAGATAGCGCCTCATTTGATCTCATTAAAAACTCTAATATATTATTAGTTCCATGCTTCAACATCCATGAAAGGATCAAGGGCCCATGCAAAGGTTACACATGTCAACCAAGTGAATTTCTCCAATATCGAGTTGGAAATCATGTTCTTAAGAACCTTGTTTTGGTCTAAACTTCATATCTTGAAAAATCTTCATCATGACAGCCTAAAATTTTTCCCACAACACCAAAAAACCCTCTAATAACATCTCTAATTATCAATTTTCCTCTACTAGATCTGCATATTCACCATCACTAGGACTTTCATGACTAGGCCTCAGGATTTTACATGTTCTAGGCCATAACAGAGTGAAATAACACTACAACCAAGCATGAAACCTATGAAAATACCTCTACATGATGAAAACAACATGACATACCTCTGTGAGTGTCCTAAAGAGCTCATACACACATGAAAGTGACTATCATGCCTAAATATGCCTCTAAACCACTAGGATTAGGTCTAGTTTAGACCTAGACCAAGTAGAAAAGTATCATAAATCTTCTTCCAAGCTCTCCAAAAGGACCTAACACACTTGATACATCATGTATCACTCACCTAAATTATTCCATGAGCATACATAGCTCTATACCTCACTCTCATGCTACATTTGGTCTCCAAGTACCTAGACTAGGTCTAGATGAGCACTTGTAACTGAGTCTTCCACCTGTACCTACACTCTAAATCCCATGTGAGTGTCTCAACACTCTCTCATCATGCTCACCATTCCTATATCATTCTCATCAATCCATCATACAACTCTATCCATCATTATCTATCACCTAGCCTAACTAGGTCTCCTGAATATGCCTACTAGGCCATTCTCACTATGTCCACTCATGTCATCATGTTACAACCCGATTGACCATATCACCATCAAATCAAACATCTTATAACTCTCCTAGATCATCCTATTTTTCAGTAATGATATTTTATGTCAATAAAAAAGTCAAACTCACTCCTTATAATAGAGTATGGGCATGTGAGAATTGTTAGAGGTGTAACAAGTTGTTGGATGTGTGTCCATGAAGCTGGAGGTCAGGGCTGGAAGGAAAAAGCATGAAAAATTGGTTTTTAGGTCTTCACCTAGACCATTTCTTGATTTTTTTCTGTCTTAATGAGGTAGGTTGATCATTTTTCAGTTCCAGTATGCAAATGAAAGCATGGAAAGAGGTTAGGCATGTTGATTCAGCCATGTGGATGAAGTTTTAGGTCATAGTTTGAAGGGAAAATCAAGATATTACATTTTTGGTCCTACCAAGTTATCAAAATGGAGAATCCTATCTCAAGTAGCACTTTCTTATGCTCGTTGTCATTTGAAACGTTTGCATGGGTACCTGGGCTCTTTAGGAGAGATAGAGGGGTGACCTAGCTAAGATTTCTTGGATTTGTTTTGGATTTGAGGTCCATGTCTTTATGAACAATCGTTTAACACCAAAATAACTCTAAAACCCTAGCATGAAGTTGATATGAAATATATTTCTCAAAAAGGCTCTGAATTTATTTTTATAGCTAGTTTGATGATTATAAAATGTAGAGGAATCTCTTAGGTATCTCCATGTGGTTTTGTGTTGTCGAATGAGAAAAACAAAGTTCAGGTACATGTCTCTTTTCGAAATATTTTATTGTAGCAGTAAAGTTTTGCATTGAAAAAGATGACTAAAAAGATGTTTCAAGATGTTGGGGACCTATAATCCATGTCTATGATGGTTTTAGTAAAAGTTTCAATCTTTCAGTGTACCCATGAATTCAATTTATCAAGACTGGTTTTGGAGGTGTTAAGATAGTTTTGAGTTTGTTTGGAGAAGAGATGTTCTTGAGCCCTTATGCCCTGATTTGAAGTATCTAATGCACATGGTAATGTTTTTTAGGTCATGTAGTATTTTTTTACATGTTTCATTTGTCATGGTTGAAGTTTTTTATGGTAATGTATATTGAATGGTTGCTTTGATGGTTCATGAAAGTTAACATAATTGAAGTAAAAGTTTTTAAGGACACATATTCACCCCCCCCCCCCCCTCATAGTGATTATGCTTCCAAAAAATAGAAGTTAAGAAAGGATAATAAATTTATGTGGTATTTTATACATAAGAGAAGAAGGGAGAAGGATAGAAACACCCAAAGGGGACAGTAGCCCTTGGGCACTCTTGTCCCTTACCGGGCACTAGTTTCTGAAGAGCTCTAAAGATAAAACAAGAAATACTAAGTTGGTTAACACATTTTGTCATGTCTAAAATTAAAAGGGGTAATTCCAGAAATGCAAAGGACATAATTATGAAAAGATAAAACAATGTCAATGTAAAGCAACACACAAGTGTTGTTAATGTCTATTTTTTCTTGCTTAGTAATCATGCATATACTAAAATACTAGAGGGGTAAATGTAATAAATAAATTTCTATAACACCATTTTGTTTTACATGTGAGGTAGAGTTAGTTGACAATGAATATCATTCTATACCAAAATTTTATGAATTATTTAATGGTTATTTCCCCCTCGATCTGAGTGAATACTTTTGATTTTATGACCAATTTTTAATTTCCAAAAAACTTTGAATTGTTTGAAAGAATAGTAGGATTGGTCTTTGGTCCTAAGGCAGTATGCCCAAGTTTTATCGTGATTAGTCATCAATAAAGATCATGAATTATTAAACCCCAACATGACTAGGTCTCATATATCTACACAAATTAGTGTGCACCAAATCTAACTTGCTAACAACTTGAAAATTACTTCTTCCAAATAGTTCTTGATGTATTTTTTCATGTTAGAAAAATGAGTTATATGTAAGTGTGTTTCTTAAGTGGAGGAAATCCTCTCACCATATTATAGTGCCTTAGTGTAGAAAGGTTTCCAAAACTCGCATGACTAAATCTTCTATGCCACAACTAGGTTGAGTCTGAACCTTGGTCTTATCTCAAACAAGGCATATATTTTTTCCACCTTTGTGTTAAACTTAACTTTCAGGTTGTGTTGAAGGAATTTACTGAGAGAGAGAGAGAGAGTAAGTAATTGGTAAATCCTAAGACATATATACCATATGTTATGTTTCATTCATGTGTTCCAAAGGGTAATGATATCTTTGCTAATGCCTTGGACACTATTACTAAGTGCATAATTTTGTGTCTACATAACAAAATTTGGTGACTAAACTGGGATCAGAGCCACTTTTTTATTTTCAATTGAGTTTTAATAAACAAGTATGATTCTCAATTATACTTCACATTTCACAGTCACAAAGAACCCAAAATAGAGCATAATGGAATCCAAATTTGGACAAGGCACAATACATCAACATAAAAAAAATTACATGTTCATAAAGAGGCACAAAGTAAGAATTTGGAGAACATTGGATGATCTGATTTTGAGCTTGAGAACAAATGAATCCATTTTTAAGATGTATATGTATGAGTTTGCTTCTTGTAAAGTTGGTGGAGTGTGTGAATTTAAACTAGTTTTAATATTGGAAATTCCCAACTTAGTTTGGGAGACAAAATTGATCTATTCTTACTTGTTTTAGTTTTAGTTTTAGTTTTAAGCATATTTATTATTAGAATGTATGGGAAAACAATATGTAGCGATGACCCATATGTGTTTATTATAAATACTTGTAATTGAGCTCCTTTAATTTATAATGTATTTTACCGGCAACAATAAGGAGAACTTTATTCATCATGTAATTTTTCAAGCTATGTATTGTTTTTTCTCAATTATTGAGATTCTTGTCATGTTTTGAATTAAATTAAGAGCTAACAGTGATACTTTTTTAAATTAATGAATGTAAATTGATTGAACATTGATTTGTGTGGTTCAAGGAAACAATTTTATCTCAGTTTTTGCGTGATTTATTGTTGTACTTAAGGAATTATAAAATAATGTATAAATTGAATGTTAAACTATAATTTTGGATCATATTCATTCAATATTGTGAATTTGGTTGAATTAAACACACCATTATTTCAATCATTTTTATTGTTTCCTGAACTGTGAATAACAAAGGTAGGTTATTTTCACAGTTTAATCTCATGCATGTAAGATCAATATGCATTCTCGGATAGACTTGTTCCTAGGATTTGTGAGAATTTTAGTGTTATGTTGATTTATTTAAACTCTAGTTTCTAGAATAATAGGTTGATTGTGTTTTCTCTTATTTGTTTCAAGATTGGAAAAAAGTTTGAATCTCTTCTCTTCCCTACCCTTCCCTCTATTTTTTGGTTTTTTTAATAATCCAAAACTCACCTTATTGATAATCATTGTGAATACCCATATTGTAAATTATTCCACCTATACTATAACCATTGTTAATATTCAATTTTTGTCCCAGGTTAGATTGATTAACTCTAAGGTTTCAAGAGATTCGTGTTAACTATCCAATTTGTATGATTTACTCATCTATATGTTATTAAGGCCACATATTTTTCTTGAGTTATATTGGCGTAGTACTCACTTAAAACTACACATACACTTACTAAAGAAACTCTATATGTTTCATTCAAAAAACCTTAGGACTTCACAGGCCTAATACTAAACTACAAACCATGAGCAATAGACCCAAACTCATAGAGATCCATTTCTTGGTAACACTCCACAAAGACTCTTCAATGATATTCACCTTCTCTATATAAATATTTATGGTTATTGACACTCCAAGACACCTTACCCAATAATTCACAAAACACTTATATGCATCAAACTCTTTATTTTCTTTTTTATATAACAAAGGTACCTACATTTCCAAGAAACTTGGCATGTGAAATGAGTGACCTTACTAGTTTTTTTGATCCTCCCAGGGGATCTTTCCTGCTCGTGTTGGGTTGTTAATGTCAAGTGGGGATAGCCACTTAGATATTCCATGTCTTAAAGATTATTTTTAATAATCTTAGTCGGTCTTCACAGCCTTGAAAAGAGTGAAGCAGTATAACTGGTCACCCATCCTATATAAATAGGATGATCCCTCACGGTATTGGAATGTTGGGTAATATAGCTTTTGCAAAAAAAATCATAGATTGATTGATATACACTTAGCCACTTATGTGAGTTGTTATACAACGAGACAAAAGTTTGTTATTGTTACTATGAGACCGAGGAGTGAAGTGGAAGTGTTGGGTTAGACTAATAAATTCTTAATATAAGACTTTGATTTTCAGTGGAGTTTTTCCCTACAGGTTTCTCCACTTAAATATGGTGTCTCTTATTTCATTTACTTTCAGATATTGATATTTTTTTTATTAATATGTTAACTGTTATATGTATTTGTAAAACATCTAGTTAAAATATCTGCACATTATAATCTTTAATCTTCAATTGTAAATCTGTGGATCTATAATTCTTCAATTATATCCTTCCCACATTTATTCTAACATGGTATAAGAGCTTGTGATTATGTGTGTAAAGAGATAGATATGGATGTTTTCTAGCTTGCAAGAGCGAAGAAGCTTGAAGATTGTTTGATCTACAAAACCCTAAAAATTCAGCCGATAACTTCAAGCTAAACCAGGTGCAAAGTTCTAATTTTCATCCCAAAATTACTTAGATATTGGTTGATTGACTATTTAATTCTTTTTAGAGTTGTTTGCATGCTTGATCTTTGCTTCTGCATCTAGTTTCAGTCGTTTATGATTTTAAATCCATCATCAGCAAGCTTATTTTAAGTTTTTGTGTCATTTATAGCCGTTAGGATTATTTTTTGATTATGGACCCAAAAGAGTTCCTTAGATCTAGTTAATTCAGAGTGCTTAAATCCGCCATGTATTTATAAATCTTTATGTTTTGCTACATCTACTTTTGTGAAGCCTAATCCAATCTTTTTTCACCATTTGGCTTCGTTTTGTCAGTTTTGTGAAGTTTGGACCAATAAAATTGCTCCAAATATCTTCTTTGTCCTTTTTTCATGTTTACAAAGTCATACCCACTCTTAGAGTACCAAGTGGCTTCAATTTGACATCCTTATGTCTTTGCAAACCTTGGGCCAGTCATTTTATGCCATCTGGCTTTCACTTTGTTAGTCTTATTTGACTTCTTTCATTTCTACTATATTCTTTTGATTACGAAGCATGAGCCAATCATATTGCTCCAGCTAGCTTTGCATTGTCAATTTTTGCGAAGCCTGAGCTAATCAGAAGGCTCCATCTTGCTTAGTTGTGTCAGTAATATTGTTTATCTAATTTTCAGTAGTGAAACCATGAGCCAATAAGGGCTTTATGCGTGGTCTTCGCGTTGTCAGACTTGGATTAGATGTCCTCTGTCATCTGTGAAATCCGATCCAATAGAATTGCTCCACATTTTCACATTTTTCAGTCTTTCATTTGTGGAAGTTGTTATCTAATTAAAATTTTCCATTTTTTTGCATTTGTCAGTGTTTGTCAGTCTTACGAACAGTGAGCCATTTAAAAGGATCCACATGTCCTCAGTTTACTTTTGTAATTTTGGTTGCACTTACTAAGTGCAAACCAATAGTATTTGGACATGTACATCTCTTTTTCGCATTTTTCAGTCTCTGTCATTTTTGAAGTGTGATCCTTTTAAAAGGCTCCACGAATCTTCTTTTTTGACTTGTATTTGTCAAATTTGCAAAGCGTGAATCAATTGCTTTTTGATACGTATTTTAATTGTGTCAGCCTTTGCAAGTGTCAAAGTGTCAGTCTTTGCTTTGGCTTAGCCACTTAAATTGTGACATGTACCTTATACCTTTTTTGGACCCAAACTTTATTTCAAGTTTGGTTTATTTTTGGGACTTTTAAGCAATCCGCTCAAAGCTATCAATTTAAAGTTTTGTAAAAATCCGCCAAATGTCTTTTCTTTAGTCGTTAAAATTTTGACAAGTGGCCTCATTTGACTAAGACTTTGATTTCACATTGTGTTAGAGTGTGAAAACCAATCCAATTAATTTAAGACACGTGTATACAATTCTATTTTTTAGTTGCATTGGCAAAATGTGAGCTAGTTAAAAAGTGACACGTATATTTGTTTTTCGTTGTTGTGAGTCTTGTCTTAGAGTTTTTGAAACGTGTCTATTTTTTTTATTGTTGCGGACCTGGAAAATCATTAACTTTATTTTTTAAAGTTTCGTGTCCGCCCAAGGATTTTTTTAACTTGTTTTTATTTATTAAGTAGCTCATTTTTTGATCTCGCCCCGCCGAGTTGCTAAATAACTCGTTGAGCTACTCTAGCCTAACTTAGTCTGAGCTCAGTTAGCTCACCTATAAACTCAACCTCAACTAACATATGTCAAATTTATCTTAAATTCGATCAAATCGAGCTATTTTTTGATTAATTTAGAGTTGTTTGCATTCGTATAGCTGATAAAAAGATATGTAGCTAGTTTTTTGTCTCTGTTTGGCTTCCTTGACTCATTTTTTAGCTGAATTTGTTTCCATTTGCATCTGAGCATTAAAAATAGCCAGTTCTACCAATTTTTCATTAGATAATTATCATCTTTTAAATGGAACAAACCTATAGTATCTGGAGGGTAAGGTTAAAATATTTTTTCATGCCTAGAAAGCTCTGGGAATCTTGTGACTGGTATTGAAAAACATCCCATAGGGAGACAAGATACCCATGAAAGCCTTATCTCCTTCTCTCAGAGATCTCAAGAAGCTCGGTTCATCCTATTACAAAGCATTAGAGATGAATTCTTAATGCATATAGGTCATATGGACTCGCCTGCAGATGCGTGGAAGCAATTAGAGACCATGCATGAAGGAAGTAGGTTGTCTGAAATTATTAAACTGATTTTTATAGTTGTTTTTCAACACTCATGAAGGGGGGTGAGAAAATGATCAACTATTTAGCTGAAATGAAGATCATCAAAGCTCAATTATATTGTTGCAACTTGTGAATTATTTCAAGATAAGCTTTTGTACTTCATAATTCAGATCAATATTCATGAAAAGTTCAGAAAATACATCTCAATTCTCAATTATAAGTATCATAATGAGAATGATCTACCTGATCTAGACACTTTGTCTTCTTTATTGATTCAAGAAGATAGAGTCGTGGATAACTTTAATTCAAAATAGATTGCTTCTCAAGCTCTATTCTCACATAGTCATAATTTTTCCCATAATAGAAAATAGTAGCAATCATAATCAAAAGCCTAATATCATATCTAGATTTAAATCAAATCCTAAGACTAAGTCTAAGAACAATAAGAACTTTCTGATGGGGTGGGAGTGGTGTGGTCAAGTCACATGGTAGTGTGCTTGTCCACCTGTGTTCAGATCCCTCCGAGGAAAGATCCTCCTCGGAGGTGGTTCCACCACTAGATGTGGTATTACTTCCTTTTGTGTGCCATTGATGGTCACTACTTCTCTCGTTGTGTTATCGACAGTCGCTACTTCTCTCGTTGTTGTCGCCGGTGGCTACTCCTCTCGTTGGTATCGTTGGTGGTTGTTTCTCTCACTGTCATCGTTGGTGGTTTCTCCTCTCGTTGTTGTATCTAGTGGTAACTCTTCTCACTATCATCGTTGGTGGTTTCTCCTCTCATTGTCATCACGGGTTGCTACTCCTCTCTCTGACGTCACTGAGTTGTTGCTCATCTCGTTGTCATCACTAGTTACTGCTCCACTCACTTAGGTCGGTATCATTAGTCGATGCATCTTCACCATGGTTTCATGGTTGCTTCAATTGGGTTCCTAATGGTGGTCCCCTTCATTGTAACCTAGGTTGTGGATCCTCTCAAAAAAAACCTCAATTTTACAACGATGTGGGTCCTTTCAACACCCTCAAAAATTTACCCTAATTCATAAAAAAAAGAACAATCAAAACTTTAAAATCAAATTTAATGGTACTTGCAATAAATGTGGAAAATTTGGGCATAAAGAGTTTGATTGTAGGGGTGAATAATAAAAAATCAGTTAAGAATACTAAGAATAACAAGCCTAATAACCATAAGAAAAATAAGAAGCAAACCCAAGCAAATGTGGCCGAGAGTAGTCTATTGCTTTGTATATTACCCTTTCACCTTCAAATGACAATGAATGGATTCTTGATAGTGGTGCTTCTAGGCACATGTAGTCTCACTTCCCTTGCTCCCTTTAAACCCCAAGTGCATTGGCCTATCACCTAACATTAGTTATGCGCTCACCTGAGGCACACGAAGGCACCAAGCCCCTCCTTTATGTGAGCTTCATAAGAATGTATGCCATTAATGGAGGAATGGTTGCAAAAACAGAAGATACACGTATCCATTCTAGCACAGAAGTAAACAGAGCACCATAGATGCATCATAATGCAAAAGTAAACACTACAATATCACAAAGAGATCAGATCTGAATCATGAGAAAAATTAAGAGTACTAGGGTTTGAACCCATAAACACAAATATCTAGAACAACCCTTTATATTGATTAACAAATGTTTACAGTAGCTAGATTACATAAAAAAGGTTCAGCAATAGATCAGTTACATCATTCTAACATTAACATTCTACCCTCCCCATGGATCTGATCTAGAGACCCCATTTTACCCCTTTAGAACCATTACATATTTCCTTTCAGCATAAATGCACCATACATATGCACAGATACTCGACCTTTACGTTCCCACCCACCTTTCTAGATCCAAATGCCTCCTTAAATAGGATAGGAGCTCACCTAATCATCATTCCAAAAGCAAGCGTGCATGCCAAATGTCATCATATTCTAGTATAATTGAGTTTCCAAGCCATACAGATGCGAGTTAGCCATTAAAAAACCTCCACTTTACAGCCCATAACCATAAATATTCCCTAGAATATTCTTTTCTTGAGCTTCAATTCTCCATGTAACAACTTTGTCATCATTATGCCTACCCGCCTACCCACAACGTCATGTGTTTTGTATGTGATATCCATGCTTTAACCAAAATTTGGTTAAGTCCTAAAACCCTTAAAACCTTTCCTACTTCTGAACGCAAACTTATCTCTCCTCATGTGTGTTCACTCATGTGCTTTTATCCATAGTTACTTCTGCATGCACTCATCCTCTGCTTTAGGACTTAGTATTTTTCTAGGATCAACATCACCCCACACTAAATGTGGTGTCCGTCCTCGAAAACCAATTTGATCTCCAATAAAGAATAAATAATGGAGAGAAATAATAACATGTATCCGACTTGTGCCAAAGAACAATAGAATTTTGCTACTGTTGTACAAGGATTCAGAATTCTTTGTTCAAGGATGCTTCAATTTTATTTCAGGCATCCACCTCACTCTGCGCTTGTTGAAAAAAATCCCCTATCAATGCACTGACTTCATCAAATGATAACTCTTCACCCTTAGCCTTTAGTGTATCAACAATAATTTCCATTTACCTACTAAGTTCGCTCAACGTGTCCATCCTTCTTGTAACCTGGAGATATAATTCGTTCACTTTATTTCTAATCGAGACCCTTAAGATTTTGATTACCTTAGACTTCTTCTCAACTTTTTCTATGATCTTGTCCCGTTCCACCCTATTACCCTTCTCCTTTTCTTGGAACTCCATTAGGTCCACCTCATGGGTAACAACAAATAAACTTGCCACCCTATATTTGTCTCCATAGTTGTTATAGAAAAATTCGGCCATGTGTGCCTACATTTTGTACAGAGGCAAGGAGCTCGGGAGTATCGAGTTATGGTCTCTTCAATTTTCAACTTCTCATGTTCCCTTTTTTTTGCCAAAACTTCCTCCACTGACTCTAGCACAAGTGGTTGCCTCTCCATCATGATCAAGTGCATCAAGTCCTCTATGAAGTGGAAATCTAACTCATACTTTTGTTTAGAAGGGCCAAATCAAAGAGCTTTAAGATAATGGATTCTGAGATAGTCTCCGCCTTCTTTTAAGCTACGCACAATCTCCCCTTTTATTCTCTCAACTCAGCCCTCAGCTACGTAATTATCGACTCCTTCTCCTTGATCTCCTTGTCTATCTCAATTATCTCCTTATTTTTTTCCCTCCAAGGCTCTGATTCTATTATTCCTCCTAAATAACCTTCCTCTACTTCCATAGATACCTTTTTGAGCGCATTACACACCTTCTCATCCGTTAGCTGCTACGCATCCACAATAGGATTCACCTCATTGGGGTTTTGTGTGGTCACTAATGCTCCTGCATCGACTTCGAACTCTGGTTCATCAACATGGGACTCAAAAAATCATGAAAAAATTTTCCTTAATGCGCGTGTATGCACTATTCTTCTCAAATGATGACCAGCAGAAAATTCAGTCTGTATGTATATTGATCTGAAAACTTGCACACATGACCTTGTTTGGATCATTGACATAGGTCATTTTAGCTCTGTGTGTTGCCACCACACCCTTGCCACCTGTGCGTGCTTCTGTTGGAAATTTGACTACTAAACTAGGATCTCCGCCCATGCTCCCATACTCTTTCTCAACTTCTTCCACGCTACACTCCAACTCGTGCTCTACCAAAATCCTTGATGATACCTACTACTTCCCTCTCCACTGTATTGTCCAACTATTCACCAAACAGGTGTGGGGTCCTATGCACATTCATCCCCACTTCCTCTTCACTTCCTTATTTCTCATGAGAGCCCTCTGAAAACTCATTCCACTCTTCATCAGATCCACGTACATCTATTCTCACCTTATTTGCACTCCTCTTTCTCCTCCTTAGACTCATCACCCTTCATGCTTTTCGTCTCCTTAGAGTTTGAACTCTATGCCATATTTTGCTTCTTTTTCATTGGTGACTCCTCTGTCACATAGAACCTTTCCTTCTCGAATGAATTCTCCTTTGCGGGGGATTTTTTCCTTCAAGTGTAAGTACTTAGGCCTGCACCTGACTCCTGCACCCCTGTGGTCTAAACTATATGCATGCTCGATGCTCTGTTTGTTGTAGTTTCCTCCCTCTCTCTCTTTTCCCCTTTCTTCCTTCTAGTAGGGTCCTTAGGAATGGAGACATCATCCTCGACATATGTTCCCTTCTCAAACTTAGGCCTTAGGCGTATGTATACCCTGTGTCATCGTGCTTCCCACAAGTGGTAATGTTACAAGCCTTAGTATATGTATATCATGGGAGACATACTTCTCCACATATGCATTCTTCTTAGGATACACCAATGTTCGGCACAACGCATGGTGATCATGATCTATCTCAATTAGGTCAAACCTAAGTTTCTTGTACTCCTTGAACCTATTAACTACATTTTGAAAATATTGTGTTGTGAATGGCAAAAGGTAGTTTAGACCATGGGATTTTGGTGTCATCAGTTAACATGAACCTACCAATACAGAAGTTTTGGTATTCTAAAAACTCACCTTATCCTTTACCAAGGCTGGAAATTACTTTGGAATCCTCCATTCTGCCCCAAATGCATCGTGCATCTACTTGTACCACTTATCCAAGTGTGCCTTGTATGGAGTTGTCATTGTTTCACAAGTATATGCTTTAAATCTCTTAGCTGGGGAGGGTTTATCATCAGGATACTCCCAAATTTTTCTATTCGGCACATTGGGAACTCCAATATTAGAAAAAAAATGGTATAGGAGAATATTATCATACATAATTTTATCTCCGACACGCACGAAATCTATGATATCCTCCACAATAAAGGCCGAGAGGTTGTAGATTGTCCCTTTTGAAATATTTCTGCAACCGTTGAACCATCTCTTGTTCACTTTCGTCCACTGTTCCTACCCATTTAACTTGGTGAGAAAGTGCACAGCCATATTCATGACTAGGTTAGTAATCTTGGAAATATTGAAATAGCGCTCGTCCTTCTTTTATTCATATTCCTTGGTTGTCTCTATGATAGCCTCCTTGTCATCTAAGTCATCATCCAATGACTCGCCTATGTAGATAAGTCCAGTGTATAAGGAGATCAATTGTGGGGTTATGCGCATTCTCCTCCCTACAAAGTAGAAGTGATATATATACACACATGACATGAGACATTGGTATAATCTCTCAGGTTTACTGAAAAATGGAAACTCAAAAAGTTATAAAAGCCCAGCCTTCTCCAGTTTTGTCTTCACAAAGTCAACATAAATTGGTTTGTCATCATGTGTTCTCTCTCTCATCAAGTGAATGAGCTCTAATGCAATCTCTTTTACAATGGTATTTTTTCTATGGTTATAATCACTTATAACCATCTTTCACACGGGATAGAACCATTCCATCCCTATTAAAACAGAATCTAGGTACTACATCTCTGCATACCACTCTTCATTAAAATGTGTCGATGCGAACTGGATTTCTTGTTCCCTCTCCCTTGCCCTTCTTTGGTGAAACATTCAATCCTTTCCTTGGTGCCATATTTCTCATCAAACCTGTTGATCAAGAATTTCCATTCCTTGTTACCTGTCTAAGTCAATGAACCAAACTAAACACAAAAACCCTAGAAAAACTCAAATAAAGTCAATACCTGATTGATTGGACAAGATTCAAAGATATAAATGGAAAAAAAATGTCAATGAATCCAAGACGGGCGCACACGAGCAATCCTGTGGAGTAGATCCAAGAACCCTGCAATGCACAAATGCTTAGCAGAAAAAGACAACGTTAGAAGATAAAAGAGTGAACTACCCGAAAGCGGGTCCGGGAAGTGATGAGCTTCCTTGGTGGATTTCAATTCCCATTCTCAATTAAGGATAAAGGCATACATGATAAAAGATGTAAGAAAATGTTTAGATTTTCTGATTTTAAGTTGCAGACAGAATGTAAAAATAGCAACAGAAACTGAAAGAAAGTAGGAAACTGTAGAAACAAAACTAAAATTGTGTTATCTAAATTCTATACTTTTATATAGGCTGGTTGGCGTCAATCAAATAGTGATCAACATCGATGGTTTGAGTCGGTGTTGATTTAGATATAATCAGCATCAATTGGAAAAATCAACATCAATGGAAGATTAATCGGCGTTGACTGGATTGGATCGGCGTCCATTGGACTGGTTCGGCATCAATCGAAAGGAAATTACAAAGCTCACGAAGGGGAATACCTAGAAAACTCTTAATTGATGATTTATGATTAATGAAGGGGGTTGTGGAGACCCACAAGAGCTGTAAATACATGCAGACAAAGTTCCACCTTGGCTGAAGGGAGAATTCGGGATACTAGGAAGTTTGAGGAACTTCAGCAAAGTTTCTGGAGTTACGCCGGCAGAGTAACAGTACACCTCTCAGGGATTAAAATGCATAGAACTCACTCTCTTTCTCTCTGATAATCTCTTTAATCGCTCAAACAAATTAATCTCTAAGAAACCAGCTCTTCTAAATCTAACCAGAGAAGAAATTTGGTCATATATTTATAGTCGGTGTCAACCAAGATAAAATCGGTGCCATTCTGGAGAATCGGCATCGACCAAAGATCGATTAGCACCGATCAGGGAACAATCTCCCAAAGAGGCAAAGAAATGAGTTGTGGGGATAAGAGACTTATCTCTCCCACTCAAATACGGGTAAAAACTCGTTGCACATGTTTAGGAGAAGAGAAAAAGGTGGGATGGATGAAGAATAATGATACGGGAGGTTTGGAAATGATATGGGATAAATAAGTAGTTGGAATAATGGTAAAAAGGGTAGAATTACATGGTTAATGTTTAATTATCCATGGGTGAAATATAATGGGGTGGAATAAACTTAGGATAGGTATTTTAATTAGATAATTAATTAATATCCTAAGAGAGAAGTAGTGATATAAAAGTGCACTGGGTTGCCCGAGAATAGAATAGGTAAGCGAACATGAGGGACACTAAATTGTGTAACCAATTTTAGGTGTCTATAGATCCCTTGTATATTATTCCTTACGCCTCACTTTAATACAACTTAATCCCTCAGCTCCACTCCTGTGAAATTTTTGCAAAGACCTTGCCCTAGCTCTGCAAACCCTAACCTGGAAAACTCTCCTTCCACAAGATAGCATAAATACTCATGGGAATCTACCAAACAATCTCCTCCATGCACACCATGTGTACTCCATTCCACTATGGTTCATAGATCTGTCAAATTCTCTACTTTGCACGTAACTCTTCACAAATTCTCTCACAAGGATGTCTAGTTCTCAAGAGCTCTTCAATAAACAAACGCAATGTAAAAAGAATAACTTACCTTGACCTTCTATTTATAGCTTTTTTAATTTTTTCCCAAATTAACTCTCATGTCACCTACCACCGTAAAATTGCATTAAAGTCAGATTTTTCCAAATGTTATCACATTTTTCCTAGTGCTTTTCCTTCAGCCAAAATAGTCCCACAACCTTTTCCTGTATGCACAAACTGTGCACATCGAAGTCAATCTTCCATCTTAAGCCCAATTCTTGTCATACCTCATGTTTCTCTAAGATTTTATCCTTGTACGTGGTTTTTATAAAGATTTTGACACCAATCTCCACCCATAATCACTTCTGCTACACATGCTCCTTTGAACCCATGTGCTTTTGATTTCTCATTCGGGTCACCAATCAACATCACTCCCAACACTTCTTCTTACTGCACTATTCACTGAAACTCTTCTTTACACTCTCCACCCCACACTAAATAGATGTGTGGTCCTTTGTGCATAAAACCCCTTTAGATAGTAACTGGCTACCAATGCACAAGCGTGCCCAAAACAAATGAAATGAAAAGACAAAGAATTGCAATGATGAAAGGAAACACATATAAAGGAAAATGCATTAAGGGAAATCCTAAGCTAAATGGAAATACTGCCTTATTTACAAACACACAGAAGACTTATTTATAGTAGGCATTCAACCTACTCCCGTTAAAATAACCGAGAAACCTTGTTCCATCCAGCGCTTGTAACTGGAAAGTGCCTGAATCAAGTATATAAGATATAACATACGGTCCCAACCAATGCACTTTGAGTTTCCCAGGATGGTGGAAACTTTGAATCATACAGAAGAACCATCTACCCAACCTCAAACTTCTTGTTTTTAATATGTCGATCATGCCATGCCTTTTGTCCTAGATTTATCCGTTCGCTTGATCCATTGGTCTATACCGTGCCTCTCATCCAACTACATTAGTTTTTCTATGTGCTCTTCTAATGCTTGTTCGTCAGCCACTCCTCCTACGCACGCAATACGTAAAGATGGTAACATAAATTCAATGGATAGAAAAGATTCCACACCAAATACCAACTATTGAAAAGGTGTGGCCTTGTTCAATCTTTTATAAGTCATGTGATATGCCCATAGCACTGCAGAGACTTTTTCATCCCAGTCCCTCCTTCTGACATCACAAATCTTAGTTAACATGTGGCTCATATCTTGTTAAATGCCTCAGCAATTCCATTAGCCTAAGAGTGATAGGGCATAGTTTTGTGATGGGCCACCATGAACTTTGCCAATAATATTCTAACTATTTCATTCAAAAAGTGAGTACCCCTATCACTTGTTAAACTCAATGGGAATCCATACCTATTGATTATATTCTCCCATAAGAACCTAGCTATTGTAGCTGTTGTGCAATCCTTCGTAGGTGTTGTTTCTACCCATCTGTGTAAGATAGTCTATGCAAGTGATAATATAGCGCAAACTTGTCCTGTGCGTGGCTGGGGAAATAGGGCCCACAAAGTCAATTGCCCATTTTTCAAATGGTTATACACTAGCAATAGGTCTTAATGGCATTTCATCTCTCTACCCTGGCTTTCTAAGGCACTGGAAATGGTCACAGCCTTGCAATACTCTATACAATCCTTATAAATTATCTCCCACCAAAGGCCTACCAATAGGATCTTGTGCACGGTCACATTCCCTACATAGTGTCCTCCTGCAATGCCACCATGAGCTTCTTCCATGATTGCATACACTCATGTTCTAACACACACCGAGTAAAACCTCATATCATGGCCTAGTTTGTATAGGTCTCCACTAATCAACATATAGGGTGCGATGCATATAGCCAACTGCTTTTTCTCCAAGGCCTTCATTCCTTCAGGTGCCACACCCGTTCGTAAGAAAACAACAATATCCTCCAAATCAGAGGGAACATGTTGCAATCTGAAACAATTGTGCATCTGGAATTATGTCCTCAATGCTTTACACATCCTCTCCTGAGTTAATCCTGTGATAGATGGTCAGGTCCTAAGTTGCTCTTTCCTGGTTTTACAACCACCGAAAAGTTGAACTCCTGAAACAACAAGATCCACCGGCATATGTGCCCTTACAAGACAAGCTTGTTCACCAAGTACTTGAGTGCCATATGATCCATGTAAAAGATAAATGGAGTAGCCAATAAGTATTTCCTGAACTTGTGTAGCACATAAATCATAGATAACACTTTCCACTCCGTCATTGTGTAATTCTGCTCAACTAGAGTTAATTTTCTACTTGCAAAACACAAAGGGTGATCAAAAATCCCCTCTCCAGGTTGTGCCAACACTTCTCCTATTTCCATACCTGATGCATCCACATGCACATGAAAGGGCTTATCCCAAGAGGGAAAGTGCAAAATGGGCGCAGTAGTAAGTTTCTCCTTTCAATGTGTCAAAAGCCACTGTTGTGCCTCTACCCCAATGAAATTTACTCTTATGTTTCAATAACTCTTCCAATGGACATGGAAATCTTGGCATAGCCTTTGATAAATTTCCTGTAATATCCCATATGCCCTAAGAATCTACGCACCACGCTTTGACTGGTAGGCTCCTCCAACCCTAAAATAACAACAACTTTGGCAGGGTCTACCAATAAACCTTCCTTGCATATAATGTGACCTAGTAATGTGCCAAATGGGGTAGCAAAAACACATTTCTTAATGTTTAGAGAGATACTTAACTACCTGCACCTCTCAAACATCAATCTCAAATTGTCACAATGATCCCTTACTAACCCATACACCTGTCCAATCATCCAGGTAAACTTGCAAAAATTTGTGGATGAAGTCTTGAAAGGCTTGCACCACGATGTGTGAAAATACAACAGGTGCATTCTTAAGCCCAAAGGGCATAATCATATAAGAAAACTTCCCCATTCAGTGGTGAAAGTAGTCTTCTCCTGGTCTTCCTTCGTGATTCTTACCTGATGATATCCTGAGAATCCATCTGTGAAAGAATAGATTTCTCACCCTGCGACACCTTCCAAAATCTCCTCAGTAAATGGGGTTGGAAAAGGATCTATCACACATGAAGCATTTAAATCTCTATAATCAACACAAATCCTTATCCTCCCATCCTTCTTGATACTAATCACCATTGGGCTCACCCACTCAGATTCTTCAATTACCTCAATGATTCTAGATTCTATCATCTTATCAATTTCCTCCTTAACCTTTACGTGCAAATTTGGGTTCATCCTGTATGGTCTCTTCCTGACAGGCACACACCTTCTTTTAACTTAATCCACATTTCCCCTAATGAGTGATGAAACTCCCTTCAATTCATGGTACCCATGTGGGAACAAATCTTGGAAGTTGTGCAGCAGCTCAACTATTTTTGAAACCTCCTAGTCTGTCCAGTAATCTCCAATGACAGCTTCTTTTCAGCTTCTGCTTATGTACCAATGTTAACCTTATTTATTTTCAAGGGCTCATGGTAGGCACACACTTTCTCATCTACTTTTTCCAATACTTCACATGTACCTTCTATATGGTTAACATCTAATTTTTCTACCTCCTCATCATCTATCAGGTAGACTAACTTTCCTTTTTCCTTCTCCAGGTAGGCGCACTCAAATTGTATCTCCTCCATCTCTCCTTTCTAGTTCTTCTTCTATGAAGTGCACCCCCAACTCAGGTTCCCCTAAAAAATCCAAGGATTTGGTCCTCATCCATGGCACTATCTCCCAAGGTAAGGCGTTTGACTACCTGTAACACCTCATTCACCGATGGCTTAGGAGATTGATACTCAAAATTTAGATAATATCCATTCCGTTAACTCTTGCCAATTACCCATCTGATGATGTAACTCTAAATGGATATACCATGCATGTGCAAAACCCTGCAAGGTGGAATAGAACTTATGCACCCATAGTGAGGGAGGTAAGGCTTCCAGTCCTATCATCCAGGATCTCTCACATTCTTGGATGTGGAATGAGGTGGACTCCTTCCCATAATAGTTGTGTATTGCAGAGGGTGCATTTCTCTAGAGAAACCTAATAGAGAATGCAATCATCACTTCACGCCACTCTAGAAGATTGTCTCGATGGGTCACCCACCAACATGTTGTTTCCCACGTAAGGTATAAGTAACATATTCCTCCTTTCTGTTTGACATGTCCACTGTACCTCCATTGCACATAGAAAGATCATCAGGGTTTTCCTCTCCAGTGTAACTGGGTAATTATCCTTCCTCCTAGGTGCCTAACCGAGTGTATCCCTGATGATGTGAGTCATAGTTCCCTTCCAATTGTCTTCTCACCAACTCATACATCATCCCATGCCCAATTGTCACATGCAACGCTAGTTGTATCACTCATGGATTGAGCATCTTCCCATTGAATGACTCCTTTCTCCTTGATGGATGGACAACCTTGGGGTCTCTAATGGTGCACACATAGATTCTATTAGGTCCTCTTCTCCCAAAGGTTCTACATAGGGCACAAATTCCCATCCGTCAGTGGAATAACGATGCACGCTCCTCTTTGTTCTCAAAACTTATGTACCCTTTGTTAAAGCGCAAGTCAAATCCTTCATTATTACATTAGGAACAACCAATTAAGGTTGGAAATTTATCTTACCTTGAAAAGTGCTAAAAGTCAAAAATATGTCATAGTAAACTTTGCCCCATTGGATAGGTTACGGATACATCCTTCAACATACTGATTTAAGAGGAATAGCCTTTGTCCTATTCATCATATACAATACATTTGAAATGGTATGTAATGGGGGCCTCCCCACTAATTCCATGCATGTAAAGTCTAGTTAACATTGACAAATTTTGCACCACATGTCAATCAATGAGGTAAAAGAGCCATCCATCCACAACCGTGGTGATTTAATTTCCTACATGTTCATAAAATAATGATTTGATTCATCAAAATTTCCTTGATGCAGTTATGGCGGGCAAACTGAAAGTGCTCTGCAGGTTTTCTTTATGCTTTTTTAGCCACTTTCACGGAAAAAATCATAAAAATAAAATAGTACTAAAAATCCTACAAACTTAAAATCTACTACCCAATGATGTGAGGAACCATCAACATTCTCTTAAGCTGTTCCAACACTTATCATAGGTTGAATCAAATTTAGGTTTCTAATCACCTCCATGGCAAATCTACAATCTTCAATAGAGCGTTTTGATAGTTGGATACCAATGTAATTATTTCCCACTGTTTAATACCTCTTCTCTATGTAAATGAGATAACATTAGTTTGAGTACTCCCTAGCAGAAACCTCACGCTCGTGTAGATTCATATTGATACAAGCTTTTTCTAATTTTGAGTGTATGTGCACCTTGCATACATAAATACAATCATTATGTTGTTATTCACAATATGACGACACTTATGACTTCCTCTTTTTTGTCCCCCAACTACAACTCAGAACTTACTCATACCCTTTGTTAATTTGTAACCATGAGCATTATCTTAAACACTGTGTCCAAGTAAGGCTGGAAAGTTACTTGTTCGTAAAGCGCTAATTGACTTAAAAAGTTCCAGCAAATTTTACCCCAAAGATGGTTACCACCATGGATGCATCTTTCAACACTCCATGGGCAAATACCACTTTGTCCATTCTACCATATATGGCCCTTCATACTTGAAGATGGTTGTATTCTTAAACCATCTGATTCCATGCTCTAAAGTGAGAACACACACCAACCATATGCACACATGGATTCAATCATATGTTACTTCAAGATCCATCCATCCACAACTGTCATTAAATGTGATTTCTTTCTCATAATCATCACTGTCCCAGGGGGCAAATTCAGCATGAAAAAAATCATACTCACCTCTAGTGGTACTTTTTTCTAAGCCATTATCCTAATAAAGGGATAAGAATTCTCCTAGGTGCAACATAACCTAAACACTTCCATGACCTCATCCATGTCCTTGGGCTAGGAAAAATCAAGGATCTCAACATGGATTTTTTGTTCCAACTTCCGTGATTGCTCCTTTCAGACATTGAATCTCCCCGTACAGGTTTCTAATCACCTCCATGGTCTCTTGGTAAACTTCCTTTTGATGTCTTGGATCAAGATATTTCCATGTAATACCTCCTCTCTTGTGATGAGGGGCCTTTTCTTTGGTTCTTCCCTGGCCCAGGCGTGGCTTCCGACCCGCATAGTTACCAAAATAGGTTCTAACTCAGGGTTATGCCACCCTAGGATCCAATCAAATCAGCTCACTTCACACTCACCATCCCCACAGCCTTATCCTTCTTCTGGTTCTGGCTCATGTTCTCATATAACTCGGGGCACTCCTCTATACTTATGCTTCATTTAGGACACCATGACCATTGTAGAAAATCTAGACACATTTGCAATTGTAGTGTTTAGATCCACAATTGTAGCAAGTTCCATGAGGAAATTCACTCCTACCTCCTTGTCCACCACGGCCTCTGAATCCTCCACAAAAACCTCTTCCTCGACCACCTCCATCTTGACACCCTTCATATTGATGATCTTCATTCCTATAATGATGCTTCCAATGTCAGTCTGGCGCACACCAATATCAATGGCATCATAGATTTTGTCTATCAATCAATATTCCTTTGTATCATGATTCATAGATGAGAAAATATTATAATAAGAAGACACATTTATTGTAGAGAGCACACTACAACAATCAGGTCATCTACTTAGATCATGATCTTCATGACATCGGATTTCACAATCCAATGACAGTAGGTGCACACCAAATTTTATGGGAACTGTCCTTTATGTGTCCTTGTACCTCACAATCCATGCAGTCACAGTCCACTGTGAGTCTTATGAGTTGAGTTCGCAGACACTTTTTCTAGCTGCTTTAGCATGGCAGTGATATGTTCTTCTAAAAAGGGACTTACCCAATATAAATTCTTCCAACGGCCTCAATGCACAAAGTAGCCTCCAAGGCCTCATGCGGATCTGTGAAATACTTGTGGTAAGAGTGCTCATCTAAAAGGTGTTATCAATCCTCCAATAAACCATTGAGCATGTTGTGAGGGATGGATATCATAAGAAACTTTAATAGAAGAGTCTTAAAGCACGCGCATCATACTCCCGCACACTCTCTGCCATACCTTGTTAAATTTCCTTGAGTTTGTAATGTTGATGCTCTTTTTCTCAAATTCAGGAATATGGAACTCTTCCAAAAAGGCATCACCCAACACAGTATAATCCACCACAGTCTAATGTGGGTCATACTTCCAGTACAATATATGCATGCACCCCTTGTAACATAGTTGTAAACTAACTTGCCTTCCACTTTAGAGTAGTGATACCCTTAGCACTCCATAGCAATTCATATTTGTGGACATGCTCTGTTGGCATCTTCAACACCCTTGTAATCAAGTAAGTGAAGAGACATCTCATAAAACACCTATTGATGGTGTTGTGGCCCTTGTCCACCAAATCTAGGACCTTGATTCCCCCTCTGCATTGCCTCCACCATTAGTTCCACTAGATCAACTAGCTCCTATTCCTCCTGATCCACCAAATCCTCCTCTGTCACAAGTAAGGGGCCTGACGCAGTGGTGCACTCTATGTACCCACCGTCCCGCTAAACTGTGTGCTGACAGTATGTGACGTTGAACCACTTCCAGACATGATACCTAAAAGTTGTGTACCCACACCTTACCCAAATGATGTGCCACATAGGATGTCTCCAAACATAGGAAATGTCTACTTGTTGCCATAGATGCACTGAATGAAAAATTATATCTACTAGGTTTTGCTAGACTACCAATACCAACACCAACCGGATTAACAATACTTATCTCAGGAATTGGAAAACTAAGTGCCAAGGTTTGGTCACCAGGTGGGACTAAGATGTGTGCCTACATCGCTCCTCCTTTCTCCATATGACGAGCTCTCACCAGAAGCTGAGGGGTTTTCTCTCCCGTGCTTTCCAAGATGGGGTAGCACAGACTTGACTCAGGTTCCATGTTCTCCACGCGAACCTCAAATACTTCTCGTAACATTTACCTCCATAAATCCATCACTCCTGTAATTTTGCGTTGTCTCACAACTCCCTTTCTTATGCTTCATTATACTTGAGTTTCCTCTCCTCTCTCTCTTATTTCCACCGTAGGTCTGCCATCTCTCACCACACCAACTTTCACACCCCACGCCTAGTGGGAAGTTAGTCAGCCATAGGAAATTCCTCCATACTCAAGAGTGATGATCAGGATCTTAATGGCTAATGATATAACACGCAAGAATGATCCTCTTGGCTCCCTTAAGAACTCAAACTCAGTCAATCTTTGGGAAAGAATACATATAAACCGCATATTCTAATGTATAGCTAGTTAACACTCCACTCCACCAATGATCAACAACACGAGTCCAGGTCAGATCAACATCATGCAGCCTTCTGATACTCTTCTTGGGTCCAAACATGAGGTCTATAATACCAACTCTTCCTTGATGCATATGTTGACAACCATTCATACAACTCTATTGAGAAACAACAAAAGAATGTCTCATAGAGCTCATGATACAGGTGCTCCTCTACCCATTTACGTGCATCAAACTCAGATCCAGTACTGAATCTCTGAGTAAACTCATCCTCCATGTTTTTAAGCCAAGTCTTGACATTGTCCAAGGTCAAGTGTTTTGTCATCACACATCATTCTCAACAAGCTTCAAAAGAGGTCCTCGACAATGGAACCAAAATGTAGTCTCATTTCCCTACTCCCTTTAAACCCCAAGCACGTCGGCCTATCACCCAACATTATTTGGGCACTCACCTGAGGCACACGTAGGCACCGAGCCCCTCTTTTATGTGAGCCTTCGTAAGAATGTCCACCATTAATGGAGGAATGGTTGCAGAAACAGATGAAATACATGCATTCCATTCTAGCACATAAGTAAAAGCACTAGATCTAAGACATAGATGCATCATAATGCAAAAGTAAACACTACAACATCACAAAGAGATCAGATCTGAACCATGAGCAAAATGAAGAGTACTAGGGTTTGAACCCATAAACATAGATATTCAGAACAACCCTTTATATATTGATTAACAATGTTTACAGTAGCCATATTACATCAAAAAGGTTCAACAACATATCAGTTAGATCATTATTCGACCATTAGCATCCTACCCTTCCCATGGCTCTGATCCAGAAACCCTATATTACCCCCTAGAACCATTACATATTCTTCACCATGCATACACCACTACATATGCACTCACACTCGGCCTACCTCTCTACTTGCACACACTTTTCTAGATCCAAATGCCTCCTTAAATAAGGATAGGAGCTCACCTAATCATCATTCCAGAAGCAATCCCACATGCCAAATGTCATCATAACCTAGTATACTCGAGTGTTCAAGCCATGCAAATGTCAGCTAGCCATAACAACCTCCACTTTACAACTTGTAACCATAATGATTCCCTAGAATATTATTTTCTTGAGCTTCAAGTCTCCATGTAACAACCTTTTCATCATTACACCTACCCATAGCTTCACGTGTTTTTCATGTGATACCCTTCTTTAACCAAAATGTGGCTAAGTCCTTAAACCCTTAAACCCTTTCCTGCTTCACACGTGTAAACCTATCTCTCCTCACGTGCATTCACTCACGCACTTTTCTCCATAGTGCCTTCTGCGTGCACTCATCCTCTGCTTTAGGACTTAGTCTTTTTCTGGGCTCAACAGCACATGGTTTTTACTCCTGGTATCCTCTTAGATGTAGTAAAATGTGAAGAGGATATCTATCTAGGAGATAACTCAATCATTATATCATAAGGTTGTGGCAATGTCAAGCTTTCAAATGGTGTAATTAGGAATGTCTTGTATATTCCTCAATTGAAAAGGAATATTTTTTCTTTCTCTCAACTAACTAAATTAAACTATAAAGTTGTTTTATTGCAAGATAAGTGGTTTGTCAAATATCCATTTAAAAATGTTATTTCTTCTAGCATTCATAAAAATGGCTTGTATATCTTTGATGGCTTTATGTCTAAATCTTGTTTTTATTCCTCTTCTAGGAATGATATTCAACTTTGGCATGAAATGCTTGGTCATGTAAATTTCAAAAGCCTATATCATATGTCTAGACTGAATCTTGTTGTTGGTCTTCCTAACATAAAGACAAGTCATGAAACTTGTGAAAGTTGTCTATGTGGTAAGCAACATGCTCAACCATTTCACAAACATCATAATCCAAATTTTTCTAAGTTATTATAACTGATTCATGGTGATGTGAGAGGTCCACTTGAGGTTCCTTCTCTCAGTGGAGCCTTGTATGTTGTATTTTTTATTTATGATTACTCTAGAATGATTTAGTCTTATTTCATTAAGAAGAAGTTCGATGTCTTAGTTAAGTTTTAGGAATTTAAATCTCTAGTTGAGAATGCTTCTAATCTAAAAATTAAGAGAATTAGGACTGATAATGGAGGCGAATATGTCAACAAAAAATTTGATGAGTTTTTTGTGTCATGTGGGATTCAAAGAGAGTTGACTTCTCCCTATTCCCCTCAGCAAAATGGCATTACAAAAAGAAAGAATAAGACTGTCTTAGAAATGGCCAGGACTATGATTCATGCTTCCAAAGTGCCTAAATTATTGTGGTTTGAAGCTATAACACTGTTGTCTATATTCTTAATAGAGTTCCTACTAAATCTCTTCATCAAGAAACTCCTCATGAAGTTTGGACAAATCAAAAACTCGATATTTCTCACTTAAGAATATTTGGTATTCTTGTTTCTATCTTCATTCCAAAGGCTAAAAGGAAGAAGCTTGATCCAACCTCTTTTTCTTGTATTTTTGTTGGCTATGGCTGTAAAACTAAATGATTGAGATTTTATGATCCATTCAAACATGACATTGTTGAAAACAGAAATGTTCAAGTCTTGGAAAGAACTTTCTCTGATGATCCTCATGAATGCTCCTTTGCTACTCTAGAGATAGAGCCTGATAATTCTTCTCCCATGGAAACAAAATTTCAAGAGGCTGATCATTTTGATCTAGGTATGATGGAAATTGAGGGGGATTCATCTCAAAATGTCTTGCAGCCTAATATTCCTAAATGGGCTCAAAATCTTGTTCAAAACTCTCAACATGATAATCTTATAAAACTAACTAGAAGTCAGCATACTTATCATGCCTTAATGACCCTATGTGAGGTAGAACCACAATCCTTTGAAGAAGTATCTCAAGATGATAGATGGCTTCAAGCTATGAAGGATTAATACAATGCTTTAATCAAAAATGACACTTGGGAACTAGTCCCTCTTCCTAAAAGAAGCATTGTAGGATCTAGGTGGTTGTTCAAAATCAAATATAAACTCTCTAGGAGAGATTGACAAGTTCAAGGAAAGGTTGGTAGCTCGTGGTTTCACTCAGAAACCTGGTGTAAACTATATTGAGACTTTTTCTCCTATTGCTAAGATGAGCACTGTGATAGTTCTTATTTCATTATTTTCTCAATATGGTTGGGAGATTCATCAAATGGATGTTAAAAATAATTTCTTAAATGGTGACTTAAAAGAAGAAATCTATATGATTCAGCCTAAAGGTTTTGAAGAACCTAGTAAATAAATTTACGTCTGTAAGTTTAAAAAACCTGTATATGGTCTTAAGTAAGCTCCTAGAGCTTGGTATGCTAAAATAAATAGGTTCTTTCAGGAACTTGGTTTATCTAGTTGTTGTTTTGATAATGATTTATTTGTTAAGTTTGATAACAATAATATTATCATTATTGTTCTCTATGTTGATGATATTTTGATTACTAGCAGTGATAGAAATCTAATTGTTAGAATCAAAGAAAAGTTACAATAGTGTTTTGAGATGACTGGTGTAGGTTTATTAAATCATTTTATCGGCATGATTATATTTCAAGATCATAAGTCTATTTTTGCATCTCAATCTCAGTATGCTATGATTTTTTTTTAAAGATTTAACATGATTGAATGTAAGCTTGTTATCATTCCTATTGAAGTTGGTGTTAAGTTAGACCCTAAACCATCTTGTGCTAAATTTTATCCTACTCTGTATAGGCAGCTAGTTGGTAGTCTAATTTATTTGACCATTACTAGACCTGATATTTTTTATGTAGTAGGAGTAGTTTCAAGATTTATGCAAGAACATTATGAGGTTAATCAAAAAATGGCAAAGAGAATTTTGAAATATATTAAAGGAACAGTCAATTATGATCTTTTTTATTCTTCTTGTAATGATGCACAATTACTTGGTTACTGTGATTTTGATCATGTTGGTGATGTTGCAGATAGAAAGTCTACTTCTAGATATCTTTTCAAGCTGGGTGCATGTGTCATCACTTAGAGTAGCAAGAAGCAACCAATAATGTCTATATCTTCTACTGAGGCAGAGTATAGAAGTGTTGTGGAAGCTACCAAAGAAGCTATATGACTGAAAAGACTGTTGGATGAGCTGCACATGGGCGTCAAAGGGAGCACTACTCTTCTATGTAACAACCAGAGTTGCATTTCTCTTGCAAAGAATCCAGCTCAGAATCAAAGGACCAAGCATATTGAAGTTCATATGCATTTTATTCAAGAAAATGTCCTAAATGGTGATATTGATCTCAATTTTTGTTCTATTGAAGATCAAGTTGCAGATATCTTCACCAAGTCTTTGTGTGTTGTGAATTTTTGCAAGTTTTGTGCCTTGTTAGGCCTATCAGAGTTGCCATTGAGGAGGAGTTTGCATGATAATGCCATCTCTTAATGGTTGTTGTAAACTTCTAATACTTCCTCCACTTTGTAATAAGTAAATGTGTTACTCTATGTGAGGCTACTTGTAAATTCCAGTGAAGCTTTAGTTGTGGGTATGCCTTAATTTATAAAAAGCTCCATAATCCGATGTAAGTATTCATAAGTAAAGCACTTGTTCGTAAGAATTGTTGTATGGGAAGATCATTTGATCTCCCTTGTTTGCATGCTATCATAAATCATTGTTGTTAATTTAAGGATCTGTAAATCCTTTTGTAGAAAAAGGTTGAATTGGCATGTCTGTTTTTTGTTTTCCCCACATAACATTAAGGGGGAGTGTTGGGGTGTTAATGTCAAGTGGGGATAGCCACTTAGATAGTCCATGTCTTAAAGATTATTTTTAATAATCTTAGTCGGTCTTCACAACATTGAAAAGAGTGAAGCGGTATAACCGCTCACCCATCCTATATAAATAAGATGATCCCTGATGGGATTGGACTGCTGGGTAATCTAGATTTTGCTAATGTTTTTCATATATCGATTGATCTATACTTAGCTACTTATGCGAGTTGTTATACAACAAGACAAAATTATGTTATTATTACTGTGAGACCAAGGAGTGAAGTAGAAGTGTTGGGTTAGACTGATAAATTCTTAATATAAGACAGTGCTTTTCAGTTGAGTTTTTTCCCTACGGATTTCCCCCCTTAAATCTGGTGTATCTTATCTCATTTACTTTCAGATATTGATATTTTTTTGCATTCATATGTTAACTGTTATATGCATTTGTAAAACATTTAGTTAAAATGGCTGCACATTATAATCTGTAATCCTCAATTGTTATTTTGTGGATCTATAATTCTTCGATTATATCTTCCCGCATTTTTTATAACAACTAAAAAGGTTTCAAAAATTCACAACTCATCTAAAATATCCAAAAAACTACTTCCTCAAATCTTCAGCACTCCCACTTAGCAACTAGCATATTCACGGCCGCCCAGTTTTCTCATGCAAATACAATTTTGACTGATTTTTACCCATATCTTACAAACTAATCCACTACATAGGAATCTAAAACCATTTTAGAATACCCTTTTCGGCATTTGACAAGTATATGGAATTTTTTATGGGTCTTCTTTAGACCAAATGGCTCAAAACGCCCTTTATCAAGCTCAAATTGTCATGTTTTCTCTTTATATCATAAAATGATTGTATTTCAGCTATAAAAGACATAATATTGACCATATAAAATTTATTAAACTTGTTTAGGATACCCATTTGTCTTGTTCATGTACAGGATAATTCATATAGGGGTCTTCTTTGGACCAAAAACATACTTCCTTTGTAAAAAGGGTACTTTTTAAGCCTTTTTTAACAATATTTTCTCACACACACGCCGATATGGATTCAAGATTTCACCCAAGGAGGGAACCTCATTTAAATGATTTAATAACACATTATATATAACACGATATGAGTTATATATCAACAAAATTCCACACTTTCATTCAACAATGATTGAATACTACATACATGCACTCAATTCTGAGCTTATTCTTCCAGATCTATTTTTTTTCTACCCACTGAATTTCTTATTTTTCATCACTTACACCCCAAATTTGAATCATACTTCTAAGAATAGCATTATCCAAGTTTGGCATAGTCTAACAACTCTCCTAAGACTTTCCTAAAACCTCTCAACAACACCTAAAGAATCTCAAAAACCACCCAAAGAGGGAAAAATCACATAACAACCACTATATCACACCTACTTGATTCTAGACACACCAAATTCTCATGAAGATAAGCCTTCAAGGCTTTATTTGGTCTTGCAAACCTAAAATTGGCTTACACACCCATTATTTATGTCTTATTTGCCCCTCCATGGCATTTACCAACACTTAAAAATTTAATTACAAGAATTGGAGGGAAAACAACTTAATCACACCTAATGACCTTAAACTACATGAAAACACAATTTTTCATCTTCTAGATGCTCATGCATCATATATGTCCTAAGTTTTCCATACCTTGAATCATATTTCCATAAGAGGTTATAAAATGAGCGAGATTAAATTCTCATCTTCTGTTGGATCCCATGTCAAAACATGAAAAAAAATAACCAACATCTACATCCATATGTAGCCCCAAAAATACTTTCATAACATAATCTTCCACAACCAAGGCCCAAGACTTCCACATCCAAACAAAAATTTTGTAGAAAATGCTAAAAAGTGTCAAAAAGTAGCAAATCCTTATCACAAACAAAAATCACAACCCAAGTCAACATAAGGCCAGAAAAATATTCCAATGCATAAACAGTCCTTTCCACAATAAGCCAAATATATTTTGTAGTTAAAAAATAGGTCATCCACAACCAAGACCAAAATACCCAAAATAAAGAATCTACATAGAAATATGTAACCACCCAAGTTCAACTACATCCTTAGCACATCAAATTAAGATCTTCTAAATATCTATCAAAATTCCCAAAATAGAGCATTCACATCCACAACCATCTAAATCTAAATAGCAACCACAAGAAATTAGGAGAAATGTTCGTCGAAGAAAAACCTAAATCAAATTGGAAAATTTATTCATGCCACAATAGAGCCTAAAGCACCAAATCTGAATGGAATCATATAGTGGCCATCTATAGCTAAAACAAGAATTTTTTAAGGAGAAGAAACAACTAGAGAAGTATAGGCATAATTCCCTAGATCTAACAAGAGGAAAAGCACAATAGAAAATAAACCTAATTATGTAGGAGAGACAAACAAGATCATAACTGAGATTTCAACAAAAATGGAACCAAAATTACCATATCTGATAGGATCCATAAAAGAGTGGACATTCACTATCGGGGGGAGAAACATCAAGAGGATAAATTACTAAATAAGAACCCAAACCTGATCGATGGAACATTCCACCATAATATAACAAAAAAATAGCAGATCTAATAAGATCCTTAAATTTGTAGTCATGTTTATACCTAAAAGAGTAATTACATAAGATCCTCAAAGATAAGTCGATTTGCATCCAAGTAGGAACAAAAGTGCACACATCAAAATTTCCCAACAAACCCCCATGTCATCCCAAATCCCTTACACATGAATATATTTAGAAATTCATCGACATATTTTGGAACATCATCATATTCCCTTGCAAACTCATCAGGTGTATTATGATCAACTTCATGTTGTGTGTAAAACATGCCTCCCATATTAACAAAAGGAAACTCAATACAAGATTATGAATTCCTATTGTTTTCATCATTTTCTACCTTGTCGACATCATTTTTTACCTTTTTGCCATCATTTTCATATTAATTACATGCTTACTGGTGTTTCCCTTCCTACACCATGAGAAATCACACACATGTAAATCATTCCCAAATTTGGTGACATTGTACCAAGTCCCCATCTTAGACTGGATCCTTGTTATATAAATATCCTTTTCATTCACCTTACAATCTATATAAGGTATTTACTTAGCCCTCTACATGGATTTTACAATATGCCTAATCCATTTTGAAGTTTCAAATAAACCCAAAATAACTCAACAAAAACTTGTTTTTGTAATACAATTCAACACTTTTAAAAAGGTTGTAAATAAGCCAATCCAGTTGCCTATTACATTTCTAAACCGATCTATAAGAAATCTTCTTTTGATGTAACAGTGGTAAGATTCGAGCGCTGCATTGGTGTGTTGGTCTGCATGACTAAACTAACATAATTTTCTGGCCCACATTACTACAACATATTGTAAATTAGTTGGACATCACAAAATATCTTTGATTGAAAGATATGATTACAATAAAATAGAGCATAAACAATGTAGTCATAGATTTCACTATCACTTTATAGCTAGATCTTAGTGAAACATGCAATAAAATCCTTCCCTATGTGGAACTCAACTCAAAATAAGAAATGAGACTATATTTCACTATCCTCAAACATCTACATAGCAACCTCCCAAGACGATGCATATTTATAGACATTTTTCAGTCATGCCCTTTTGACATGGAAAATAAAAAGGACATCACATTTGAACACACTCATAGAAACATTACATAATGTAAAAAGAGTATATTATAAAGCTAAACATAATCTTCAGCATAGTTATTACATAGGAAATGATGATATAAACATATATTAACTTGCCTTATTGCATCAATTTTAGTTGTTGCATCATCATTGATGAATGCATTGACCTTCCAACTTGGTTGAAACACCTTTTCATGTCTATGCACTTCTCTCGGCCAAGTTTTGATGTCACCCTAACTATTTCTAGAAGAAATAACCCATGCAACTATGACTCCACTGTGTTGTTTGTCAAAGACTAGTGCTCAAAGTGTATACTTGGTATTTTTACAATGAACTGAATGAGTCTATTAGTAATTATACCCACAATTGGTGTAATATTAAATTAGTTACAACTTTACAAATGTATGAAACTTACATTGTATTGTCTGTTGAAAGCGTTGCATCCTAAGAGATGATTGTGATATGTGAATACAATACCACTATCTACAATGGCCATGCTGATTGAATTCCCATACAAAAGGAATATTGTCACCAATTAATTATGGCACTATAACATAATTTAAATTTCATCAGCATACCAATGGTTGTAACTAATATAGTCATCAGAATATTGTTTTGGCTAGTTTCCTTGACTCTATTCCATGAGTTCACCACATTGTGCCTAAGTAGAAAGACATTTTTCAAACTCATCATATCCATCAAACCCTTGTCCAAGTAATTTCTCTCACAAATTTGTCAATTGGGACACTCATTATCAATAAAAACTCAATGTACTCCTTTTTTGTTTTGGAAAATGATAAGGCATACATAGTTCAAAGATTTCTTGAAGGGTTGTCACATCCATAGAAAATATCTCCCATCTTTTCAACACGATTCCACCCGTTATATATAAGAATGAACATTATCTCCATTGTGGAATACCTTCACAATGAAGTGACATCCACCACCTCTTTTCGAACCCAAAATTTGTCATCTTTTCAAATCATAATATTTTTGTGTGGATATGGTGCTTAGGTTTTTAATGTTTTAACAAAGAAAATGTTAAATATTGGTACAATATGAGACAATATATGTATAGATATGCATCCTTCTATTTCATTCCAACACTTGCAACACAGTTGTGGATTGAAAAGAACTAATTTGACATTATAGTTACACGAAGACTACGATAATGTTTAGCCATTTTTCTTGTTTATTGTATCTTATATTGTGTGTATGAGGTTCTTGGGAGTAGGTCATTATATTTCCAATCATTGTAATTAACTTTGTATGTTGTAATATTTAGAAAGAGTATAAACGTGTTTTAAGGTAATGGTGTTATGTAGTTAGTGAATAAATCATGTAAATAAAGTGTTAAAAGGATTATTGAGTTGTTAAATATATTTGAATTTTATATGAAGAAATGTGTGATTGTTGGGAATGTGTACTCTCACTTTTTATCCTTACATCATAGTTACAATGTCCCCATCAAATCAAGTATTTGTTCACTATAGCAATATGATGAACCTACAGTAGAATTATTAAATGTAATCATCATATTGGGATTTCTACCATATCATGCACGTGTGAGGTGGTTTCTTTTCTAAAGTGATAGTGCAATGAATACCTAAATTAACCAATTTATTTTCTATCTTTAATGAGAAATAAAACTATAAACTATGTAAATGTAAATAAGATATGTATTATTGTCAACTTAAATGGTGATGTTTCTCCTTATACTCTATTAACATAAAGATAATGAAAACTTTGGAAAGGGCAATTTTTTAATGTACCTACCTCACTTTGAAAACCTCTATTTTGCTAGAATCCTTAGTGGATGAAATGATCCATTAGAGGTACTCTGTTGGGAAATTATTTTTCCTTAAAGATCATCAGGAGTTGTAAGGTCCTTCATCTATCTAGTCTAGATCATTTTTGTGTTGTGAATAATAAACTTATATTCATCATGGTTGAATCTCTTAAACAACTTGATTATAGAGCCATAGTTTGTGAAGTGATTGCATCATTTGTCACATACTAATTAGAACCTTGATATCATGATGTACGTAGATCTCTTTACGATATGACTTCACATTCTTAAACAATTCTCTCGTTATAGATGGTGGTGATGGAGGATTAGACAACCATGTTGGGTTGACTTTAAAATTAGTTACATTTAACCCAATAAATCTAAAGCTCCTTTAACTTGTGCATACCTCAAATCTATGGTAATATGAAATGTTTAGCTACTAGTATAGATATTTTTGAAATGGGTGATATTAATCTCAAAAATCTCATCTTATATTTTTAATATATCGTGATTATTCATAATTGTATTATCTTGTTTTTTTCTCTCATAACTTAAAATCTATCTTTGTATTTTATATACATTGTAATTAATAAAATTTAAATGCTCTTATTATTGAAATCTAATATAATTAACATGTTCGTTTAATTTACAAAACTAGGAATTTTTTGTTTTATGGTAATGAGAAACTAAAAAAATTAGAGTTTGCATTGAATTAAGAAAAACATGTCTCCGCATAATATTTAAAAATCTATTTAATTAGTTTATGAGAATTTTTTTTAAATAGTGTTTCTTCCTCTCAACTTTTTTTGTTTTGTTTGTGTTTGTATTATTTGATTGCATTTGCTATTTATATTTATATGTTTAATTTTTTCCCTACATTTAATCAGTTCTATTTTATATTATATTATTTCATTTGTTATATCGATCATTAAAAGTGTACACATTCACTCCATTACAACCTTGTAGCACCTCAAATGTCATTATAAAAATTAAAATAAAAAAATAAAATGTATTTTTATTCATTTTTCATCCTTAAATATTCTCCTAATATTATAAATTGCTTGTGTGGCAATCCCAAAGGAGACTGAAATAATTACTCACAACATACTTCTTATTAAAATAAAACAATGTCTCTCCATTTCCAAAAATCATTGCACATCGTCTATTCTTAAACAATAAAGACAAGTGGTCATAATTTGAAAATATTAGCAGAAGGTGCAGATGTTATTCAATATGTTGGCAACTCGAGCACCATACCCGTTGTCCATTTTCCATATAGTATGATATTGGGTAGGGGCTATTTTGCTGCCTAAATAACGAGCTCCAAAATATATCATTATACTTCGTACTGATACAAAAAAAAATAAAGCATCTTTACAAAGCTTTCATAACTCAAATCCAAATTTTCTTTCTACCATTGTTCCTCTAAAAGGCCTTTAGCCATAAATATTAGGAGAATCATTGTAAGACGTTCATTGCTTCCTCTTAGATCTAATGAATCTGGCCTCTTTTAAGTATAACCATTTTTATAGCTCTTTCTTAGTACGTGATAAGGATGTAGATTTCTTTTATTTGATTTTATTCAATTTTCAGTCCCATCTTTTTTTGGAAATTCTTGGGATTTGTACTTTGATGGATGTTATGACAAAGCACTTTACAATCATCCACATTAATTGGATTACAAATCTTTCATATTTAATAAATATTCATAATACTTACATTAAATGGAAGAAAATCAATAATATATGCTCTTCATACCAACAACTTTTAAGCATGTCAATTAACTTGAGGCTTATCTGTTTAAGTTCATCTCCATTCATTTTTTGATTTTGTTCTTCTTAATTTGAACTTGAGATGTTTTATTTATTTATTTATTTGAGCTTTAATTATTTTATTTATTTATTTATTTGAACACCCTTTAATTTGCTACTCAACTTGTTATATTTTAGGTCTCTCCTTTGATCATCTATAGATTTTAATATATTCTTTTTACAATCTCATTTTATACAAGGAGGCTTCAATTTTATGCCATACATTGTGGAAAATACAATCTATTGTTCAAATACATCTATTTTATGATGTGTTTGTAGCCTTGGCTACAAAAAGATTGCCTAAAAACAATTGATAACCAAAGACAATATTGGGAAATGTTTTGGCAATAATTATCAAAATCCATAATGCACATTCACCTAGTAAAAAAGATTGCGGACAACATGTTGTAATCGTTATGGATAGGGTAATTACCAAAATCCATAATGCATATTTACCTAGGAAGGAAGATTGCTGAGAAGTTCAATATATCGTGCTAAATGAGGCCCTACATTCTAAGAGGCTAGACCACAACCCTGTTATGTTTCCAAGTTGAACGTGGACAAAGCATCCAATATGCTAGACTGGGATTTTTTTCAAGGTCCCACAAACAAAAGTTGACATTACTCAAGATCCTCAACGTCTCCATTTTGGTAAATAGTTTCCTCTACCCAATGGTTTGCAACTAGTTAAGAGGTCAAGAATATCCCTTATAACCCTTGCCACTCCATAATATCCATTGATATAAGATCTATTGTGAATTAAACAATTGCATCTGATTTAGTTGCCAAATGATAGAAAAATATGCTGTCCATTGTGAATCCTTGGCAAATGCTACAACTCTTATAAGAGTGTCATACTTAATTAGTGCATTTTCAATCATGTTGTCATTGATGAAAACATGAGGGTCCTAAAGGTTTTATAGCTGTCAACTGATATAGCCTCCTCTGGTTCTTCGCTCTCTGTTTCGCAATCAATGTCCTAGACCAATTCCTCTGAGAGGTCAAAAGGAAATTGGCCACATGGTCAATTACTTAATATAGCTGGTAGCATTATGTTATTGAACACCACTATTTTGCAACTTCCACTACCATAACCCGAGTTATGTGTATGCCCCTAAGAATCATAAATGTCTTTGCAACATCTCAGTCCTTTTTCAAACAGGGTGCTTGGGTGTCTCATTGTGGTGGGTATCAAATGTGTCTCCCCCTGATCAAAGAAGCTGAAGACTTTATGAGCTATTCCAATTTCGCTGCAAGTGTAGCATACTATCATCATTGATTCCATTTCACCTTAATACCCTCTCTCCTCTATTAACAGCTATGAAAAACCATCTCTCAAGTCAAAATCAGGATTCCCCTTAGAATTATGTGCAAAACTGCAAACTATACCCTCATCAGTAAAGCACCCCCATTATAGAACCTCGTTAAAATAACATGGACCAAAGTGGTACCTAAATTTCTACAATCTAGGAACGATAGTTTAAGATGTAAATGTATTTGAGGTCAATTTGTGGCCCACAACCTCGAGCTATGCAAAGATATACTAGGTTTCGAAGACTTCGGGCAAATTCAGACCTTGCACTAAGCGAGAACAACTATTCTTCTTCATTTGAATCAAACTAGCATGAGACTTATTTTTCCGATTTGCAAAGCTCACATTACAGAAAGTTTCCTTCTAGTGTAAGCCTCAGGTTCATCAAAGCTACAAGGGGTAGAACATGCTAACAAATGTCGAGAGCAAGGCCTTTGTAGGCAAGACCATTTTATGATGTTTTCAGCAAAGGAATCTTATGGAGGAATTGTATGAACATTAGAATAAAACAACTTTTATTACTACAGCATTGTGGTGGCTTTAAGGCTTAGTGTGAGACAATATTCACATGGCCGAAAAGATCTTTCATTGAATTTAGTCTTATTTGTTTCATTGATTCTTACAGTTCTTTTTAGCGCCCCTTGCTATTGTAATGTGTTGCATTTTTGCATCCCATTGATCTACTTAAGTCATTCGTGGACATTAAAACTACAATTTTTTTTAATGTTTCCAAAACAAAGAGAACTTCAATCATACATTATGGGAATTTCTGTGGCTCTGTATTTGCCCTTTCGTTGGTTGAGATTTGGCCTTCGCAATATGTAGAAGAAGATGCATAGAATCAACGTACGAAATTTCTTCTATTGAGTTTTTTTGGAAGCTCTCTAAAACATGGTTCAGTAACCTTGTAGTACTGAGGCATCTATTCTATCAGTTGACGCCATGTGTTATTCCATATGGTGCCCACAAAATATTATAAAGCCTATTTCCTGCCAGTCATCCTTCAAAAATGCCAATCCAGAATAAAACCAGGCAGAAAATCACTGACACTATAAATTGAGCAGATCAGTACAGATAAATTTTCTTAAAGAGTTTTTGTCCCTAACTTTTTAGAATAATATTAGCATGTTATTGAGGTGATCCATTATATTGTACTTATCAATGTAAGCTGTGTAATCATTATTGGTGACAGTACAATGATGATTATTGGTTAGGGGTTTTAATTGGAATAAATATTTTGTGGGGAACAAGCTGCATTGCAGTGGGGATTGGCTAGTATAGGATGCACTATCTTTTCATGTTAGGAAAGCAAAATCCAGTTGTTTCTATTGCAAGTGCTTTGACACTCTGCCATGTGATTTGGCTAACGCAGTAGCAGTGCACTCTTGGTAACATGTTGCTGGAACATGAGATATATAACTTGGATAAGTATGCACCGGACATTATTCATGGAGAATTGGAAAGGCTGCAACATATACACCGGTATGTTTCTCTAGAGTGGACGTTGAAATGGCTTATATGTCATTTTCAGATCTTGGAAAATGTTTTTTTGTATTTGTCGGATCATCCTGCACATCTGGCTAGGCAGACTCTGCAAATCACCTGTCATCTGTCTAAAACCACATGTAAATTCTGATATAGTATAATGCTGTAAATTTTGGTATGCCAAATGCCTCAACATTTTGCTTTATCTATTCTTTTGCTTTATCAATGATTATATAACCATTATAACTTTCGGCAGAAAAAATTGAAAGGAATAATACACATCATGTGAAGAGGAAGACATAAGTCAACAGATGACATTTTCAGCAAGATATTTAAGCAGAAAAGCTTTTCCAGATGCACTTCAAAGGAGTCTTTTCAGCCACAAGAAGACCATCTTCAAAAAAACAGTCCTTTGCTTGAACTAAATCCTTTAATCTGAAAAAATAAAAGGTTGCACAGTATACATTTTAGCTTCAACCTTGCAACATTGGCTTAGATTTGGCTCTCTCTGCAAATGAAAAGCTTCAAGAATAAAAAAATTAAAATCTGTCATGATGAAAATCCTGCTATTGAACGGCTATAGAAGTTCTCTGGTTTGTTTTTTTGATGCATGCAAGAAATCCAAGTTAATTAATAACAGCTTTTAGACTGTACTTTTCTCCAAGGGGATAATTGTACGAGATAGCAAGTTCACCCCTATTTTCAACTATGTGACTAAGAAGGCTGTCCACGTCTGGGACTAATGTTACTCGCTTGTTTATATCACCCAGAAAACAGCATTGTTTAGTAACTGAATTGATAGCAGCAACATCCTGTGCAAAAATGCACTCAGCTCCAGGTTCAGCCTGGTGTAATTTTTACAAACAAGCCACGACTCTCAATAAGATATTTGCAGGAAGAGTAATATTACATTGATGGAAAATACACAAAACAGAAAACAAATAAAAAAACCCTGAAAACAGAAACAAACTGCATTTGCATATAGTTGCAACTCACATCAAAAAGTATATCACCGAGCTTCATCTTTACTGCACCACTCTCATATACAAGCAGCTTCCCCATCAATCCTGCTGGCAATGTTTCAAGAATAGATTTTTCTTCATTACTAGTACTCTGAGCACCAGAGCTGCTGGCTGCTTTATCATCTGACCAGCTAACAGATTTACCTTTTGCACCACTGCTAGATTCATTAACATTTTCAGCCTTGACAACAGGTAACCTGCCTATAGGCAGGGAACCAGGAAGCTGGAAAAACAAAATTTGGTCTTCCTGGCTCTCATTCTGCAAGCAAATGATGAAAATAATGATGTTAAAATTTCCAGAACTATGAATAGCATAGATAATTTACAGCATATGGATGATCATTCGCAGCAAGAAGTGGTCTCACGGAACAAACCCATAAACCAAGCTCTTGTGCCGCAACTATAGTATCCTCTTCAAATAAGTTAGATGATCCTTCTCCAAATTCTTCTTCATTTAGCAACTCTGTAGAGATAAACACAAATCAGCACTTTCTGCAACTATAATATCTCCATCAAGGACTCGTTGAATTGTTATGAACTGAAGCCACTCTATAAATACTATGGAAGAAGGAAGCTACCAGATTTTCCAGAATATGGCTTTCTCAGAGGAAGAGTCATAGGATAGTATGTAGAATAATCCTGCAGGGCATTTCAAGCATAAACTGGTTATCAGAACATAGAAATGTCAATTTGCAAAATATTCCAGTATAAATTTTAATAAGTATTCCGAAAAAAGAGTATAGAAGTAAGGCAACACAATCTAGGAGCTTACCATGGGCTCGTCATATTCTTTTGATCGTTTTCCAGTCTTATCATCTATTTGCATTCCCTCATGTATACCATCTAACCAAAATATATTTGTAAACAAATGCATGACTTAATAAGAATGAACAAATAGAGAGATCGTTTCTTAGTAATAAAGTAGGAAGAAATATTCCATATACACTTCATGCAGCACTGACATTTGAGAAAATCAATTTGTAATTTATAACATTGAAAGTGGCACAGAAATTCTGAAATACAATCAAATAGTCATCCACTATTACCATTGATAGACGGCTTTCTGTCCGCTCCTCGAGAGGCGCCTCCACCACTGCCACCTCCTCCTCCTCCTCCACCACCTCCCCTGTAAAATCCTGCCGGTCTTACAAAGGCACCACTTGATCCATACCCAAATGCAACTTGTACAGGTGCCACTGGTACACATTGAAATAACTTCACCCATCACTCATTTTATTTAAAATACTAAGTATTAGCAGTTTTTTGTCATTTAAAGATTGTCCCCATCAAAGATTTCACTCGAAGCTTACATATAGAGTAGAAAATATGTAGAAAACATTAGAAGCCGCATTCAGAGGAGGATCTCAGATGTAATTGTCTAGCAGCCACGTCAACTTGGCAATACCAAATATGCGGAAAAAGAATGCATTAACCATTGCAACCAGTTCAAAAAATAATAATAATAAAGCCTGTGACTGCCTTGAATGAGGTGTTAGGCTTCAGTAAAACAAACATGGCACTACACTGATAGATATTGAAATTTTTAGATTCAATACAATCTAGGTTAGAACCTTGCATATAATCATATGGTTATGAGTTTATAACTTTGAAAGAAAGTCCCTAGCATAAGAAATCATGTCTGCACTGCTGTAACTATTGAACCAAATTTATTTTTGTCAAAAAGATTAGAATAAACCTATAGTTGCAACAGTACTTTTAAAATCCTGGTTCATTCAGCAAAAGGCAGTGATCAGTAATACAAGCCAGTTATTAATTGTTTATATTGCTTACATGGTCCCCACAAGAACACGGGCTTTTGTTTCCAAAAATATGCAATCTATGGGCATCTATTTTGATTGAGATAGTATGCATGCAAATAACAAGTCAAGAATGAGTGAAATCCTGGTACAATTCACAGTGTACCCTGCTTCTCTTGGACACTAATTTCCTATTACTCGGTAAATTACAATGTCAAGAAATTCATGCAAATAATAGAGTAAACCAGATATAAGGCAGGCTGGAATCAGTTGATTAACATGGAATGCCTAGACTACAATCAGGATCACTTGTAGAAATGTATGTAGCTGCTTAGTATTCTCTTTTCCCTAATTTGCCATTTTGTGTACATGATGCTCGATAACTTCATTGTGCTAAAATAAAATGCTTTGATGCTTTATCTATATCCTTCCAAACCTGTCGGAACATCTAGCAGAACTTCTAGAATGCATTTGGGAGCCATGGTTTTTGTACAACAAAATCCAAAAAATTGGCCACCTAACCGCATTGCTAAAGGTTCATTCAATATTGAAAAATGCTCCAAGACTATATTAAGGTGGACTTTCAGAACAAATATATTCTTGAACCACTAAAAAACTTCGTTCAAATGATTGAATCAAAAGCCACAAAGTTGAATTTATACCAATGGAAACAAGACTTCAAATTTTGTTGTTTAGAGATGCAGTGCCAAAAAGCAGTTAATAGAAATACCAAGTTAAGAATCATTCACAAAGAAAGTCCATTTGAAACTCGTTGAACTCATATTTTCCATTTGCTGTCCCTTACCAAAATTCAATATGTGAAATCAGTATTTTGAGAAGTACAGAATAAAAGATATCTACACAAGGTTTGTTTTCAATAAACAAGAATTTTCACAATTTAATGAGCAGTTGCAGAGGTGTAAAGGAGGTTTCCAATATAAGGCAAAACTTTAGTGGGATACACATTATTATACAACTAGCAATCGCATGTGAAATGTGCGATGGAAACACCGAAGGGGAAGTGTCGAAGAAGTTAAACTCAAGGAAGTGAAACATCTGAGGAGGAAGATGGGCAATAAAGGAGGAGTTTGAGGGAGTAGAAATGCGAGGGTGGGGAAATTTTGGGGGAACCAATGTAAAACTCTTCTTTCTTACAACCAAGTACATGTATGACATGTCATTTTTGTCAATCATTTGAAGGAGAAAGGGTGTGCAACGTGCAAGTCATTGAGGCAATAAAATGTGGAGATATCTCAGAAAGGAAGGTGTGGTCGATGAATACTTCCAAGGGAACCTTGCATATGTTTGAATCCCAAACTCTACATATATTAGATATGGAAACTTTGCACTTAGGGTTCCCTATACACATTTTTTATTAAGGTTTCTCTTTAGAGAATAAGGTAAATAATATGGTTACCCTCATCAACAGTCCTGATGACATTGTCCATAAATGAACACCGACACAAAACCTCGACTTTACATTTCTCCAATGCATATGTGTGTCAAGCACAACTACCAAGACTCCCATTTGGAAATTCCTATTAGCGTAATTAATGTTTGAGGCATTGGAAAAAGAGAAAAATTATTATTTTTGTGCGTGACTAGGTCCTCCTTCGATGCTTTAGCTTATCCAAGGTTATTAACAAGGAGCTTTTCAATTTGAAGATTATAATTTGGTTGATTAGTTTGAAGATTTTAATATGGTGATGAGCCAACAAATTTGAATGAATGGATTCCTATTGAATGGATGGGTGTTAGTTGAGGATAGTTGGAAGAGATGCCAGCTCGTATGTCAAGGCATAGAGACACATGTAGCTTGCATCATCTAGCCTTGTGGAGAGTGGACCAATGCAATGTTCAACTTCTGCATGCAAACCGAAATAGTGGGCGAGTGGAGGGAAGATGCAAACTTGGGTGATATCAGTAGTGGTGCTTTCTTTTGCTGGAGTCTCCTGCAATAAAGTTACTTGTGATCTGATTCATCAAAGCTTCGTCCAAGCAATACCCCTTTGTCAACAACCAATTTGAGGTGTTAACCAGAACCGCGGAAGACCTTTCCTCAATCATCTGACAACCACATATGTTTTCCTAAAGAGCAGCTCTATCTCCTCCCATCTGATGGTATGCGTCAAGTATCACATGTCCATCATCCACGAGATTTGCAGGTATCCGTGCTAAACCATAATCAGATACTTGTTGCGCTGATAACCTGCTGAAATCTTTCTTCCTGACTTCATACTCGCTTCTGCACTTCATCCAAAAGTCTTCCAATGAAGGTACGTGCGTATATTCCTAGGAGATTGTCTTCCTCATTATCCCATATGGATGATAGTTCAATCGTGCTGGGAAGAACTCATGCTCATATCCGGAAAACATTTCGACTTCAATTCCCCTCGCCTTATGGATGCTCTGGCAGCTGTAATAACCCACTGTGACCGGAAAGCAACCTGTAGGTTTGTGCCACTTTGATTGTAAGTCATGCATTTCCACGAACTTCCTGCACAACTCCATGATGACCCATTTGTCGCTTGGATACCTCGGCAACTTGACTGGTTCTCCTGAAAAGCCACTAACCTTGAGCTACGTGAAGTCTACAAACTGGATGAAGATGCAGCCATACTGGGATACAACTTCCCAAGCTTCTTTGCTCACTTTGTTGGCCTTTAGATCACTATTCAATTTGCAAATGAATTCATAGAAGAACCCATCATTGACCACCCTGTCATCTTTGTTCCACTCAGGAACTATCAACTGTGAGAAGCACTCAAAAAATAGAATCTTTCGACAAAACCCCTCGTCTATCCAATTTGGAAAATATACCCTGCGAGGTTGCTGCATATACCAAGTATGAAGTCATTTTGAAGCTGAATGTCCGCCTCACACTTCGGAGCTGCTCGCCGATGTTGTCACTGATGATCTCCGCCCAATTGATAATCAAAGCAGCTCTGTTGATCTCAATGGTTCTCACGAAAGCATAAATCCATGAGCGGAAGTTACGAGTATTAGCTTCTCCATTTAACCTGCAAAGCAATTTAGTAATATCATCAACATCCTGCACCAAATTGGATCGTGGAAGAGTCCTCGAGAACTTTGATGGAGATCTGGGCTTCTTCATGTATCTGCTATTCATTATGCCCACGCAATCTGCTTTGTGCTTCTTCCATCTATTGCCAGCATCTAGCATGCTAACTACAATCACCACTAGTCGTGTCAGAATCTTTAAACAATAATTAATAAATTGTGCATCCAGCCTGATTATTGTCTTTCCCGCATGATCCTAAATGGTTCTGGAAAGAGGATGATATGAGCTTGCACACTCTATAACAAATTCAGGCAACTGAGCTGTGACTGGAAACGTTGAAGCTTGAATAATTTTGTTGCTTTTAATTGCCCACATGAGAGATGTCCTTCCGGCTCTGGATCTGTCAATTAAATCAGAGATGGGTTCAGGGCCTATGTCTGTATCATTGATGTCAACAAATCGGGAAGCTATGCATGATTCAGCTGATCCTTCTCTTTCATCATGCTTCATCATGGCCAGAAAAATCTGTCTGAGCTCTTTTTCTTTTAATTTTGCCGGAATTCCTTGTAATTGGCTCAATTTGTGCAGATTTGACAATTTCTTCCGATTCAAAAGAGATTCAATGTATCTGACATTGATTTGAACTTCTTTTCACTAATATGAGCATCTGTGATGAATACCTGCAATTAATTCAGACAAAGATTGGAGTCCATGGCACGAATACTTGATTTTTATCATCAAAATTTGCATATAAAACCTGCTGCCCTAAAATTTGAGGTTTTGCTTGCATGCAAAGCAAACAAAAATATTATTTAATTCACCTGGGCACATATACCAATATGCAAAAACTTAGAATGATAAAAATTAGGCTAGTCCAACCCTAGGCGCCAAAACTAGAAGAAAAATAATCTTTAATGCAAAATCCTTCTTCTTTTGGCACCAAAACCTGTCTAGACTGCAAACTTCATCAAAAATAATTAACCTGCTTTTCCCTTATGGCGTCCCATGCTTATATAGCCTTGTGAATGCTATTTTTAATAATTGTCTTCTCTATTTCTGGCAATTTAACTAATTAAAAGCCACATCTATTCATCCAATTTGGGCGCACAATTATGCATGTTGCTGGTTGTTTTTTTATAAATTTATTTTATTTATTTTTAGCATGCATCCTTGACTTATCTTTAGCTTATCCTTTTGCATTGACTTTCCTTCCATTCATGGTGCCAAAATTACGTAGAAAGACCATTAATAAATATTATTAAATGCATTGTTTAATGCCAAGGTGGGTCGCACTTTTTGGCAAGGGTGGCTGCTAAAAAATAGGAAGTCAACTTGATGGGAATTTTCACTCCTACGCTGCAGCTCCCAAAAATCCCCTCTTCCACTTCAGTGATTTGTCCATCATGGGAATTTTCACCCTTCAAGGCAGGTAAGAAATTCCCGCCTTCCTGCCACAACCGAAATTTCCACTGGCAGCCTTAAATCATCTCCCAAAAAGTGCGACTTGTATGGAAAATAGCCTTCTTTGAAAAAGTGCGACTTGCATGGGTGAATAAACCTCTTTGATGGAAAAAGTTAGCTTGGGTAGGCAAGCAAAAAAATTCCCATCGGTGTTTTAAGTGATTTTTTTTTTATAATGGGAATTTTCACCCTGCGTTGCATGTAAGAAATTTCCGCCCCTGCCTGTTACCTCTAAAATTCCCATTGCGACTTAAGTGATTTTGACTTCTTGAGAAAAAGTACCCCTACAAGGCAGTTAAGAAAATTTCCGCTTGCTTGCCACTTACCAAAATTCTCATTGCAACTTAGATCCATTCATCCCAAAAAGTGTGACTTGCCTAGGAGAGGCTTTTTTCTGCTTGAATTCATCTTTTTTTGGTCAGAATTTTGCCTTCTGAGACTGATTCCTTCCATTGTTGAGGCCGTAAATGACTTCCAAATGTTCCACGTAATTACACAGGTTATACAGAACAAAGGCCGGATCAAGGGGAATTTAATAGACAAACTGCAAAGAAAACAGAAAACAAACACAAAGAAATAAATAAAAAACGAAAAAACATTGCCAGAAGGTATAGACAATCACTCTAAATTCATTCCTGGTAAAAACCCTACTGATATGTGAGAATAATGGCCTGGAAAAACTTCAACAGAGTTCAACCGAAGTAAAATTTAATTTAAACGGGGCTTTATTTAATTAAATAAATAATTAAATAAAATTCCCGCAGGCAAAACCTAGCGGAGGGATAAAATGAGTTTTGAGCATCTAGGTATTTGTCAAAATTGGCTCATACGATTCACTAGGAATATGTTAACGTAATAGAGATGACTTTTAGCAATAAAATCACAAAAATGACCTGTTATTTTTAAAAAGAGCGAAAAAAAATTTAAATGGGTAGTCCCAAATTTTCAGGGTGAAATCTGGGGGACACCAACCTCAAACAAATCCATTGGAAAGCTACAAATGAACTTGACAACATTTCCCACCGTAAAGTATAATTGTTCGCACAATGTATAATGTGTAGTAGAGGAGGTAACACAGTCTCTAAATGTCTAAACTGATTCCAAATTCAAGCTCGCCTCACAAGCTAACAAGAGACTGTTAAGACTTGTGCTTAAGGGGGCAAGCCTCATGCCATTAACCCTGATATTCAAATTATCCCTGGCCTCAAAGGCTTTGTAGAGTCTCCTTCACCACCACTTCTAGAAAAGGAATCTTACATATGTTTGAGACTGACACACGTGTGCCCTTTCCCAACGTGCCCTCTAGTTCATCGTCATCATCCAACATATCCTCTCCATTAATAGATAGCATAGCATCAACAAAACCAAAAAACATCTTCGTTGGGAAATATGGATGTTCGAGTCCTTGAGTCGGCGTTCCTTGCACATAGTATATACCATGTTTCACTTCTTGTTACCTTTGTTTTGTTTTCTCTTACGCACTTATGTTATTAAAACACATAGTGAAGCCATTCATTTCAAACAACTAATAACAAATTAGCTAAAGACGACGTCGATAGGTTATTGCAGGCACTAACAATAATGGTTAACAGCCGTGTCGACCAGGACATATTAACTCTTTCACATGGATCGCCCCATTCCATTCCAACTGTTGGACAACTCTTTGTCTCTTTCCATGTGGCTGCGAAATACCCCTCATCTCGTAAGCCCTGCCACATCATCAGCAACATCATCGGGAGTGTTGATAAGCAGTATTTTCTGCAGATTCAAACCATAATAAACTGGCTGTTACTGACTCACAATTACAATGTGCAGGGAAATAGGAAAAGTGAATGCAGAAAATTACTACCTTCATTTTCGAGGAGAATGGGTCATTTAAGATCCCATAAATCTGCCATGGAATGGAAGAAAAATATTTAACATGTTTACAAGTTTAAACCAAATTACATTTTGAAAAACAATGACAAATACCAGCCAAAGAAGGGGAAATTTTCATGTTATAATACATGGAGATCCAGAAAACATACCGAGTCCCTTATGACAATGGTAATAAATGGAACAAAATGCTTGTTTTGCGTCCAGGAAAACGTCGAAAAGATGTTGAACTTGGTTGGTTGTTATTTCTAGAGCCAAATGGAGGAAAGAATCATAGACGATGCAAGAAACACTTGAATCCCCTTCAGCATTGAGTGTCTGTATGAGACGTTCAAAGATTTGCCCTCTAACCTTTGGTAGCAGATCTATAACCATCTATGTCTTTAGAAAGGTCGAATTGCAAGGAAGGTTATCTGAATTGTTTCAATCCTAATTTCATCAAAGAGTAAAACCCTCACATTTCACTCATTTCTGTCGCAGTTTTGCTGCTATGCAAGATAGATGTTGGCCATGTTGTTGCAACACCATAGGCAATGTGAAACCCCTCTCACGAAAGAAATAGCAGTTGAGTGTTGAAACTTGCTTGAAGGACATATTTGCAGGTGTGGGGAACAATAAAATGCAGAGAGTGACAGGACGTCACATATGGGGCGTAGAGAACAAGAAAATGCGGAGAGGTGTAGGGAACATGAAAATGCAAACATTGAAAACATGTCAACTCACCATAAACAGTGTTAGGTAATGGCCGCGAGGATTCCTTTGGTCATTGACGTCCGACTCTGCAACAACCATCTGATTTCTGTAGAACTGTCAGATTTCACCGGGTTGAATCCAATTTGGCAAACACCTTCGGCATAAACATGTCCGTTGAACAGCTGGACGGCTTATATTGCTACACCTATCTATATCTATATATGGTGGTTCCGCAGAGGGAAGCCGAACGAATGTCAGATGTACGTCAACGTCGTCCACCTCGCCCTCTCCACCGTCCACCTCACCCTCTCCGTCGTCCATCTCCTACTCCGTGTCAGCGGCAGCAACCCTCACTCCCATTTAGAAAACGCCTTCGGCGTAATTGATATATATTAAAACATAGTGAATGACCAAATTGTAAACCTGGATAACATTATTATCTAACAATTACAATATTTAAATGATTTGCAGTATGTTTGGAATTTCCATTGGAAGTTGTGGGTGCCTTCTGCCAAAATTTGTCTTCATTATGATCACCCTTCAAATTGTATCAACTTGCATTGAAAACTGAGCTAATTTATTTTATACTGTGTGTTTAGTTACTTTTGATAACCTGGGGTCTTTCTACCCTGATACTTATCTTTTATAATTGATTGTACTCTTCAAGTCCCATTGATATATATTGATCATTCGTGGGCTTTAATGCAATTTCTTTCTTTCTTTTTGGTAGTTAAAATCCAATAATCTTTCAGATGAAGCAAAATATAGTCTTGCCAACTTGAATGTTAAAATTAGTAAAATTGCATTTTTGGTTAATATTCTGATGCTTTCTATCTATTCAAGCATCCATGCCTCTTATACATTTGATTATACGCTTGTGCATTGGGAGAGGTCAAAAACGGAATCTCAAAGATAGACATACCAATCTTCTGCATCTCTTCTGTTGATAACAATTAGATATTCTCGTTGATTAACACATGCCACGCTCCCATATGTACTTCTTTGAGTGGCAATTAAAAAAATATGTGTTCTCGCTAGGGATGGACAACTACTCAATTTGAGTACCAAGCGCCTCTCGTACATTTGGTTTATAGGTTTGTACATTGGAAAAGGTTAAAAAGGGAATCTCAACAACAGACGTACCAATCTGATGCATCTCCTGTTGATAACAATTAGATATTGTCATTGATTAACACATGCGACCCTCCCATATGAACTTCTTTGAGTGGCAATTGCATAAGACGTGTGTTCTCACTTAGGGATGGACAACTACCTCTATTTGGGTACCAAGAGCATAGCTGACCTCTCAGCCCTAGGAGAAAGATCCAATTTCAAACTGTAGGGGATTGAACCTGTTAAGTAATGTATGCACTCAATCAAATATTATGTATATGATACAGATGGACCCATATGTAGCATCAGTGTTTGTCTCCATGGTGCCCATTTAGAGGGGTACTTTTTATTCATGGACTATTGTAGCTTTGACTAGTTCTCTCTATTTATGGATTTCCTTTTTCTTTGGATAAGGTCAAGCCATTTGTATTAAAATAATGGAAAGTAAAAAAGGATATACAAAAAACCATCACAATTGCAGAATAAACAGCATGCAACTGAAATAAAGATCAGCTGTTGAAACAAAACAGCCTCTTAAAGATCACAATAGTACACAAAATGCATAACTTAGAACTCCAATGCATAAGATCTTTAAGCATAACACTGTTCAAAATGCCTAGGCTACCTAAGACTCTAATGAAGCTGTCAAAATACAAAATGAAAAATATATTGAAATACTGTTCCAAAGATTGTTCACATCCTTAAAAGCCAAAAATTGAAGTCAAGAGTTTCTCAATAATTTAACATTTTGATTGACATTACATCAAACAAATGTGATGTCATTCCCCATGGGACTAGAACCGAGGACTAGTGGGTGTTAATGCTCTCTCTGATGTCATTCTTGTTATCCATTTTTTTCCCCCTTGGGCAAAATTGGACAACGGGGGTGAATTGGATCCATGGCACTGGAAAGGGCTTCACGAAAGAATTTGGGGACATTACAGGCAAAAACCATGTTTCCGAGTATCTGCAATGACTTCGGAGATATTGGAAATCATCAGAGGAATTTTTCCTCTTTTGGGTCTTAAAGAGGTCAGGTTTTTCCCGGGTGCGGAAAGGGCTCTGGCGGGCCCACATTTAGTCGAACTGAGTGAAAGAACAACAAAAATGGGTATCCAGCCCGAAGGCATTCCATTCAGTTCCAACTAGCCCAATGACCCTGAAAATTCCAAGAAAATTCAAAAAATGGGGAAAACTATGAAAAAATGACCAAATGGGCTACTGAGCTAAATAGCTCGCCTACCAGCTCGCCAAGTTGGTAGACGAGTTGGCTAAGTGATTGCAGCGGAAATGGAGGCCAAGTTGTTTTAATAGCTCATATGAGCTCATGAACGATGCGGCAAGCCAGGGTCGACATAACTCGGGGGCAAAGTTGACACACAACTCGATGCATGGTGGTAGCTAGACATGTTAGTTGGGTATGAAGCATCGGGAATCGAGGAGGGCACAACTCGAGCTCGGTTAGAGATGGCTTGGTTCGGGTTCGTGAACAAGCGCATGGGTTCGGATCAAGCCAAGGAAATGTTAAGCGAAGCGGCAGTAGCAAGTCCGGCCCGTTGACCTCGACGGGAAAGCTCGGGGACCAAGTTCACGTGTCGGAGGTTTTAGAGCTCGCAGATGCAGGGGAACATGCTCGGCGGTTGATGTTTGTCGAGGTGGAAACAATGAACACATGGTGAGCCCAGATGGGACATCGTCAAGCTCACTGGAAGGAACAACTCGTCATTTGGCTAATCAAGGGCATAGTGTTATACGGGCGGGATGTTTCAACTTAGGGCCATTAGGGCCAAGCCATTCGGTGGCTCACTGCAAGGGTTGGTAGATGGATGGGTTGGTGAGATGCTCGAGTATGAGCTCGGCTCGTCACAGAAATGGCTAAAATGCTCAGTGGAAGGATGTCGAGCAACATGCGAGGAGTTCATAAGGAGGTATATGTGTGAACAGTGTGAGTCGAGTTCATTTCAATGGGCTCACGTTTGAATTTGGTGGATCAAGCCGTGTTGAAGGCATGGATTCGAGGGCTCGAACATTGGAGCTCAAATTGAAATATGGAAGAACGCAAAGGAGAGAGTTTCGAAGATCGAGCAGTTTCGGAGTTGAAGCAATTCTGAGTTTGGAAGGAGAAGAACTCGTTCAGGGCTCGGTGATTGAAAACGAGCTTGGAGTCTGAAAGTCCGAAGTCCGAATTTCGAACTTCAGGTTTCAGAGTCGGCAGATGTCAGAGTTTGGGTGAGCGAGTTGGTGGAAAACGAAGGGAGAGTTCTGAATTCCGAACTCTAAAATTTGGAGTTTGGAGCTCATGCATATCGGGATTCGGAGAAGGGATGACACCGGTCAACACGGGTATGTGGCGAGTTCTCTGGCGAGCGCAAAGTAATAGGGTCACGTCGAGGTGTTTTCGAGGCATGCGTCGAATAAGCGTATGGACCGAGTTGATTGTCGAGGTGGCTCCGAGTTAGTCGGGGATGTCAAAGAGATAATGTCGAGGGGCTCGGTGAGTGGGTCCAAGCTAACTCAGCCAATGCGTGGCAAGTTTTCTTTTGAAGTGGTTCTCAAAGAGCCCACCGATGCCGAGACGGTATAGTAAATGTCCACGTTGGCGTAGAACACTTTTCGAGCTTGGCAATCCCTTTTGCAAACTCAATTGGTCTGCAACGGTCAGCGAGCATTTAGGGAGCTCGTCTAACATGCTAAGCGGGAGGAGTAAACTCGAGGGCGGTTAAACAATGAACCCCGCGTGCAAGAAATGCAAAGGAGCCCGCAGAGTTCAAAGAGAGGTGCTCGCTAAAGAGCTCGCCAGTCAGCTTGGCGAGCTGGCTGGCAATCTGTCAGCTAAGTTAGCCACCTAGGCAATGCTAGCCCCCTTTCATGCAAAGCTAAATTTTTGGGTCCCACCAATGGACCAAGGAGACCTCTGAAGAACTTTAAAATGTATTTTTATTTAAAATGGAGAAAAATTCAAATTTTTGAATTTATGAAGGCACGGAGGTGGAGACTTTTTCGGCTATAATTGATGATGCAATCAAGTCATGGTCTCCCCTGTCTGCTACAGTTATGCCTAGATTCTAGGATTTCTTCCTTCTTTCTCTCACCAGCTCAGACTTTCTATAAATGTAAGGGAATTCAAAATTTCAAGGGGTTAGACAATTTTTTTCAAGCTCCCACTCTTCTTTCCAAGCTGAGTTGTCGAGAATTTAGAGGCTTTTAAGCCTTCCTTCCAAAGATTGTAATGCCAACCCTCGCTTCTTCCTGCTGTAATGATGCATTGTGCATGTGCTTGGAGTAATAAGATGATGTTTTGTGATCAATTATTTGTCCTTGCATCATTTTTGTTGCTTTCATTTGCCTCTCTTCGTGTTTGCAAGTATACTGCGCAACCCCATGTTTCTATTGCAAGTTTTGGGAGTTGTGCTTAATTTGGAATGAAGTGTTGTATGTAGTTAGGTCTATGATGCATGTCCATCCTTCCTATGTTCATCTTTCTTCATTGGCAAGCTGCAAATTTGTCTAGCAATCCCTTTTCTTGGTGCATCACCACTTCTAGTGTAGGTTTTACTTTATGCAATCTCTCTCCTTCATTCCCTTCTTTGCTTCCCTCGTTTTTCTCCCCTGCTTGCTCCATTGCCCCCGCCTGTGGGAGTTTTTGGCTTCGGGTTTCCTTTCTGTTGTCTTTTCTCTTCTTTTATGTTTTTGGGAACTCGTTTTGAGTTGTCCCCACTCACACTTTGTATATTGTTTGGGTTGCAATCCCATTGACCTACTTTTGTGGTCATGCGTTGGACATTAATATATTTATCTTTATCTTTATCTTATCTCCCTATCTCCCTAGAAATGTTAGTATAGGTTTAGTTAGTTGTTTTCCTTGCATTAAGAGTAGTGTAGTGCTTAGTTTAGGAAGAGGAAGTCGGCCTTCTCCAGAGGTCCATCTCAAGCCCGCAAGTCCCACAGCTTGAGAGGTGGTACCCATGTTACACAATCACACCGAATGCCCCATTCATACTCATGCAATTTGGGGGTGCAGTGATTTAGTGATAACAATTCCCTAATGCAATCTAGAGTGGATTTCTCTCTTGGATAATATGCAACCTCCTCGTTTGGCCCAATTAACACTTCTAGGTTGTCACCGGGCAATAGATGAGGCAGAGTGCTATTATGTGTGTATGGTTTCTGCTCCCAAACCCCCTGCTTGTGTGGCTTGTATTTTTGGAGGATGAGGAATAGTGGGAACTTGCATAGCCTTGTCGTTGTGCTTGTTGATTATGTCAGACAAGACAAGGTTTTCAATCATCTCAATCCCCTTGCCCATGAGGTCAATAATTTTTTGCTGCTCTTGATGTCAAGAAATAAAATGCAGAATACGGATCTCTATGATAGTGTATGAAGGATTGGGTTCTCCTAGATTGGAGTCGAGGTCCTTCATGGTAGTGCTAATGGACTCAAGGAAAGAAGAAAGAATAGAATCTCCATGTAAAACTTACGGAGCTTGTTTGGAACTGGAAGAACCCCCATTAAACCCTGTAGATTTGCTTTCTTACTAGGACTCATAGTGCAGTAGGGGGTGTGCAGTGAGAGATGTTCGGTGGGAATTTTTTCAGGCTTATAAATTGAAGCAGAGGAGCTACAGGAGCAATGATTCCTAAGGATATGGGCAAGGTTCTTGTTGGATGAAAAAGGGGAAATGCTCCTAATTTCTTTTTTAAAATTGCCATCTATGTAATGTCCTTTTTTCCCACCTAACAGCTGATATTTGGTCTTCTTGCCATTCCTTCTCCATGGCAAAGAAGCAAATATGAATGAGGAGAACCTTGAGCACCTTTATGATATGTTTTTTTTATCTAATATTTTATATTTTATTTAGTGTTTCCCATGCTTATACAGGTCGGCCTCTCCTTTTCGTACTTTGGCGCCAAAAGGAGGATATAAAATAATATTAGAGGCACCATTTGCTATCTAGAGTTGGCGGAATTTATCTTATTGGAGCAAAGTAAGCTTGGAATTACTTGTTCTTGCATTTGGGGATGAAAACCTCCTTATGCGACTTGGCTAGAAGGACGAAAACCCTTCTAGAGGTTAAGGGAAGGACGAAAACCCTTCTCCTTGGCTTGGGATCGATTCAAGAGGTTGATTTGGAGAGTTACTTGTCATTTCCATCTTGTATTTGATTTATTAAAGGTGAACGACCTACCGTGGGTAGGTTTTGGAGCAATTGGTGTACTATTTGAGAAATCTAGTTTGATAATCTGATTTGTAATATTTTATAAGGCCGGAATCTGAAGTTTGGTGAATTTCGAGGGTTTCTATGTCTTAGTTCTATAATTTTCTTGTGGCTGCAATTTCCAGTTCATAATTAATTTCCAGCAGTGAGATCTTCAGCATTTCTTTGTGTTTTTGGCTCTCAATATTCCATAAAATATATACATAATTGTGGCGAGTTGATTTATGGTGTTTTTTGGCATATTTGGTAATAGATAAAGTCGTTGATTTTGTATTTACAGGCTACTCCAAATTAAAAATCAGATCTGCATTTTGTGTGTTTGGTTAAAACCCTTAAAAGGGTCATTACAGTGGTATCAAAGCTCGGATCTTCAAAAGGCCTTGGGTTTATGGAAGAAGGTAACAAAGGTTACATCTACTACCAAAGGAGGAAGAAGGCGGGCAAAGGAACCAGCCAAGGGAAGGACATATGGCTAATCACAATTCTCAGGAAGCTAAGGTTGACAAGCTAATTGTCGGCCAAGAGAGGCTCGCGAATACCATGGACTTCCTAGCACTTTCAGTCCAAAGAATCATTGAACCAAGGGTTCAAAATGGTGAAGGGAGTTTGAGTGGAGCAAATAATGCCAAGCGACCCAATGGATCAACCCGAGGATCGAGTTGGAAGCCCACTTTCATCCCTAGAGAGGAGGCCATTCCGGAAGAAGAACCAAGACCGATGGGAAGAAGAAATATTGCAGTGAGCTATGAGGAATATATGGCCTTGTCTAGAGAGATCCGTGATGCCATTTCTCATGCCGAGTTCATGGGGTTGGATCAAGGAAGATCTAGGCCTAAGCCTAGGCATGCCATGCCACAGAGAGATACAAAATGCTTTGGGTAAGTTATCTTTTTCTACTTTTGATGGATCTACAAAGGGTACCGATAGGGCTTGAATTCAAAAATTGAATACCTATTTGTCTTTGAAGCCCATGGTAGAAGAAGATGCAATTAAATTTGCCACTTTACATCTTAAGAGCATAGTGAGATACATGCCTCTGATGAGTTTTGTCAAAGGCTCATTGATAGATTTGATAGAGTGGATCCGGAGGTACATTTCTAGGAGCTTGCTCAATTGAAACAACAAGGTACCATGGAAGAGTATGTGGCTGATTTTCAAAGGCTTTCTGTTATGATTACGGATGTGTCTGAAAGAAGACTCGTTGTGCTCTTTGTAGTTTGATTGAGCCCCTAAGGGGGTTAGTCCGTGCATTTTATCCTTTGTCTCTACAAGAGGCAATAAAGAAGGCTCTTGATCTTGAAGGTGCTGCCCCAAAATCAGAAGCAATCAGCGGTGTTCCCAAGGTCAATTGGAGAGGGGAACAAGCCCCCAAGCAGTCTAGAAGAAGCCCTTTGGACCAGCCAAAGAAAACTCTTCAAAAAGAGCCTCATGTTCACACGGGTCTGCAAAAAACCAGCCATGAGAAGGAGGCAAAGAATGAACTGAGAAGAAAGAATTTGTGTTTCTCATGCAAGGAACCATGGACTCCGGGACATCGTTGCTTGGGAAAAGGTAAGGTTCATTATATTGAAGTAATTTCAGATTGTGATGATGACGATAGCAATGAGGATGAAACTAGGCATGATGGTATACTGGAAAAAGATCCGAAAGAGGTAACTAGCACTCTTGCTACCTTAGTGGGAGCACCAAGTTACAACTCTTTTCTTATTGAGGGTGATCTACAAGGGTACAAGGTCACAATTTTGATTGATGGAGGAGCTACTCATAATTTCATAGATGCATGTTTGGTTTCAAATCTGAAATTGAAGGTTGAGGACTTCAAAGGCTTCCTTGTTTGGATAGCAAATGGTTACTCTATGCGAATGTACAAAAAGGTGTTCTCAACTCCACATTACCATGGGATTATATGAGGGTACGTGCTGTTTTTTTTGTGATTAACATGGCTGAGTTTGACATCATATTTGGAGTCCAATGGTTGTGCTTGTTGAAAGAGCTCACTCTTAACTATCAAAACATGGAGATGAGCTTCATGGACCAAGGGAAAAGAGTCTCCTTGCAAGGTATACTTCCTAGCACACTAATTATTTAGTAGAAAAGGCCATTTCATGTGAATCATATTTCTGTTCTTTATCAAAAATTACAAGGGATTGGAAAGTATTGATTTCAGATGAGTATGCAAAAAATAAGTTTGCTGGTGATGTTTTCGAAGGAGTAATAAGTGATGGGAGGTATAAGGTGGTAGATGGGCTGATTCTCTACAAAAACCAAGTTTATTTGATGCCAGATTCTAAAGTTAAAAGCAATATTTTGAGGACTTCTCGTGATGACCCTTCAGCTGGTCATCCAGATTATTTTAAGACCTACAAATACATAAGGGAAAGGTTATATTGGCAGGGTCTTAAAGGGGAATTGCTCCAATACATCCAGGAGTGCCTTACATGTCAACAAAACAAGGCGGAACACTCATTTCCAGCTGGTCTCCTTCATCCCCCTCCCATTCCCACTCAAAAATGGGAAAGTGTCTCTATGGATTTCATTACAGGGCTGCCCATGGTCCAAGGTAAGAATTGCTTGTATGTTGTAGTTGATAGACTCGCTCAATATGCTCATTTTTGTCCTCTTCCGGCTAAGTACAATGCTCCTATAGTAGCTGATGTGTTTTTCAAAAGAGTATTTAGACTTCATGGGTTGCCCAAGGAAATAATAAGTGGATAGGGACTGTCGGTTCTTGAGCATGTTTTGGAAGGATTTGTTTCATTTGGTGGGTACACAACTTGCTCATAGCACTAGTTACCATCACCAAACGGATGGTCAAACCGAAATAGTAAATAAATGGGTGGAAGGGTACCTACGAAACTACATTGATGGGCAATAATCAGAGTGCAAAAAGTGGTTGTACATGGTTGAGTTTTGTTACAATACTACCTTCCAAATGTCCATTGGTATGTCTCCATTCAAGGCTTTCTATGGGTGTGATGCTTCTTCCTTTGTTGATTTGGTTATGATTGATAGTAGAGTGCCTAAAGCTCAAGAATTAATTCAGCGTAGCCAAGATATTCTTAAGGAGCTTAAGGAGAACCTTCTTCGTGCACAAAATCAGCAGAAATTATATGTGGATCAGCATAGAAAGGAAAGGACTTTCGAAATGGAAGACATGGTGTTCTTGAGATTGCATCCCTATAGGCAATCTTCCATTAAGCAAAAAGGTGTGGAAAAATTGAAGCCACGTTTTTATGGCCCATACAAGGTAATAAGCAAGGTGGATAAGGTTGCATATGAGTTTGAGCTTCCGGAAAAGAGCAAAATACATAATGTTTTTCATGTCCCATGTCTTAAGAAGGCACTTGGGCAGCATCTTACCCCTTCACATGAGCTACCCTCATTGGATGAAGAAGGTAAATTGATCCTAATTCCAGAAGAAATCCTTGAAGTATGTGAAAGGAAGTTGAGGAATAGAAGTATCAAAGAATATTTGGTTCGTTGGAAGGATTTTCCCCTTGAAGATGCTACATGGGAGAGCGCAGCAATTTTATAGCATCCATAATTGCAATTGCTTGGGGACAAGCAATTTTGGGGAGGAACGATTGTAATGTCCATGTTTCCCACCTAAGAGTTGATATTTGGTCTTCTTGTCATTCCTTCTTCGTGGTAAAGAAGCAAAAATGAAGGAGGCGAACCTTAAGCACCTTTATGATATGTTTTTTATCTAATATTTTATATTTTCTTTAGTGTTTTCCTTGCTTATACAGGTCGGCCTTTCCTTTTGGTACTTTGGCACCAAAAGGAGGATATAAAAGAATATTAGAGGCACCATTTGCTATCTAGAGTTGGTGTAATTTATCTTATTGGAGCAAAGTAAGCTTGGAGTTGCTTGTTCTTGCATTTGGGAACGAAAACCTCCTTTTGCGACTTGCTAGAAGGATGAAAACCCTTCTAGAGGTTCAGGGAAGGAAAAAAACCCTTCTCCTTGGCTTGGGTTCGATTCTAAAGGCTGATTTGGAGAGTTACTTGTCATTTTCATCTTGTATTTGATTTATTAAGGGTGGAGCGACCTACCTTGGGTAGAGTTTGGAGAAATTGGTGGACTATTTGAGAAATCTAGTTTGATAATCTGATTTGTAATATTTTATAAAGCCAGAATCTGAAGTTTGGTGAATTTTGAAGGTTTCTATGCCCTAGTTCTATAATCTTCTTGTGGCTGCAATTTCCAATTCTTAATTAATTTACAGTAGTGAGATCTTCAGCATTTCTTTGTGTTTTTGGCTCTCAATATTCCATAAAATATATACATAATTGTGGCGAGTTGATTTATGGTGTTTTTTCGTGTTTTTGGCATATTTGGTAATAGATAAAGTTGCTGATTTTGTATTACAGTCTGCTACAAATTAAAAATCAGATCTGTATTTTGTGTGTTTGGTTAAAAACTTAAAACCCTTGAAAGGCTCATTACAATCTACCACCGATACATAACGATAAATCGTGATTCAAACCCTGAACAATTTATCTTTCAAAAAATCGTGAATTTTGTTATGCCGATAAATCACCGATTAATTTCGCCATAAATCACCGAATAAATTATTGAAAGTCTCCATGAAAGTGTATAAAACGTCCAAAACGAAAACAAAAGGTCATTTTACAGCATTTTTCTGCGATTTTTCTCTACAAATTTGGTGACTACCTACTAGGGCTTCGATCCTAGCAGGTTTCAAAGATCGCATTTTGCCTTCAAGGATTATAGCGGCAAACCCTGTGGGAGTAACAAGTTATAAAACCACAATCATTTTAGTTTATTTTCATTGTTTATGAATCATTCTAAGTGTTTGGAAAGTCAGGATTGCTCCATAACCTTGTTTTGTTGAAGAGTTTGAGCTCCTTGAAGAGCACCGTGATAAGTTGATAACCTTATTTGATACTAGTAAATTAATAATAAACAAGCTTTGGAGATAATTGCTTGGAAAAGAGAATAAAATCGGTGTTTTGAAGTTCAAACAACACTTTCTTGTCCATCATCATTGGATATTAGCAGTGTTGCAGTCTATTACCAATCTATAGCTCCCAAACGAATTTCATAATATTGTGAAAAACCATATTTGAACCTCTTCCTGTAGCTCTCAAACAAATTTCATCTTGTTCAAGGACAAAACATACCTTTTTTGTAACTCTTTCTTCAATACAGCTAGGCTTTTACTATATGTATTTGTAAATTTTTCGCTTGGTATAAGGCGCGTGGAGGTGGATCTTAAATATGAGAAATATTGAGCTATATTTGTTGGGATTTAGAAATGATCTTCAGTTTACTCGTAAATAGAAAACCCTTCAATTGAATAGTAAAAAAAAAGTATTATCACTAATATTTGACCAAGTCAGCAGTGCTTTGTAACTATTCGCATCCAACAAACTTACATGTTTACATCTGCATTTGCCACAAACCGTCTGCATTAGAAGCTACTTGACAATATTTAATAATTTTAATCCTTTTGACTAAGTTTAATATTATTCCTAATTTCCTCATGCAATTTGATTTCTCTAAGACTTGTAAAACTAAGACAGAATTGTTGTCTTGTTTTTCAAAATGGTATCCTATACATTCACTTCTCATGTCATTTAACAGAGTTTTAAATTAATTTAAATTTATTTTTTGAATTTAAATGTTTTTTAAAGCAGTGATAAAGTTCGCGATAAATTGCCAATTCCCAATTTCCATGTCGAATTTTGGGCTGCCGATTAATTGCTGTGAACGATTTTTTGAATTATGCTCCTGATGTTTTGGGTCATGAAGCAAAGCTCAGCCAAAGATTGAACATGCTGATATGGCCTAGGTGATAAAGGAGGGATGCTCGCCTTAGCCAATTCCAAAATTCTATGTCAAAATTTGGGCTGCCGATTAAGTGCTGAGAACAATTTTTTGAACTATGCTCCTGATGTTTTGTGTCACGAAGCAAATCTCAGCCAGAGATTGAACAGGCTGATAAGGCCTAGGTGATAAAGGAGGGATATTCGCCTAAATAGGACAAACCAAGGATAGATTTTGTAATCACAGATTGCTCTGCTGAGGGGGACGTGCCTGCTGAGCTGAAGGGTTGAATGTCTAAGGTGTTAAATTGCAAATCAGACGTGTTGCTGCTGCACCATTTCATCATCTTTAATATTGATTGGTGCTTGGTCTTGGGTGACTTGAGTAGCCAGACAAAGGGCGCTGACCTGAGGAGTTCCCTGATAATGTTGAATATTTGTAATATTTCTTTTTCTTTCATTAACTCTCAACTTTTTTGGAGGGAGTGTGTTGCATCTTCATCTATGAAAGATAAGGTGCTGCTTTATGGCCATTGCCAGCAAGCAAGGACTTCTTCGTGGAATATCAGTACAAATCTTGTATCTTGAACAGCGTGACCTTGACGAGTGAGTGGTGAATTATTATGTGACTAGCTGTTATTTGACCCGCCATTTCCATCAGGTGTATCCAGGTTTATGTGGGCAGTAACTCGAGATGAACAGTATTCATGATTAAGTGCCCAACCAGATGTGAGATGGCCCAATATGATGGATGGATCCATCTATTATATACATAACATGTGAGTGAATGTATTACACATAATAGATGCATCCATGTTTGTTGTAACCTTTTCCAGTTAGATAATGAGGAGAGCTACACCACACTTTCAACGAGGTTAAGATCATCAGAGCTAGCCTAATTCATGGTTAAATCTCACTAGCTAACCTAAGTCATGGTTGAATCTCACTATCATGCTATAAGAGGGCTTTGACAAGAGGGTTTCATAGCCAATTAGCATCGTATGAGGTATAAGGTTTAAGGAAAGGGAAATTTAGCTTGTCCAGGATATTCTTCCAGCACCTAAGCTTCATTAGAATGTAAGGCTTATTAAATAAGGACTTCATTCGATATTTAACTAATGAGATGGTTGTAACCGCTTTGTAACTACGCTCATAACAAATAGATGGACACACAAGTTCAAATGTGTGCAATCTGGCTTCTCTTTATTTCTTCCTTGTGCATGTCTTCCAACATTGGTATCAGAGCGAAACAAACGAGGAAAGAGAGAAGGGCAGAAGATCAGTCCCATTATATGTTTGAGTGCACGGTCAAGTGAATTCAGGGCACTATTATACAGTTGCAGTCACGAATATACAGTCCACGAGCCATTAATATACAGTCATTTCTGCCCTTTTCCGTCAAAGTTTCACAGGGATTTCTGCCATTGAAACAGATCCAAAGCTGTGGGAAGACGAAGACACGAACCTAGGCAGAATACAGTCACAATTTTTTAGCATAAAATTGCTACGAAATAGACACACAACCAGTCGTAGGGCAGAATATACACAAAAATGTGACTCGCGAACTCGAAAAGGCAAAAATACAGTCACACATTTGCGAATCAAATTGAAGGCACAACAAAGTTTCATATTGTTTGTTCTATCTGCTAGGGCACAGAACTGTGTACATCACAGTTGCAGCAAAGGTTTGGTATTTTATTCTTTGTTTACTCATCTCGGTAAATACGAGGTAGTATTTATTTTATTTTATGGAAATTCCAGTAGAAAAATATTTTGGTCTAAATTTTCATACATGGAAAGTGAAAATACAATTGCAACTTATGAATAAACATTTGTGGGGAATAGTAAACGAGAAAGAGAAAGCACCCGCCGATGCATCTAAATTGTTAGATTGGCAGAGCAGAGATGAGAGAGTGAAAGCTATTATTGGCCTTGCTCTCTCCGACTCTGAACTTCATCGTGTAGACTTAGACAAATCATCCAAGGAAAGTTGGGATGCTCTAAATAAATTATTTGGGGCGAAAGCAATTAATGCCAAATTTTCCCTAAAACTTCAGTTATATAGATTCAAAATGGATGGAGTCTCTATGTCAAACCACATCAATAATTTGAGGTCCTTGATCAGACAACTAGCAAAAATCAAAGCTATGATTGAGGATGAGGATGCCAAAGCTATCCTATTAAATAGTTTGTCTTCAAAATACAACAATGTAGTTTTTACCCTTAGTCAAATTCAATCTTAATCTTCAGATGATATGATTCCAACTCTTCTAGCTGAAGAAAAACGAACTACAGAAGATGAAGAAGGTCATTCTCAACATAGAAGATTAGATAAAGATAACCAAGAGATCGAGTGTCATTATTGTAAGAAAAGTCGTCACACAACATTGGTAGTGAGAACAATGACGAATACGTAATATAAAGACGCTCTAAACTTTGAAGGCAAGAAAGAATACAGGGTAGATGAATCTCGGTATGGATGGTTGCTCGGATAGTTTGGGAAACTATGGATCTTGGAAATTATACCCTCACGAGGGTCATGAGATAACTTGATGGAGCTTATGGATGGCTAAATATGGACGGTTGTCCAATAACTCAGGAGATTTGTGATTTGGCAATTCAGGGAGGTGCAATTCGGGAACTCGGGAGCTACACTGTAATGTCCCCATTTTCTGAAGAATCTTAGACTATTTTTTCCCATGGGCTTTGGGATGTTTCAAGGGGAAAATTATATTAAATATTATTGCCTGGAGCAATAATTATTTAATTATTTAATTATGAAGATTATTTAATTTAATTCCCAAAATATAAAAAAATTAAATGGGGAATTAATTAAATAAATATTTAGGTGGCTTTTATTGATAAAATCACCCTTTGAAAAGGGGACGCCACACCTAGGAAAAAACAAACTACTTTTATTTAATAATTTCCCTCTCCTAGGGATTTTGAATTTTGTGCCTCCTTGCTTATAAAAGGAGTGCTAGGATCATTATTATTATTATGTTATGATGAGATTTATTTGATACTCCATGCTTGGAGTTGGAATGCATGCCCATTGAAGCTTTTTCTCTCTCATGCTTGGGAGATCTTTGTAGCTCGTTATTAAGAATCTATTTGAAGAAGTATTTGTGCAATCACAAGTGAGATCCTTGTCTTTGGCTTTAGATAATTTTTAGATGAAGTTTGGCATTGAAATCTGCATGTTTTCACTGTAGCGAATTACTGTAGTGATTCACTGTAGCAGCTGGTTTTGTGATAAAAAACAAGAGTTTTTGGGAATACTTTTGGCAAATCAACTTTGGTATATTTGTGGGCTATTTTGCATGTCATATATGTAAAAATCGACTAGCTGAGTTCTAGTTTATTCCTTTGAGTGAATCGACTAAGATCTCTGCGTATTTGTGTATGAAGTCATTCCATTTTCAGCTATTGGCCTTATCATGTTTTGACTGATTTAAATACTATTTTCTATTAGCTGGCTGTATGCCCTTTCATTTGAATTCTAGTGACTGCATTGGTCGATCATTTGGAATGTTTTATTACATGCCTGAATACTCCAATGAACAACGAATCCTTGACTGAAACTGTGGATGTTTAAATGCATATTTTATGTGCTAAAGAACCCAATGACTGGCATGATCTATGTACCCCAGCTGCAGCGATTAACTTTGATGAGTTTGTGGGTGATTTTGTATGGCAAATGATTAGATTTTTGTATGCCAACATGTTATAAGTGCAAAGATCAATCTGGGCATGTATGCGATCTGTTCTGGGAAAACATTTGCAAGGTAAAACTCATTAATATGGTCTGGTTTTGATAGAATAAGACCTGCCATTGCTTCCATTAAACAACGACTTCATTATAGGAGAATTGTTAGATATTTGTTACATGTTTTGACCCTCATATAAGCAGCGAACTATTAGTGCATTTTTATCAAGCTCCAGTGATTTGTAATTGCATGATTGGTTGATGGTTTTAGGACTCCTCAAGGCAGCAATTTGGGTTTAATTGTTGAATATAATATGATCAGGTTGTATAATTGTTTCAGTGGCTTCCATAGATGCAGAGGTTAAGGTCTTTTGTTTGCACTTAGGAGAATACAACGATCAGATTTTTATTTCAGCAGTATACATTCTTGAGATGGTGGAAAATATTTTTAGTTGATGAAGGCCATTAAACCCTTATCCTCGGGTTTATTGAGTCATCTACTCAACTGGTCCAAGTAGTGTTGATTGAGCTTTTGCTATTTCCAATTGATTAGAGTGTCAGAGAGTTGGTTGTTTGCCTAATTTCTATTGATCTCGAAGAAGGGGATATTACAGATAATGAACCCCCTCCTCCTCCGTTCAAACCTCTTTAAGTACCCTTCTTTGGCGCCAAGGATGAATTAGAAGGTCAATCTTCATGGCTGGCCTCTTAATGAAGGGGGAAGTGCGCTTTTAATCTTCACTTAAGAAGACCGACCTCATAAAAAGGGAAATAGTGTCGCTTTTTCTCCATTGTAGCTGTGAAGATTACCGACCTTAATGAAGGAGAAGATAGAAGTTCCTTTTTTACTTTATCATTCACCCATCACTTCCCTTGTTTTTCTTCCTTGAAGCCCATGGAAGGTTGAATGGGCCCAAGGCCTTCATAACGACTAGTGGGAAAAAAGGGACATTATAGCCCTCCCTTCCCAAGTTTGTTTTCCCTCAAGCAAATGCAAACTCATATGCCCATGTATCATCATATCAAGGTGGAGGGACATGCTGTAGTGCTCCCATAATTTGTATCCCGTTCCTGTTAAATGAAGGAGTTTGAACCCAAACAAACTCATACCCCTACTGCCCCCTTTCTTCATCTTCCACTTCAAAAAACAACATTGACACCTCCCTACCTTGTATACTCAGTTGTACCAAAATCCTTGCAAATAGTTTCCATCATAAAGCAAAAAATGGATGAATAATCAGTTTGATCAGCTATCTCTCTTATTACAAGATGGTACGGTAGATTGTGGAGTATGGCTGGAAACACTTCACCCACTATAAATTACATGGATAGGGTATCCAAATCCGGGCTACAAATCTGATTTGTTTGTTTCTTTCCGGACTGTAACCTTCTGTCCCACATGGGTTTGTTTCCATGATGGAATTCCCTTCCAAAAAGTAAACTTCACAATTGTTCATGACTGCTAATTTCTTTCATATTTTTGGATTGTTCAGCCATATGAAAAATAACAAGGACACCAAACTGCCATCTTATGGAAAAGGTCCGGGAAGATGTATGCAGCAAAAACTTGAACTGAAAGCCATCTTACATAAGTTGTGAATTAAGTTTCAAGAATACAATTGAAAAAAGTAGACATATTGGCCCTTAACTCGAACCCTTGCTTACGCATCCATGGCAATGAGTGCTCTGATTTTCATATACCTCTTCCATCCTTTGTGGCACCATGTTTGGAACCAAGCCGCTCTACCTTGAAGTATTGCAATCTTCTGAATTCCAACATCATGAGGTTTGATCACCTGCACACGAATACTTAAGCTCAATCTTTTTTAAAAATACCTTGTTGATTAGCTGATTCCAAATGTTCCTCCGAGTATGCTCCCACTGAATTTTCTTAATCGTCCCAATTGCCAGCTTGGATCATATCCTATTTCCTGCTGACGTTATGATGTAACGGCCAAATAACTTTCACCATGAATTCAATCAAAACTAGTCAACTTGTTGATGTATTATGTTAGTCACTAAGATCCCAACTCAAAACCCTGATAGAGATATTATAAATTATAAGATAAGGTGCAATGCAACTGCATAATACTTAAATTTCACATAAGTATGTTCAAACCCAAAGAAATTTGATGAATCTATATACAATATCCCATTCCAATATATCGTATATTTGTATTATACTTTGTATTATAACTAACGTTACCCATTTTTGTACCGTACTTTTAGATTTTTAAGGAAGTTTTTGCCATAAATCGGCGTACTGTACCCATACCCGTACCTGTATCCAGGCTGTCTAGCTTGTGAATGGGTTGATATAGATTACTCGTTTTTGCGCATTAACAGGTATATGTGAACTCTGAAAAAATCTGATTATATAGCCTAAATCAGGACTCATGATAGAGCCCATAGCAAGACTTGAATAAAGCGCAAGACTCACTTCGAAAGTGCAAGACTCATTCAGCCATAGAGCGTAGGTACTCAGAATAGGAGCGCAAGACTTCGGATACATGGAAGTGAAGGACTCAAACAATCTTGAAAGAAATATTCTATTCAGCAACCAGGAGTTTCATTCATTCATACAGAGCATCAGAATTTGTAATCATCTATTGGAAGCACACTGACTTGCACATTTGGAGATTCCTAATTAACATCAGATCAGTCAGAGGTAACTTGATTATGTGTGACATTACTGTCAAAGGCCCCCTTTCAGTTTATGTGGAGTGAACTGTTTGATTTTGGGGCGGCACCAAGGCCCTTAAACTTGTTCAAGGTTAGGTCACTATGCAGGACACACGAGTGCATGAGTGTTCTCAACTCCATAGGCTCACAATCAATGGATATTGAAGATGTTATAGTTAACAAGGACTCCACTCGAAGTTAATAGGATATCCTGCCTGTCCCAAGGTCCTATGCATTCCATGCAATGATGTTGTTTGTTCAAACTTCCCAAGCCTTCCTACGATTACATGTTGTTTCATGGTCTCCTGTAATTAGTTCCCACTATTCTTCTTTGTTCACCAAATAACGAGTCCTCTTTGAGGAATTGTCGCCCCCTTGTTATGACTATTTGTACTAGGATTAGAAAAGATGGTGAAAGAAAGGTTTAACCGCTATTAGGTATTACATTATTGATTAATAAAGTTTGGTTTTCTTCAATTCCTATGGGTGTAATCTCATTTATTTTTCTTAACTAGAACAAAGGGAAGGAGCAAGGGCCATAGTCCTCCCTAATGTGAAAACTGAATGTCCTTTTCGAATTTGTTTAGCCTATTTTTTGTTAATTGTGGCATGTTAATATACTTTATTTGAATTTTTCCTATGAAAAGTATTTAAGATTGTGAAATGTTCTTTTAAATGTAACCGTCGAAGACCCGTAGCACCAATTTGGTATTCCCGACGGCTCTGGGAAAAATAAAAGGCGAACTGCTTAGTCTTGATTTTTGATAAAGTGCATAAAAAAAGAATTTACCTTATAAATTGCAAGTGCTTAACAATTTTGTTGTGTACTAGGCTAAATAAAAAATAAAATAATAGTAAGGTTTCTATTATCCATTTCTAATGTTTTTTTATGAATATCCTATAGAAAATGCATCCCCTTTGGTGGTTCTGACATTTACGGTGAAAAAATATTTTTTTTGGAACCTTTTTGCTGATTTCTAGAGGGTGGCTAATTAGCTACTTTGCTTCTATAAATTTGATCGACTTACCTTTCAATCTAAGTCCCTTTTTATTTTATAAACTCATTCTAGATTCAAGTGATGAGCTTGTGAAGCTTTACATAAGCCATATGTAAGATGAAAACCCTTGGAAATTTCATCTAGAGACATAAACCCTTTGAGATCTAGGAGAAATAAATGATGTGCACTAGCTTGTCTAGGAGGATGTCTAGATAATTTCCTTAAATATATTTGTGAAGATTTGCAATTGTTTGTCCTGAAAACATAGGAAAGTGGTGATGCATGTCAAAGATTTAATAGTTAACTTTCAACATAGCACCAAGTGATCGTAGATAAGGTCCATGACACTTGTATCTGGAAATGAAGCCGAAATAAATGCGATTGAACTACTTGAAGAGGTAATTTCTATGAAACCTGTCTTTCGGAGTTGGATCCCTTGCCACGGACTGTATCCAAGGGATGCACTCAAGAAAAGCAAGATGTAGGCCAAAACACGAGGATGAAGAGTAACTCAACTGCTTGAGGTGTAAAATGAATCTGAGCAACAAGATTTGCTAGTGGGGTTGCTCATGTTAACATTGGTTTGTCTTCTAAGGATTCAAAATTGCTCAATGATGAGGAAACATGGGTGCAGTACTAGAGTGAAAAAATAAACAAGCAAGCTTGGAATTGATGTCTTGTATTGATACACTCAAGTGGACAAAAACTTAGGAGTAATGTCCCATTATTCCCAACATGAGTCATTTTTCTTATGAAACGTGGCCACCAGTTTCAACATCCATGATGCTTCAAAGAATTTAAAGATTATTTGGTTGTACAGTTGTTGACCTTATTTACCTTTGGGAATGTGTAATGCCATGATTAAATTCGATTAGGCACGGTTGGTTGATCTCATGGCAAACAAAGTAAAGAGAACTTTGCTTAATAAGTCATGTCTTAAGCTTTATGTTAATGACATTTAAAAAAGAAGCATTAAACTTTTCTTTTATTAAGGTCAGAAATATACTAAGCTTACAAGTATAAAGGTGGGAGATATTAATCTCAAGGAGTGTGCTCTTGGGTGTTCTAATTACTACGCATGCCACAAAAACAAGTGATCAAAGTTTGATCAGGTTATGCTGATTTGACAATATTGATTTCTCTTGCACATGTAAAAAATGAAGCTCCTCTTTAAATCCTTTGAGGACTAACTCATCAATCCAAATCTAAGGACAATGCACCAAACAAATACTCATGAAAACCCTCTTGTGTCATCTCTTATCTCACATATCTTTCGCATTGGATTGTTATCAAATGTAATATAGATTTTATGCAGCTCTTCATTTCCAGGCCAGAGACTTGCTTGAGGGTTGAGTTTGGTACATAATTAGGGCACACTTTAGTATTTGTGAGTTGATAATTTCAGTAAGGTTGTTCTCCATAGTTTTATAAGGTAATTTTGCAGGAATCTACATTTTTGATTTAGAGAAATCTTATCTATCATTTCTCATCCCTTGGTTTTGAGGAAGGACTATATGCTGCCATTGTAAAATTAATTACAGTTGGGTGTGATCATGCACTTTGTAAAAGAGAACTGTTTTATAACCTTGGCTCAACCTTGGGCGACATTTCCGTGGTTAAATTTTATCATTGGTTAGCACCTCTCTATGCTCCCTTTTGTATGGCTCATCCTGTCCTAAATCTTCCCAGAATCACTATACAGTATATTTTATGCTCCTAGGAAATAAAAATCAGGTTTTGTATATGGCATAAGTGGTGATGCATTTTTGCAAACCATATGAATTCCTTTGATGCCATCACTGTATTCCAAATTTTGTCCCTTGAATGGCATTTTCAGTTTTCCCTCTAGGGTTTGATTGATTGACAGGTGGCTGTAATAAAAATCAGAAGTGATTGGGGTGTGAGTCCAAACCCTTGTTTTTGTACTTGATGCCCTAGAGGGACATTACAGGAACTGCCCTACCCTTCCCGGAACTATTGGCTAACAAAGAGTTGTTTGGATCCAAGAAGGTGTGAATCGGACTTCCCTATGTGTGTACTAGCTCCTTTGGGTGCTAGGCATATGAAATAGCTTGGACGGGAGGTATGTAGATGCTTGAGCTATTCGGGAGTTGTTGGAAGTTTTCGAAAAATATTTTTGAAAGCCACTTACTTGCCGGTTTTTGTGTGAATGAATTGAAAATGACTGCAGCATCATGCATATTGGTTGTGGGAGAAAGCGGTTATAGTTTGCATGACATATGAAGTGTTTAAATGTATTTGAAGTGTTCTGAACGTGTGGACTGAAATGACGAATGAGACTTGCTAAGTCTCTTGGACATCTTATTATAAACTGTTGGCTAGATTTTCTGCATAGCATCAAACCTAGGCAGTCATGAGATAAATCTCCCTCATTTAACCGGTGAGGCTCCCGTGTCAGATTTGTCAATAAAATGTGTTTTTATCTATCAGGGGTTTTACTTTAACTACTTAGTTCATGAACCATAACTAAGAAGTTCTGCAGCAAGTAAGCAGCTGTTTAAGAAAGAAAACTTATAGAAGAAGGAAGTAAAGGAAACACAGAGAAGAAATGGGGAAGATGTGCATCCCAATTAGTAGATAGCAGAGCTAATTGCATGCACATAGAAGAAACTTAATAGATTTGAACACACAGAATTATAAAGCAAAGGCAGCTCCAGATCTAGATCTAAAATAACACAAAGTTTACTTAAAGATCTAAGATTTAAAAGCAAGAAACACAGCACACCATGACACAAAGTTCTCCGGAAACCTACTTCTTTGTATTCCTCTGCTACAAGTGGCTCTCAGGGGTTCAGCACAAAGTCTAGAACACAAGATTGCTGCTTACAAATTCTGATCCTCATTAACCCGGAGGTTCTTCTCCTACTTATAGAATGTAGGAGGGAAAGTACAAATGGGAAGACTCAACTGAACTAAAGTATGAACAACAAGTAAAGATGACATTTGGCAATCATCCTCATCTAACTTCTTCTTAAGTGACACATGTATCACTTAACTAATAGAAAGGTTCCACATGACTTCAAGTAATGGTTGCAAAACCAATAACTTAGAAGTTTTACAATTTCATCCGGGAACATAGAAAATAGAAGAAGAAAAATAGAAGAAGTCATGCCAGCTGTAACATCTACATCTTCTTCTTGTTCTGATATCTGATATACTTGTCGAACATATAATTCAGCATCCTTCCATCTGTTTTAGCTACTGCTTCCTTCTCTGTCCTGAACTGCAGCAATCCTTCATTCAACACTTTGCTGCATGCTTCCACTTCTTCCAAACTTGGCCCAAATCTCGCAATGTCTGCCTGCAGTGCCACCAGCCTACTGATAGAGTTCATCGTGAAAGGCTTGGTAGCTTTATCAATTCTCTTTTGCACCATCAGAAGAGACCCTTCCAGGGAATCATGCACCTCGTTAGAAACAATCCGTGCGTATGAAGTAACACCTCCGTCCACTCTTTCCTCAGTGAAAGAAATGATATTGTCCGGTTAAATCTGATGTTCTACTCTCAAGCGCCTGCATCCTCTTCAGCAAAACTCTGCAGATCTCCAAACGGAAAGATACTGCAAACTCTAGCTGCTTCCCCTTCTTGACTGATCCATCCGGTACAATTTGTTCTGCAACCAATACATCTCCCGGCAGCTTGTTGATCTCGGCCAAAATACTCAGGTTACTCTCTGCAACTGTATTCATCCCTTCTATGCTTTCTATCAGTTGCTTTAGTTGATTTGCTGCATTGTTCATAACCTTTAGGCGGGCTGGCACTTCCCCAAGTTGCACAGAAGCTTGACGAATAATCAGATCTTTCCATTCGTCAATAGCCTTTACTTGATTGCTTGCATCTTCCATTTCCTGCATAAGATGATCACTCACCTGCTCTGAAATGGGCTGAATGGAAGGTTTAGCAACCTTGGCTATGATCTCACATAATTGAGATACTTGCTTCTGCAGCTCTTCTTTCTCCGCCTTCTCTCTGTCAAGCCTAAGGAACAAAGCATCCATCAACGTCTGCGTGTCCTGCTTCAATCCTTCAGTAGTAGCTTGACCGAGTGGTATTTTGGTCACCGTCACATCTTCTGCCGTGAGCTCCTCTTCTACCTTTCCTTCCGCTGGAATTGATATCTCAGCAAACTTCTCTCCCGAATCCTTGATGATCAACCTAGAAGTTGCTTTAGCAACTTTAGGCCTTCTGTCTCTTCTGCTCAGATCCTGGAGTAGCTGCAAGTCATGTTCCTCTAAGTTCATCTCCACTCTTGCTTCTGGAACCAACTGCAAAGCCAACCATTCCGAGAAATTACTTCTCGGAGAGTGAGAAGTCACTGAGTGCACTACCATCTCCCGCTCTGCATCCTCTCCATCAGAAAGTGCCACAGTGTTATGGCTGCCATCCTCTGAATCATCCAAGGACAAAGCTCTTTCGAACTCCGCCATCTGCAGCTTCAACATCTCCTCTGGAACGGGTGATGAACGAAGTGGCTGAGGAGAGAAGATGAATGTCGCCGGATTCAATGGAGGCATGGAAGTGTCCTGCTGCTGCGGTGCAATAGTTGGTGAAGTACTGGGTGCTGGAGAAGCCGGAGTCAAAGCTATGGTCGTAGAAGTGATCTTCTCTTTCTCTTGAGATCTTCTGTGTACTTTCAACTTCTCGGACCTTCTGCTACTTTCTCCTTCATGCTTTCGCTTGAGGGAATCTCCTGTGCCGAAGTTGCCTGTGATTTGATTCATCAATGCTTCATCAAGGCAATATCCCTTCGTCAGCAACCAGTTTGAAGTATTCACCAACACAGCTCCAGATCTTTCTTCAATTGTATGGCAGCCTCCTTGCTATCCTGCAGTATAGCTTTATCTCCTCCCATTTGATGGTAAGTGTCAAGTACCACATTCCCATCATCTTTAAGATCCGCAGGTATCCGCGCTAGTCCAAAGTCAAACACTTGCTTTGCTGATAGCTTGCTGAAATCTTTCTTTCTAACCTCGTACTCACTTTTGCACTTCATCCAGAAATCTTCTAATGAAGGCACATGTGCGTACTCCTGGGAGATTGTCTTCCTGGCTACTCCAAATGGATCGAAGTTAAGCCGTGCAGGGAAGAACTCTTGCTCATACTCGGACAACATTTGTGCTTCCATCCCTCGAGCTCTATGAATGCTGATGCAACTGTAATATCCCACAGTGATTGGGAAGAAGCCCGTAGACTTGTGCCGCTTCGACTGAAGGTCGTGTAACTCCACAAGTTGCCTGCTCAGCTCCATGGCAATCAATCTATCACTCGGATACCTGGGCATCTTTATTGGTTCTCCAGAAAAGCCCGTAACCCTGAGGTATGTGAAATCTGCAAACTGAATGAATAGACTGCCAATCTTGGACACAGCTTCCCATGCTTCCTTGCTTACCCTGTTGGCCTTCAAGTCCTTGTCTAGCCTGCAGATGAAATCGTAGAAGAAGTCATCGTTGATCACTTTGAAGTCTTTCTCGCACGCAGGTACAGTAAGCTGTGGGTAGCACTCGAAAATGGGGTCCTTGGAAAGAACACCACATCTATCCAGCTTGGAAAAGATGCCTTGTGAAGCTGCAGCATACACCAAGTATGAAGTCATCTTGAAGCTGAAAGTACGCTTCACGTTCTGGAGTTGCTCACCGATGTTGTTGCTAATAATTTCCGACCAATTGATTATAGAATCAACCTTGTTGATTTCAATGGTCCTGATGAAAGCATACATCCATGTCCGGAAAGTGTAGGCATTCGCTTCACCATTAATCCTGCATAGCAATTTGACAATATCATCTACCTCCTGCACCAAATTGGATCGTGGAAGAGTTCTCGGGAACTTGGAAGGAGATCTAGGCTTCTTCATGTACCGGCTATTCATTATGCTCACGCAGTCAGCTCTATGCTTCTCCCACCTACTGTCAGCATCCTGAATGCTAATAGAAGTCACCACCTTTCGCACTGGAATCTTCAAACAATAATTGATGAACTCTGCGTCCAAACGAATTATTGTCTTTCCCGCAACATCACGCACTGATCTGGATGAAGGATGATAAGATCTAGCACACTCCATCACAAACTCTGGCAACTGGGCTGTACATGGAAAAGCTGCAGCTCGAATAATTCCACTACTTTTGACCGCACGCATGAGTGAAGTCTTTCCAGCTCTGGATCTATCAATCAAATCAGAAAGAGGTTCTGGGCCTAGATCTGTGTCTCCTATGTCTGCAAGTTTGGAAGCAATGCATGAATCCATCGTGCTCTCTTTTTCATCTCCTTTTCGCCATGGCTTTATCTATCTTTGTCTGAATAATTCTTTTTCTTCTAACTTGGCCGGATTTCTTCAATACTGGTGTAGATCTGGACAATTCTTCAGATTCGGAGGATATTTGCAATGTATTGGACATTGATAAAAACTCCTTTTCTTTTGTAAAGCACCTGTAATGAATTCCTGCAATTTATTCAGACAAAAATGGCCACCGGAGCATGAATAGTGAATTTAAATTATAAAAATCTGCACTTTTCAAGCTTGTTGCCCCAAAAATTGGTGTTTAATTTGCACATAAAGAGAGCATGAATCCTTTCAATCAACACCTGAGCTCCTGTAACACCTGTGAAAACAATTATGCAAACAAAGATCAACCTTCTCCAAAGCATGCGCCAAATCTGGAAGCTTTTAGCCTTGTTGCCACCTTTGTCTAAGCAAAATCCTTCTTCTAATGGGGGCGCACTTTTCCTCTTAGCTGCAATTCTTTACCTGTGAATCAAATAATTCACCCATATGGCTGCCCATGCTTATATAACCTTCACAATTCTATAATTAATAATTGCCCTAACAATTAAAGGCAATTAATTAATTAAAAATCATGCTTTTCTCTTTTAAAAATAGCATGTTTAAGGACAGCCATCCAATAAATTAAATTAATCCAATTTAATCCTTCACACAGCACTTCACTCAAGTCTTCACAGTGTGCTTTGACCATAGCCACTGAAAATAGAAATTAATTTAATGTTTTAATGCCTTCAAAAACATTAAATAATTCCCAAATGGGGCGCACTTTTTGAGAGGAAGGGGGCAGCCACTAAATAAATTAAATTTAATACTCTTTTAATCCATTTCTTTTATTTCAACTTTGACTTGTTGACTTCCTCCAAGCTTGGGCGCACTTTTTGAAGAATAGATTAATTAAAATAATCAATTTAAGTCATCCATTCATCTCACCAAAGGGGGCGCACTTTTTTGCACATGTAATTCTATTTTTAAGAATTTTTCCACAATGGGATTCTTTACCCTGCAAGGCAGGCACCAAAATCCCATGATCCACTTAAGTGATTTGACTTTGACAATGGGATTATTTACCCTGCAAGGCAGGCACTAAAATCCCATGATTTCACTTAAGTCACTTTCCTTTTATTTTATCATGGGAATTTTTACCCTGCAAGGCAGGCAATAAATTCCCACCTGCCTGCAGCCTCTATTTTTCCCACTGCAGCTTAAGTGACTTTTATAACACGGGAAAAAGTACCCTGCTAGGCAGGTATAAAATTCCCACCCTGCCTGCGGCTTATATTTTTCCCATCGCAGCTTAAATCCTTTGTTTTCCAAAAATGCGCCCATCCCCGCAGGGGCTTTTCTGTGCACGACTTCGCTTTTTCCCAGTGATCCAGACCTCCGATGGCGACTTCCTCCGGGCATAATGTGCGTATATGTTTTCCAGCTGCTCCAGGCCAAAAATCGGGCTTACCCGGCAAAGGAATTGTTCCAGAGAAATTTCACAGAAAACGAAACGGGACACCACAAAAACACGAAAATTTGCCAAAAGTTACAAATAAAGCCCAAAACTTATTACAAGTTAAAACCCTTCTGGTACATAGGAATAATAACATATTCGCTCATAACAGAGTTAAAACGGAGCGCAAATAGCCTCATACGGGGCTCAAAATAATTAAATACAAATTTCCCACAGACAAATCCCAACGACAGAATAAAACAATTTTGGGCATCTGGGTATTTGGCGAAAAAGGCTAATATGGCTCTTTGGGATTATCTTGATGCAATATAATAACTTTCGAGGCAATAAAAACACAAAAAGAACGATTATTTTAAAAGTACGAATTTTTTTTGGATAGGGTAGTCGCAGATTTCAGGGTGAAATCTGGGTGACACCAAGTAGTAATGTGCAGTTCATGGCCTCTCGGCTTGGGGCTGAATACAGTAATATATTTTAATGGAGATCCCCGAGATTTTTATGGTTGTCCCCTTAAATCTGTGGGCTTAGTTTTGTTGTTCATTAGCATGTTCTAATTCATGGCTGCTAACATATTTACTTCCTGCATCTGTTTATTGGTTACCATGCAAAGTATTCAGATACTTGTTAAATCCATGGCAGGGCCAGCTGTGGGTTCTTTTCTCCAACATGAACCATTGTGTCAGTCGGACATGATCTTAGAAATCTAATTTTAATTGTAGCACGTTTTTTTAACTTTAATGCGTGATCAGTTTTAGATAAGATATTTATAATAGAATCCAGACCAAATTCAATAAAGTAAAAGGAAAAAGTCTTCTTGAACCTAAAATCATTTGTTTCCTTGTTCAAGCAGATATCACATTGCTAAATATATCTTACTAATTTTTTGTAGTTATGTAATTTATATCCGTTAATGTTATGATTCAGAAGTTCATGAATAGCATCTCCAACCTTATTCGTGAACAGCTACTGTTGTGAATTCACTATAACATTCTTAATCCTTTTGAGTGCAAGCGAATACTTCAAGCAATACAGGAAGTGAAATGCTTACACTTCCTATCTACTCCATGTCCTCTCCGCTCAGCATCTTCTTTTGATTGCTGCAAAGTTAATAAACCAGAATAAGATTAAAAGTCAGTATAATGATAAAGCAGAATCCAGATGAATACTGAAGATTAAATAACTTTGAATTAGATAAAAGTACCACAACCATGTACCTTAACAAGTTTCAGCAACTCACTAGTCAGCTCTGCTTCGGACTGTTCTCCAATCTCTCTGCATTAAGTAGAATAAAAATTTAGAAACTAGAATAAAGCACTAAAGTTAGTTTACAGAAATTCAAGATAAGCAATGTTAGAAGATAATCTAAATCACACTTTTTTACTGTTGACAATTTCTTCGCTCTCCTTTGTGGCACTTTAGGTACAAACTTTGCCTGCGATCAAAAAAACAAATTCGCAGTCACTAAAATCATGTGCACCTATCAAACCCAAATTTTGTCTTCATTATCCCACTTGAAATGATACTGTCATAAAATATGGCAATGCCGAGAACAGAGGAGAGGAACTGGATTTTATAATCTATAGTTACATATGTGATGATAACTCCTAGTCAAAATGGAATTATCTTGTCATTATCTTGAAAACATCTTGCAGCTATATTTCCAACTCACTAAAGATAGACTTAGTTTTGTGACCTTCCAACTGCATGTTGGACTTATCTGTCCACCTCATTAGAACTACACTTGGTATAGTAACCTTCAAACTCCATCTATGTACACATGCCACAGATTTTGATTTTGTAGTATTGAACAAATGGCATTGCATGTTTTTATATTGCAAGAATGCATTATATGTCGTATCAAGTTTGTACTGTAATTACAATATCTCCATTAAAAACTAAACAAAGTACAATCAAGGATCAAAATTGATGACTTACTGGGACTAACTCTAACAAGACAAATACTTTACCAAGTTGGATCTCATAATTGGCTGCCTTCAGATATGCATTAAAAAAGGACACTTGAAAGATAAACTTTGAATTCAAACAAGGATTGTATTAATGGCTGGTTACTGTGTGCAATGTACCAACATCTTTCCTCAGGATTACAAATGACACTCTCTGGCCATACATAGATTGTTTTGCCAGTGTTTATCTTCGGGGCACTTAGTTAAGAAAGACATGGGAGAAAAACATGGCACATCTGAAGGACTTGACACTCTTTAGAAGAACCAATTGTGGCTCAGTTTAAATACGTGTGAGTATGCAAAACAATCACGTGTATTTATGATTTTGGTTGGAGGTAATGAATTAAAAATAGATCCAACTAATGTCCGAGCAATTATGGAGTGGCAAGGTCCAAAGAATTTGACCATGGTCCGAGGTTCTGTAGAAGCTTACCAAGATCTCCTCAAACTCATTTTGCACTTCTTGCAATGCAGCCACCATGCAGATTGACCAAAAGAGGAGACACATTTAATTGGAAAAAGATACAAGAAGCGGCCTTTCATGCTTTAAAGAAGATTTGTGAAGCATTTGTTTTGTGACTCACAAATCTGCAAAAGTCTTTTCAGAAATTAGATTTGTCCTAATGTAATAAGCCACACACGAATGGTAAATCATTTGAAGTGCTTTTCCACAGTTGTCCTCCACTACCCATGATATGATAAAGAACTTTTTTCTCTACGAGTCTATATCAAACAATAAAGAATTGGAGGCCATATTTTTTATAAAGTGACAGTAACCCATACAAACCATAAGCATTTACAACTATTGCAGATGCATACAAAGATGCAGAAAGCACGCCACATGAAGTGGATGTCATACTTGGAACAATTTAATTTGGTGGTCGAATTTAGGGAGAAACCAATTCAATAGCAGATATGGTAGATTTCCTTAAACAAAAAGCTTGAACATTAAACAGCTGTGATGCAATTGCAATCTTTCCCTCGTGAAGAATTCATATATAGTGTAATATGAAACTTCCACTATTTTATCTATGACATCAGCTATCCTTTCCAGGAATGAATGTAAAAGAACGAAGAGGGGAAATTAAATTTCTTAAGATTACCCGACCAGTAACTAGTATCAGTAATAATTATATCTCAGATCTGCATATAGAAACAACAATTAAAGGTTTCTACTCACTTTTATAAGTAAAATAGTAATTCTATCTTCTAAGCAAGTTGCTCAAACTTACTGGTTCAGTGCTCAGATATTGTTATAAATATCAAGAAATGCTTCCATGGTTCAAATGAAAATATGTTATTGTAGGCAAAATGATCCTCCCTTTTGCAACAACAATTATATTTATGTTCATACAATGGAACCCAGTCAATATAACTCTCAACTATAACCATGTTTAGCAAAAGGGATATGCCATGCATCAGAATATGCCCACAAAGCAGATGACAAATAAATCAGGAACTAACAAACCATCAATTCATTTCATTAAACAATTGCAACATAGCAAAAGACCACAATCATCTTGATTCTGAATGCTACATAAAAACTACTATAGAATTATAAAAATACACTTTTCGCTTACATAGAGCTCAAGTTGGTCCAAATATTGTGAGAGATAATTTTGAGATGGGAATATAATTGTCATTTCTAAATTAGAATGTTATTTCATCAGTTTCCCTAGGTGTTCGGTGCTCTCAATGTTTGCTAGAATTTTTTTTACAATTGCTAGTCATTAGCCATTTGGTGTCCTTTTAGGTATTTTCATGTTTTATGGGACTGCCCGATTTCATTGTTTATTACCAGCCAGCAGTAGGCATGAATATAAATACAAACGCTTATTTTGTAGTAACAGGCATATATGCATGTAGTGGATGCCACTATATAGTATAACGAACTTATCTTTGTGTTGCCATTAGTGAACAAATAGAAACAACAGTAAACAACTGAAACATAGGAGAGGGGAAAACATAAGACCTTAGGAACACCCCCATGAGTGAATGTTTCAGCGTCCAATATTGTTGGTCCATCTGAGGGTGCTGGCAGTTTTGATGCAGCAGAGGCTTTAACTATCCTTGTTCGAGCCTTTTTACCTTCAGACGGTGCTTCTGCCATCGTATATACCACTACAACTGCTATGGTTTGCAGCACTTAACTACCTATAAACAATGGTCATGTGAGATTGTAACATATTCAAGAAAATGGTAAATTTTCTTGAACAGAAAACACTATTAACAATAGATATTTAGTAAAGGAATGTGTATTTCGTGGGCCTGATATTATTGACTTGAGAAATCAAACAGTACTGTTCACAAATACTATTTCAACTTTTAGAAACTATGGAGAACATCTGTCATACCTTAGGTTCGTGTGCTTCACAGCTCTTACTTCGGGATCAATAAGAAATTTGAAAACAATTTCCAGTGTTCTGTAAAACATTAGTACAAATTAGTTTGGACGGGAAGAAATAACTATTTGTTAGTTTGTCATATATCTGTAAAAAAATTACATATAATTTAAAGGAGGGTTCTCGATCCACCTATTTGGAAAAATAAGACTCAATTTATATGGATTTGTTCTAGTTTGTCATACATGCATACAAACCATATCTAGCGTTTGTACAAGTTTATAGTTTATATTAGTCCTTAATTGAGATACGAGCATCTTCACATTTCATATGTTGGGTTGAAATCTGTGAGGTAGTACTTTTTATTTTTATTTTATATTTTAAAGCTCTCCCTTCCAAGATCTTCTGTCAACTCTCCACAAATCATAGGCGTCTCAGACAACTTCCAGTTCCTGACACCAGACATCAGCACATCACCAGATTATTTCCGGCTGACCTCAGGCGATAGTCATGAGGGTTGGTGTCGAGGCTTTTCCCTCCACCTCCCTTTCTTCTTCTTCATACTCTCTTTCTTCATCTTTTGTTGTTCTCAGAGACCCATTTGGGTTTTCTCCGCTGCTTCTGATTGGCTTTGTATGGTGCAGTCCCATTGACCTATTTCTGTGGTCACTTGTTGGACATTTAATATAATTATCTTATCTTATCTTATCTTATCTCATGCAGTGTTTAATTTCTTGTTTAGTGTTTAGGCACCCAATGGCATGTCTTGTCTTCAGAGCTGTAGTTTGGACGGGAAGAAATAAGAATTTGCTAGTTTGTCATATATCTGTAAAAATTACACATATAATTTAAACAAGGGTTCTTGATCCACCTATTTGGAAAAATAAGACTCAATTTATATGGATTTGTGCTAGTTTGTCATACATGCATACAAACCATATCTAGCGTTTGTACAAGTTTTAGGCCTTAATTGGGATACAAGCAACTTCACATTTCATATGTTGGGTTGAAATCTGTGAGGTAGTACTTCTTATTTTTATTTTATACTTTAAAGCTCTCCCTTCCAAGATCTTCTGTCCACATGATTAGCTTGTTTTTTTCTCTCATGCAGTGTTTAATTTCTTATTTGGTGTTTAGGCACCCAATGACATGTCTTTTCTGCAGATCTGTCAGGAAAATTATGGATAACTGACACAAAATTTATAAACATGGAGAATTTTTCCTCCTCAGAACCCAAGATCTGGCCAGAATAACTTAATCGTGCTGAAATAACTCATATACAAGGTACATAAAATAAAATCACTTTAAAAACATCCATATACCTCCAAGGCTGAGCAATAAGTCCATGAATATTTTCATCAACTCATATGCATTTATGTATATCTGTGCAAGGCAGGAAAGAGTATTTGGTTCTTCTGAGGAACCAAATACTAAACAAGTTCAATCTTATCATTGGGCACTCGAGTAAAGATAAAAACAGGATGCATTAAGGTGTGCTGTCTGCAAGTACAAGAGACCTCGAACCATCTCTGATTACAATGTAGATTTAGTCTGAATCTAGTCCGAATCTAGTCCCATTGGAAAGAAGTATTTAACCAGCTAAACCCAGATGTCTTATGGTTTAAATCTTTAAACTGCTTCGGACTCTTAAAATGGGTGTTAGATCCTTATAGCAATAGGTTAAATCAAAATTCTAAATCGATCATGGAGAATCTGGATTTTGAGAAACATTATTATTTCCAAGCTTAGGAAAGGCCCTTCCGATTCAATGTAAGTCGGATCAGATGCAAACTGTCTTTTTAAGCTAATGCTAAGACACAAAACGTAGGAGGTAGCTATAAATATGAAATTAAGTATCTAATGAATTAGATCCTTTCATGGATAATAGAAAATATATGAACAGAGGAAAAATATATTAATGTCAATGAGACTCAAAAGTTCAAATGAGACAGATAGAAGCCTCAATCCCCAAGTAGATTAGGAGTAGTTTTAGTTGAAACATAAAAGAAAAATCTTTTGACCTGAGGGCTGTGGCTCAGCTCTAGGTAATTGAGCTTATTATTAGCTTGGTCACAAGTTTGAGTCACGATTGTTGGCTTCCCAATAAATCTGGCACCCAGGGGACGGCCATAACCATTTATTTACAATTACCAAAAAAAACAATAATAAGAATACTGCAATACAAGGAAGCAAGGAGCAGAACACACAGTGAAAACCCTAAAACCTAATTGTCATTAAAGTAAGCATCTGCACCTCTATTATGTGTCTGCAGGTGTTGTCTGGAGGGCATCCGAGGCTCTGAGTAATCTTAGAGGCAAATTAATGTTCAGGAGAAAGTTCCCCTAACATTCAAGGCAAAAGGCCTCTTGGAAGAAGAAAAGCAACCTGGGATAGAACTGTGGAGGAGAAATTGTAAATATTAGACATACCTGTAATTCCATTGCAGCAGGGCTTCACAATCACAAGAGTTTAGCTTTGGCTTGTACCTTGAACCACATGGAAAATGTATCTGCATGGTTTTAAACTAGTAATTGCCCCAGAAGTGCAAAGTATGCCAGAAGTGATGTGATTTTTATTATTTTTTGTAAATGTGAAATGCATCGATAAAACCCCTGCCACATGGACAGCATATCAAGTGGGTTTGTCAGTGTTTGCACTCAAGCAGAAGCACCCTGTCAATTGTTAGCAAAGTTCACTTTGTAAGGTAATTAGTTTTTGGAAGGTCAATCCACACTCGGGGAATATAAATCAAAACACAAGGGGCGAATAGGCAGCCAACCATTAAAGAACAATGAGGTTCTGGTTATGAAAATTCGGCAGCAAGCCCAAATCCCACTCACTAATCATTGATTTCAAGCTGATGACGCTTATTAGGGTGTGAGAGATATGCATTATCACCACAGTCCAAGGATTCAATATTTAAAAATATGTTTTTGCAGTGTGAATAAATCCATTTGAGACCTGCAAGCTATACTAGGCTTTCTCAAATTTCTGTAAATTACTAAATTTCACTGTTCCATTCCTTTATATACCGTATTATAGCTTTTAGATTTAAAAAGGTTTGCATTTTCCCTTATAAAAAACATCAATGTATCCTGTTAATGTATTTGATTAAAATCTCATCAGCAAATTGTGGCAAATTGGAAACCATTTAAGCTATGTTACCGGAAACGTGGCTGGGGGCCTTGGGAGCGGGCAGGGGCTGCGGAAACACCCGGGCACTTCAAACAACTTTATTGCCCTTCAGATAACTGTATTGCTTGTGTTTTTCAAAGAAGATCACCTTTAGGGAGTTTTATTTGCTGCTAATCAATCTGCTTATGCATCATGCCCTTGATCTGGTTCGTGACAGATTTCTATGCTCTTCAAAAAAGCCTTCAAACTCGAAATCCCATTTGGCAATCGAAATCTCTGCCCTTCAAAATGAAGGCAAACCTTTTCTATCTTCTCCCGCAGTTTGTAATATATTATAAAGTAGATTGCAATATAGATTTGGCATAGAAAAGATTACTATAATACATTATTGAGAATTATAAACCCATTTATACACATCTTATAATATAATAGATTACTTTATATTTATAATAAATATAATAAGGCAAACAATGTAGATTGCTTTATAAATATGAGTATAATATATTTTATATATATATTTATATTTTCTATAATATATTGCATGGGTGTTTCCGTGTTGTTTAGAACCCAAGGCAAACAATGTAGATTGCTTTATAAATATGAGTATAATATATTTTATATATATTTATATTTTCTATAAATTATTTAGCTTATAATTTATAAGTTATCTACTTATCTTGTCTTTTATCTTGTCTTTCATATACATAATATGTGGTTAATAATTAAATTCCTATTTAGAAGGGGTTGAAATTTATATATTTTTTAATTTTTATATAGTTTTTGTACTGCCGTATCCTACGCCGTATCCAGGGTCAAAAAAAAAATTGTTGTTTTTGCATATCGGATACCCCGCTCCCACTCCCGTATCCAAAACGTTTCGGTAACTTAGCATTTAAGTCAAAAATACTCATTTTCCCCAGTCAAACATCTTAGAGACATCTCACGTAAAACCCCTGTTGGCAAAGATATCTCTTAATGCTAACTGCATTCCAATCTTGATTAAGGTTCTACAATAAACACTAATGACATCCTTCAGAAAATATGTAATCTAGTAAATAACAGTGCTTCCACCATAAATCTTGAAAGCAATTTTTCACGCCCAATTGAAGAAAATAGGAAGTTTTCGATCCTTTGAAATGTTTAAAAACTCAGTAAAACTTTTTGAGCATGCAAGAACTCCAATGATTCTCCATGGAGTGAAAATAAATGTTTAATCTTTCTTCCTAATGTGTAAATCATATAGTTTGTTGTACATAGACTGTACATCTTTAAACTGCTGCCTTGAAATGCTAATTGCTGACTACTCTTTACAGATTTCATAGACTAACGCACCCTTCTTGGTACCATGCAAGAAATTGTCCATCATGTCTCCCTTGCTAACAAATATGGCTAAGAAAACTGAAATTCAAAACATATAACAATTTGGTAATAAGCTAATGCTTGACATAAATCAGATTCCAGCAGAATCTCGATCAAATTTAAATGCATCTAATCACAAAGAATGTATTTCTGAAGCTAGCTACATTGAAATATTTTTCTGATATAGCGAACAATTTTCTGAGTCATCCAAACCCACCACAAGCCAAAACCTTATTTTGAAGGGATTCGCATAACAGGGCCCCTTAAATTGTTAGACATCATAGAATAGAAAACGTGTTTAAGCATGCCTTACCAAAAATTTCTATAAAATCAGATGTTGTAACTCTTTAAACCAGCTCATAAAAGGACAAAAGATTAAAGAACCAACCACAAAGTAAATTATGCCTCAACTTAGATGCACCTTGCTTAAACAACCCTCAGTACCAACAAAAAGAAGAGGAAATTCAGAGGCAAATAACATGTCCATTCTGAAATTATTTCAGTTGAACAAAAAACATCACCACATAACACTGTTCAGTCACAATGGGAACGTAAACTAACCCCTGATAAACAAGATCTTTGGTGAATGAAGCTACCATATACTAGGGACATTAGCATATGGTAGGGCAGAGCAAACCCTCTTGCTGGGTATATATGATTGTTGTATGGAAAACCCTCTTACTGGGTACAGAGAGACTACTGAGATTTCACCAATTGGAAGGTTGAGGAGACTTTTCCTGCAATTAGGTTGTGTGGCTGTAGGTTCACCGGTGAAGTTTCGTGGCTTATAAGAAGGTTTTCCAGACTTCCATTATTTTCATGTGTAAAGGCCCAACACCCAAAGAGGGATGAGGCTAAGTTTCTGTTAGGGTCCACATTGCATAGTTTATGTGGCACCCCCACACACCTGTCTGTGCTTGGACTACATGGTACATATACCCTATCGACTCTTGGTTGATCCCATTTCCCCAAAATGGAAACAACTGACAGAAAGAACAAGGGAAACTCGGATTATAGTGTGAAAACCCTCTTGCTGGGTGCCGTGAGACATAAGGGCTTTTATTCTTTGTATGGCTGAGGTGACCCTTCCTGCAATCAGATTAAGTGAACTTAGGTTAAGTGGTTGTGGGTCCAATGCTGAAGTTTCTTGGCTCATAAAAAACCCAGCAGGATTCCATTCTTGCCACGTGCGAAGGCCCGACATCTAAAAAGGGATCAGGCAAGGGTATTTTTTAGGTGAAGAATAATAATTGAATGTGCCTAAAATATGGAAGTGGACGTACAAGAGCCCGCTCTGGAAAATCCTATATCCCCAAGATAGAAACATAGGATCTTTCACCATTAGGCCCACTCCGGCTGATCTGGGAGCATCTACCAACAGTGGTTCTAACTAAGGCAGAGTACAGAGGCACTATTAAAGCTGGACATGAGGATCTCTGGCTTCGTCAATTACTTGGTGTGTTTGGATTTCCACAGCAGGTTCCCACAGTAATTTGGTGTGACAATTAGAGTGCTATTGAGATTGCACACAATCCAATTGAACGTCAGCGCACTAAGCATATAGAGATTCACATGCACTTCATTTGGCAGCTGGTCCAGGATGGAGTTGTTCAGTTGGAGTTTGTTCCTACAACTGAGCAGGCTGCTGATATATTCACAAAACCCTTGGCTTCTCCTCATTACCTTCAGTTGCGAGCATTGCTTGGAGTGAAGGAAGTTGTACTTGGGGGGGGAGCGGGGGATTTTGACTCAAGTCCGTCCGTCCTTTTTTCCATGTTTGTATCTAGGTACGTATTAAGCTTAGTAGTTAGGACCCACTTTTGTTTGCTTTTTCCCTAAACCTCCGCTTGAGGGAGGGTGTTGCTGTACGTGTTCACTAGGTAGGTTAATTGTTTTTTTGCCATAGTATTTTTTACCACCTAGTTAATTCCTTGTTCACTTGGTAAGTTACGTTTCGGTAGTTTATTAGATTTGTTTTTTGTATATGATTATTTGGGTCATAGTTGACAATTGGCTGTCAAAATTAGTTTACTCCTTGTTTTGGGTGATTAGTGTTGGTGTAAACGCGTTCACACTTGTCTTTGTGAACTAGATATTTTGCACCTTAATAAGCTCATTTAAGAGCATAGGTTGTAATTATTTTTTAATTAGTTTGTGGGATATTGTTTGTCTCCCATAACTTATTGGAGTTGTTAAGCTATTGCCTCCACTCCTTGATTTATAGAGATGTTTTAATCTCCTTTGTTTAGTGTTTCCTTCCTATTATTTAGGTAAGGATTAGTCTTGTACAACACTATATATTGTGTTCTCGGATGAGAGAATACAAGCAGTTGAATAATATTTTGTTTGGCTTTTTCTCTGCATCTTGCATATTTATTTTTAAGCTGTGTACTTGGTTTTCATGCTAGGATCTAGTTATCAAATCCAATTATTAGACCTTGTCTATTGTTGGTTTCTCCAACCATATTGTTGTTGCACGAAACCGCTTTGTAATGCGTATATAATAGGCTCTCATGTATGCTCTTTGCAGTGTGAATAAAGCTTGCAGAATAATACTGTTGTGTCTACACTAAATTTATTTTTAATTGCTTAAGCTTTTGCAATCTTTCTTCTACTAAGATCCTATAATCTGCTTCGATAAAAACAATAACCCATAACTAAAGCATTCACGGAAGCAAATAACACATCGACAAAAGCCAAAAAATATATTTTTACACTAAATAACTTCAAATTCAACACAACTAATCTTAAGCTCAATTTTTTTGATGTCTATTGTGGTCCCATAAAAGCAACCATGCCAATCTCTAGCACTAAATTTAGAAATGAGATCAAACAAATCCACAAGTTCATTGTCCTCTATTTCCACTATTGGATACATTTGATTCTCTGTCACATGACATCATAGTCCTCGGTAATTGCTTTGCATTTTTTTTAAATTTGTATCACCCTGAATTTGGTCCAAGCAGTTGGCAATATGGCATTTGCACTTATTTTGATATACGCTCCATCTACATATTTGACCAATTAAACAACCTTTGCTCTATCTCACACCCTATATCCACTAGAAGATAACCACTCTCCAACTCAGTTCCTCAAAAATCATTGCACATACTATTGAACATTTGTATAGACCTCCATCTGTCTCAAACCTGATTTATGTCACAACCTGGACAAGTTCATAGGTCCTGGACAAGCTCATCTCCGAACCTATCTACCTCCTATGAACCATTCCCCTTGCATTCTAACAGTCACATTTTTAAAAGGGCGTCTTGCCTTAGTTGGCCTAGGTGAGACTTTTGGGTCGGTTGAGCAAGAAAACTAACAAAAAATCTCCTATAAATACAAACACAACCCAACCTATTAAGGGCACCTATGACTGATCTAGGGATCTCCTACGCACTCTAAGAAGGTCAAGAGAAAATATTGCAAACATATATCCCTTAGAGCACATCGCCACAAAAGCTAGCTACAAATCTGAAGTTGTCTATATTGCTCCCCTAGATGAAGTGTTGAGCTAAAACTGAAGTCCAAAGTGCATGTTGCCAAGTGTGAGGGATGAATCAAGGGCTCATTTTCTGTTATATGTATTGTGTTGCATGTCATCATAGGTTTGGGGAACTACAAGGGCTTGATCCCTCTTTGAAATAGTGGTATGTAACACAACACTCATCACATCAGTGGTGTGGTGAGACAGTCCAGCCCAATTGTTGCAAACCTCTTTTCAAATCAAGGGCACAAGGTTAGGGTTTGAAGCAAAGAGAAGCAATATCTGATTTAGAAGAAATCATTGTAGTTACAAATCCAAAAGGCAAGCTCATAGACACGAGTGAGCAAACCTAGAAAGAGTGAGAAAGCACAAATACACAAAGAACACGTTCATAGCCCTCCAGACAGGTTTGACAACAATATTATCCCAGAAGCTATGAACCCATCCAAAGCATACTTCCAGGTCCTAATATTTTCTGAGCAGCTTGACGAAACTCCAATCAACCTATGCAGACAATTTGAACACTTTGTCACGTATTTGTTTGCATATTTTGGTTTCTCTCTAACCTTAATTGCACTTTGTCACACTCTAGTGTGTGTTATGCTCAATATTCACGTTACAATAATTTAGGACTATTTAAGTCTATGCTTTATTACTTATGAATTATATATACATATATACATACATATATATATATATATATATATATATTCCCCAATATGTTAGATTAGGTATAAAACCCTAATTTTCATATTGCATTTTGGTGAATCTGATCCTTTTATCAAATTGCACAACCTAGGTTTTCATTTTTCACCCTTAGGGTTTCCAATTCAGGCTTGATTCCTAATCATATTTTAGGATCCAAACCCCTTCTTGCTTGTCAAACTCCAATTCTCCTTCGTTGGACTTTGTGCATCCTCTCTTAGGTCCAATGGCCTCCTCAAGTACTATTGATTACAAATTAGTCAAGTTGTTAAATTCAAGAAAATATTTTTCACTTATATAAAGTGACCGTGTATATTTTTAGACGCTGAATTTATGAACACAACGGAAAAACTAGTAACACGTGATGAGGCATGGTAGGATAGAATCTTTACTTGGGTTAACTTCACGTTGAATCAAGCACCAAATATATTGACGTGCAATGTCACAAGATGGAAGGATTGCATCCATAGTCATCCTTTAGCTTGCACTGGTTTATTCTCCTTGCCCATCAAATTTTGCTATGCCTAAATTACAGGGCGTCCTTGGTGCACATTTGGCCAATTTTGTAGGTTCATTTTACACTTACAGTGATAATACAAACATCTTACTTGAGGCCTTTTCAAAAAACTTAACAGATGCTTCGTTAAAATGGTTATATTCTTTACCTTGTGACACCATAGACACATATCCTACGTTAGCATAAAAATTCTTCACTTGCTTTCAAGTGGGCACAGATCCCAACATCTGTTTCACACCTCTTTTGGCACTTCAACAAGATACCAATTAGAGTATTTGGAACTATATCTTACAATTTAAGGATGTTTTATGCTACTTACCAACCGACATGGAGGTAAAATATGTCTTTGGAGTAGACTTAGTTGAACCTCTTAGAATGGAAGACCTTTGGCATACATATCCATCTTTCACCCAAAAGTACAACACAAGAAACAAATATGAGGACACATTGGTAAAGCCTTGTTTCCTCGACATTGTGTGAAAACTACACGAGTCCCCTAGTCTGGAGCTATGATTTCCCTATGTAAGATCCCATATTGCATGATGTAATATCCCTCTTACGGGATCAATGGGAAGATGGCAACCAACAAGTAGAATCAACACCAAAAAATGATTAGAAGCCAACTTCAAGTGATTACACCCAGCCAATAGTGCTTATGCCTTCAATAAATTGACTCAATAAACCCAATGAAAGGGGTTTAATGGCCACAATCGAATAACACAAGTCAATAACTTTCATCAGAGGTTAACATATTCAGAGATCCACACAAACATGTTGCCATAAACTAAAAGAAACAAATCGCTGCCATTATGATCGATTACATTCAACTAGACATGCAATGAACTCAAATCACTAGTCCCCTGAGCTGATTGTTGCAATAAAAGGTGTTTAAACACTCCAAACCCCACTCAAACCAGTCTATTCTCTGAGGGAAAATAACATCAGTGTATGAAAAATCGCTGCTCATAATGCATATAAGATCAGATTTGGCACTCCTAGTGCAATACGCTGCAACAGGGACTTAGCACATCCAAAATACAATAGATTCAGGCCCCAAAAGACTTCCAAATCCCTCCTAAACAAGTATCTACCTCTGCCAATCAATATTGATGCAAGTCGAGATGAGAGAGAGATGAAAATGCACCTAAAACCATACTCCAAGTAGTCGCTGGTAAAGATTGTGATTGTTATTCAAATAAACATTGATTTTGATGCCAAGGAACATTTAATATTTCATTCAAACCACCTCTTACAGATCGTTGCTACAAACGACTCCAAAATACCATTGAACCATGCAGTATTCAGATCGCCACACTTTGAATAAATCAGCCACAAAGAGGATATTCAAATAAATAGAAATTGCTGCCCAAAATATATATTTTCCCACAAATATGATCCTCCAAGTGAAGTCGCTGGAATAAGGAAGGAACAACAGCCTTATATTGATAAAAATCAGATCATTAATTGTGGAAATGCATTACCAAACTTGCCTCATACCAAACGCTGCACAAAAACTCCAAAAACACCAACAAATCATGCAAAATCCAGGTCGCCAACCATGGATTGGAACATCCAACAGGGATGAATACTTATTAGGAGAAATCGCTGCCAATATATTTATTTTGCACACAGATTTATCCTTGAAACCAATCACCAAAACAATGCATGCATTCACTAGGGTTTAGAGAGGGTTATTAATAAAATACTGCATTCATACAAGTCGCTATAACCAGCAAATAAGCTCAATAAAATTTGCTACGCCTGAGAAACTTCACCACAAAGGAATCGACTTGATATTGCACCAATAAATCTTCACATTGATATTCAAACCAACTTCAATGCAAATAGATTCTTCAACAAATGAAAGAGAGAGCAAAACATCAAATTTGGGCATACATCCCTTCTCCAAGCATGGAGCCAAAATCAATAATCACCATAGCATGTCTTATAATGATCAAGCAACCTCCTTTTATAGACAAAGAGGTGCAAAATTTGAATTTCCCCTTTTGGAGGGAAAACATAAACTCTAATTAAATATTGTTTGAATTATGTGTGCTTTATTATTTTTATTAAATAATAAAGATACTAGCCTATGTGCACATTAACGAACTAAAACGGACCACCAAGGGGTTACAAAATGGATAATATATATCTCAAGACAAATTTCGAGCCCAATCCTCAAACTCATTGGGTTGAGGGTCTTCAATTCTTCGATACAGATAATGTCCCGAAAAGGGGACATTACACATGATGATACTACTTTAAAATCTCCTCTTTTACCCGTCACATTAACAAAGAGAGAAAATGATGATACTCCTTTGGAATCTCCTACTTTACCCATCAAACCAACCAAGAAAGCAAAGGCGCTTAAACAAACACAATGTATTAATGTTGCTTCATAAGAAACTAATCACATTACCTCCTGTTCGCCATTGGGATACATCCCGTTTGTCAAAAAGGCAAGGCAAACCATTTTGTAACTATCAACGAGTTGTTGGATATGATGCAGATAAGCGTATCACATCACAAGAAAAAATCGATGAGCTTAAAAAGAGTGGTACTATTATCAACAGAGACCACACTACAATGGTACAATGTATACATCGAGTTCCACCACCAACTTTAAAGGAATCAATATTTACAACAGCATTTATAGATGGGATGCAGCGGTAAATACTTCGCATTTACGAAACAGTCAAGTTTGAACATGTATAGTTTTGACTTTTATCAAAAGCTAGAATATACCCAACATGCATGGACGGCTTATACATGTTTGGATAACTCCAAAGGTTATATTTTGATGAGGGCAAGGGTTGGTACAAGATGCCTACAAATTTGTTTTTGTGTTATGACAATCCCCTTAGAGCATCAAGTGATAGTTGGACAAAATTGGTTGAATCAAAAACAAATGATGGCGGATTACACAACTGGGTGTCTCACATATCGATGCACTAGTAGTACAACCAAATGGTACATGCACAATGCCCATGGAAAACTTTGATCTTGAAAATGAGGATTAATTAGATGACATACTTGTTGATTCAAGATCTCTGCATACACATTCTCTTGATGAGATTCATGTATAATATTCCTATGGTCTGTCTTACTAGGGGGCACCCCTATGCAAAGCATTATACATAGTTTATTTTCCAGCTATTTGTTTTATTACACTTTTTTGTTTGGACATCACAATTTTCATTTGTTCTCGCATGACTTCTTCTTCTAACACCTAGTTTCGAGTTGACAATTACACATAACCTGACAATGCAACACATACATGGATTCAATGTGATTGTTGAGGGAATCATAGTTACCTAGAACCCCCCAACCCCAAACTTTCCTTTGTTCGCAGCCTATGGCTCTTGGATTCTTGTGTGTTTTACTCAAACATTATCTTGTGTGCACATAGCCTGACGCTGCAGCACATACATGGATTGAATGTGAGTGTTGAGAGAATCATAGTTACCTAGAACCCTTCAACCCCACATTCTCCTTTTTTCGCAGCCTATGGCTCTTAGATTCTTGTGTGTTTTGCTCAAACATTATCTTGTGCGTTTCACTCAAACATTATGTTGTGTGTTTTACTCAAACATTATCTTGTGTGTACATAACCTGACGATGCAGCACATACATGGATTCAATGTGATTGTTGAGGGAATCATAGTTATCTAGAATCCCCCAACCCCGAATCTTCCTTTGTTCGTAGCCTACGGCTCTTGGATTCTTGTGTGTTTTACTCAAACATTATCTTGTGTGCTTCACTCAAACATTACGTTGTGTGTTTTTTACTCGAACATTATCTTGTGTGTGCACTTATTCAAAATCCAAAAACAATCAAATATGGCAAAATATAAAAATATTCAAATATTGCAAAAATCTAAAACTATGACATGCTTGTGACTAGTTTTGTTACTACATAGACACAAACATTATTGATTACGGTACTATCAGCACTTTACATAACTACTTCCCTATGCACTTGCTTTGACAATATACATGAGCTAGCTACACGACATACCAACTAGACATTACCATAAACACACATATGCTTCACGACTCTTTAGTCATATACCCGAGGGAAGCCTTTTCCACACAGTGGCCATGCCTACACCGGGGCATATTCCCACAGAGTTTTTAAAGCTATATCTCCCGCTTTATACGGTCCATTGGTGATATAGAGCTATTTCCATGATGTATTGCCCTAGTTTATACACTTTGACACATGCGTTACTATGGATATTGTATTGTGCTTTTAGTTGACAATGAGTTTTTTATTGATCATCACATTGCTTGATGTATGTATCGACATTGTTTGATCCATGCTTACAAGTTGTGCTATTGAATATGGCATGCTCTATGCCATACTGATTTTTCACATATATGCTTGGGTACTTCTATACTGATTGTTATTGTATGACTTCATGACATATATATATATATATATATATATATATATATATATATATTGTATGACACTTGTATGCTCCATGCTTCTGACTATATACTTCTTGACTATTTTATGCTTCTAAGTGATTGTACAATCCTTGATTGCCTTGTGCTTCTATGTGATTGTATGATTCATTGATTGATTTTATACATGACTCTATGATCCTTGTGTGCTCTATGTTGTGTGACGATATGATTCTTGACTGATTCATGCTTCTAGATGACTATATACTTCTTGATTTCTCTATGCTTCTATGTGATAGAATGATACTCGTATGCTCTATGCTTCTATGTGACTATATGCCTCTTGATTGCTTTATGCTTCTATGTGATTGATTAATTCTTGATTGCTCCATGCTTTTATGTGGACTGTATGATTCTGGATTGCTTTAAGCTTCTATACGACTATATGATTCTTGATTGATTTTATGGCTAACAATGTGATTCTTGTATACTCTATGCTTCTTGTGTAATTGTTACTAATAATAGTGTTGATGAATCGTCGTGTCGGTGGAGTTTTCATGTTGGTCAAATGTTTGTGACTAGCCTTGCCATGTCATGTGTCGTCGTGTCATGTGTCATCATGTCATGTTGCGCATGTCAAAGGATCCTTCGTGTTGCTAGCATACTTCTATAAGATTCATTGCTTTATTTTGATTAATTCTCTATTTGGATTTTTAACAATACTCACATATGCCTATCCCTGGGATGGCACGCTCTAGGCATATTCTATAATGACTATATCATAAAAATGCATACTTAATCAATTACATGTACTGTTGTGCTTTATATGGTTTAACTCTTCTCACATAATGCATTTAACCACTTTTCTATTGAGATGGGTGATCGCATGGGTCATATTGTACGCTTGTTCAGAAGTTCACATAGAGTTGAGCCAAGAATACATATATTTAGTCAGATTAGTGACGTTTTTACATAGTTCAGATCAAATTATATTTAGTTTTGACTGATTTTTAGCAATTTTATAACTTTTACAGTTGATACTTGGCCTCAACAACCTACAAAGATGAACCTGGCCTCAACAACCCACAAAGTTAAACTTGGCCTAGACATCCCACAAAGTTGAATTTGGCCTCAATAACCCAAAAAGTCAATGACTTGTCATGCTTCCAGCAAGTTTATGAGTTGGCAAGATGTTTATGCTCCTGATAAGGCTATTAAGTTTGAATATGTTTTATGTTGTTGACAAGGCTATTAAGTTAGCAAGATTTCGACACTCGCATAGCATGAGAGCAAGCCCCATGGCACTATTCGGAATTCAATGAATTAAAGGCATAGTTCGGCATGACCAATCAAAAGTGGTCATTCTTGTTCACATTTCACTTTTTCTAGAAGATACCAATACATTTTTTTTCAAAATTCAATTTACAAGTTTATATACATCATTATCAAACACTGATCTACACATCTTTGCCACGTGATTTCAGGTTTCATGTGGATTGGCACAGACATTCAAGAGATTACACAGACCACTCCTATGACAGATATGTGAGGTTTGTGTTACTTTTTCTTTCCTTTTAATCCAACATTTGTCAATAAATGGGGGCAATCTGCAGTAGCCTAAATCTAATCCAGACACTTGGCAATATGGAATTTTGCACTTATTTTGATATACACTCCATATACATATTATTTTACCAATAAAAGGCACCTTCCACTTCCTTCCCACACCCTATATCCATTAAACAACAACCACTCTCCAGCTCAACTCCTCAAAAATCATTGCACATGTTATTGAACATTTGTGTAGACCTCCATCTGTCTCAAACCTGATTGTAATATCCCCTTCCCAATCGAAGACCTTTGGCCTATTTTGTCAACCCGACAACTAAAGGAAAAATATAAGGGTGACTTAAGTTTTATTAATTTTATTATATTGTGCAAAATTAAAAAATTAAAATACAACATTATAAAAGCACATATAATAAATTAAAAAACTTAACTTTAAAATAGAACCTAGAAAATTGCATAAAAAGAAAAGCACTTATTTAATTTGTATTTTCTTGGAACAAATGGAGGGTGGAAAATGCATCGAAAGAATCATGAAAGTTGATTGGATATTTTGGAAGTTGCTTTGTGTCTCTTCTTCCTTTAAAAGGAGAAGTAGACTTGCTTGATGGGCACTCCATATTCACTTGATATTTTCTGAATTGTGTTGAAGTTTGAAGCTTTCACCAAAAATATTCTAAGGACGAAAATCCCCTTAGAGAATGTGAGGGATTTCCACACAGGAAATTCTATTGTGCTTGTAAGGGTATTTCCAGTATTTCCAGCTGTTATAGTGCAGATTTTTATCAAGGAATTGAAGGGTAAAATTGCAGCAGTTGCTTCCTGTTAATTCTAGCTTGAAAAACCCACTTCCTTGCAGATTTGGGTGCTTTGGAGGTACTTAAAACTCTGATTTGTATAGCTATATCTTGAGGTGAATGTTGGGAATCAAAATAACTTGTTTTCTTAATTTAATGTGTTGGGCGACCTAATTTTTAGGGCAAAATTAGGGTTTCGTGTTTGTTGTGCAAAAACTAATTTTGGAATATTATTCTTCATATTTTTGTGGCCCAAGATCCAAAGTTTCAGATCATTTGGACTTCTCTAGCAAAAGATATAAATTTTTGAAGTTATGTTGCAAACAGGGTTTTTAAATAATTTATTGCAGCCTTGTTTACATCAGAAATCTGCATTTTTATACATATTTGGGCTTTATAAATTAGAGGTACCAGATTTAAGTGGAATGATATAGATTTCGGGGCTGATTTGTGGTAGTATTTAATCCTACCCTGGTCGCAATTTCCTTTATAAATTCAGATCTGCAAAAATAAATTTAATCTTTGTGTTATAAGTTGTGATCTAAGGATTGGGGATTGCCTAAAATCTAACTTGAGTCAAAATATGTCCATTGCGGACATTAGAGTGGTATCAGAGCATTGATTCTCCCAGCCTGTGTATGAATGAAGAAAAAAATCACATCTGAAGATAAAGATGGTGACCATGGACGAAGTTCAAAGGAGCTACATAAATGAAGTAATCACTAGAGGCAATTGAGAATTGCTTACTTGTTGGATGGATGCTCAAAGAGATCTAAAAGACTCCATTATAGGAGCCTTTGCTAATTTGAGAAGATTTATACAAGGAATACTATCAAATCAGATTCTCAAGAAAATCGAGGCAACAATGTTGAAAGAAGCAGAACCATGTTTTTCCAAAAGGAAGAACAACCAGTTGAGGACAATGACATGGAGACATGGGAAAAAAGGTATGCAACACTCAGCCCCAAGGTAAAATCTATGTTGACCTTTAAAAAATTTTGTGAATTGAAAGGCATTAGAAAAATTAGAAAACGTCAAAAAAGTTCTATGCAAAAAGTGGAAGAAAATATGCCCATCGAGTATTCCACCATACCAAATGAAGAAGAAGAAGCTTCTAGAGGGAAAGGTATGACTTCCATTTGCATTAGAGAGGAAAAAACAATATTTGATGGATGCATAAATGGAAAAGAAGTTGTAGTCCTAAAAAATGAGTCATTGTCACATGGGATGGATTTACCGAACTATAGCATTGATGAGCATGAGATTATGTCTGAAAGCATGAGTCACAATAGGGATGGTGTTGTTTTGGAGGTTCCCAAATCAACAATGGAAGCTATTGTTGTGGCAGCCAAGAATATGGAAAAATCAATCCAAGAGGAGCAGATTTCACGAGATGCAAATTGTGTGGTAAGAGTTACATCATCTTTGTTGTTGCAGGCTTGCAGCACTATCATCATGATGACATTCAGGCCATTGTGAACAAGGATGCAAAGGATTTGATGCAGTGAAGTCAATTCATCATAAAGACAAAGAATGAGGATACTCCAAGGTATGAAGAGCCTAATGTTGTGTCTTATTTATTGTTGCCTATTCCAATTCATTTCCATCATAAGTTGCATGATAAGATAGAAGGTGGAGTCTTCATTATGGAGTATGTTGAACCATTGCTCCAAGCATATGTATGTGAGCATCTTGTGGATGATTTATAATAATAATAATTAGCCCACTTTACAGGTCCACGATGCCAAGCTTGCGGATCACTTCAGCATGTTTTGGGTCTACAAGCGGCTTATGACACATATAGGACTACCTCGTACTCAGAATATGCTGGAGGGCACGTAATTGTGCTGGGAAACAAGGACTGTAATATTCCCTTTCCCCTGCAGGATTCGAACCTATGGACTATTTTCTCAGCCCACTTGACAGGTACAATGTGCCAAGCTATAAGCGGATTACTTCAGTTATATTTAATTATTATAAAGTGCGCATTAGTACACTTGGACAAAACAAATATAGAGCACTTATGCTAATTGAGGGCAAGCTTAATAATTATTAAATCTAGGATAGAAAAGGACCCAAATGTAATATTGCCTTTCCAATCGAAGACCTTTGGCCTGGAGACTGTCAACCCGACAGCCAAGGGAAACATGGAAGGGTTAGACTTAAGGTTATATTTAGCCCATTATCATCAGTGTCATTTCCTCTAGGAAAAATGCGACCAAAAATATGGGAGAGAAAACTTATGTAATAAATGTCTATATGTATCCATCCAAGGAAAATGCGACTTGGCCTAGAAAGAAATGGAGGGTAGAAAATGCATAGAAATGTAATCATTGTTGTTGATTGGATCCTAAGAACATCACTTTTGGTCTCTTCTTCCTTTAGAAGGAGAAGTCGACTTGAGGAACTTAGATATTCTATGTTTAAAAGATCATTTTGATAATTTTTGTATTTGTGTCTAGGAAGCTTGCGACCAGCTTTTGCATAAATAAGATTCTAAGGACGTGTTAAACCCTGTAATATTGTATCCCATCTTGTGGAAGAAATGCGACTTGGCCTAGAAAGAGTTTGAGGGTAGGAAATTCATATTCAGAATCATTGTTGTTGATTGCTTGCACAGAACATCACTTTTCAGTCTCTATCTTCAGCAGTGAATAAGGAGAAGTCGACTTGAGGGGCAGATATTCTATGTTTTGAGCATTTTGATAATTTTTTAAGTGGTGGTCTTAAGTTTCTGTTGCTAATTTGCATAGCACAAATCCTAAGGACGAAAACCCTGGTATGTTGGTTGTTTAGGGCACTTGTGGAAGAAAATTTGCATGAATGGGTAACAGGAATTGCTATTCTCCCCATTTTTTTGAATCTGTGCATAGTTTATTTGTGTTGGATTTCGGAGCAGTTTTTAAGTTATGAAGATTTTTGCAGATTTGATCCATAGCATTTGAAGACAGACTAGTGGTGGTTCAAGTTTCTGTTGTAATTTCCAGCACAAATTCTTGTGTATCAAAATTGGTATATTGGTTGTCTTAGGGCATATGTGGTGGGCATTTGCATGAATTTATGGGTACCATCATTTGCAGTCTCCCCAAAGATTTAAATATAAGCATAGTTGATTTGTGTGGGTTCGGCCAATTACCCCTGAGTCATGAACTTCTCATTATGAAATTGCCATAATTTTCTATTGACTATGGTTTCAAAATAAATTAAGTTGCAGCCTTAGTGGTTGGGGCTTCCCTAAAATCTAAGGGAAAAATATGTCATATTTGGGGACATTACAAAAACCCTCATGGTACCAGAGGTGAGTGGAAAGATTTATGGACAATGGTGGACATACAGAATGAAGTATGCTCACTATGACTCCAAAGTCCGCAGTCCATCCAATTCCACTAAAAGACTCCAAAGTCTGCACCCCATCCATTTTCCACTATAAGGGTGCATGTCTATAGTGGTTGGGTTGTCCCTAAAATCCATCTAAGGGAATCATATGTCCATGTGGGGACATTAGATCTGTCGTCTCAAAGGTTTGCATCCCTATAGGACAATGGTGGACATCGAGAGTGAAGTATCTCACTATGACTCCAAAGTCCGCAGTCCATGTAATATCCACTAAAAGACTCCAAAGTCTGCACCCCATCCATTGTCCACTAAAGGGTAGAATGTCTATAGGTGACTGTTGTGGATTACAACTAATCATCATTTTCCATGTACCCAAACCAACAACACCTAGATCGTCTTTTCTCCCTCGAGAGGTTATCATGACTTCAAGAGCAGATTCCTTGATTCTGATGTCCCATGTATTATGAGATCCTAAGGGAGATCACCATCTTTCTTTCATAGAAACTCATATGACTCTCTATCCACTTTCTTTTTGTACCCAAACCAACAACACCTAGATCTTTTTCTTCGAGAGGTTATCATGCTTCAAAGCAGATCCTTGATGGGAGTCCCTTGAGGCCCTAAGCTCATCACCTCTTTCTTTCAACCCATCATATATGTTGGCACCATTAAGCGCCCTTTGGATACTATTGTTCCACACAGGTGAATGGTGTAGGTTGGTGATGGGCGCTCATCTTTGCAAAACACTACTACTAACATTCCCCAACACACTATCTTCAAGCTATGAGGATTTATTCCTTGGCATGGATTTGCTCCTTCGCATCGTGGATATTTTCGAGCACTTCATGTGCCATGGGGTCAGGGGCACATGAAGGGTTTCTTCACTGCCACAAGAGTTTCTTTGTCCTTCAATGTTAGGATGGATTCTAGGGGGGGTGTTTTGCTTGCACCTAGGATAACCCCGCCTAGGTCCAACATCCATCAACACTCTTTGATGAGCATTATCAAATCCTACATTGGCCCTTTCATAGTGATAGATGACGACAAACATGATTCCTTTGTCCCAAGCATGGTCAAATATGTTTGATGGGACCACCGTCCAATCTTTCTTCTTTTTATTTGCTCTATGTTTGATGGGACCACCGTCCAATCTTTCTTCTTTTTATTTGCTCTTTGGGGGTTCTTGCTCCCCCCACGTGACTATTTGTATTGGTACCTTAACCACATGGGCTGGAGCTTTACTACTTTGGGTTTACCCCTCATTTATTTTCAGTGCTTTTGTTCTTTTTGTTTTGTTAGTCTTTGATTCAAGTGTCATTTCACCCTATCACTTTCTATTGTAATTGGATGTATTCTCGAGTCCCATTGACCTAATTTGGGTCACTCATGACCATTAATATAGTTTCTTTCTTTCTTTCTTTCAAGGATTTTCAAATATGGATAGCACTCTAAACCATAACCAATGAATCCAAAGCTTCCCTCGTTACCCCTGATCTAGGGTTTTCTAAGTTCCCCAAGCTCCTTATCTATCCCTAACACAATTCCCACCACACACAATCAAAGGAGATATTATATCAAACCAGACATACGTTAGAACTAAATGGGATACCACCACACAATATAATACCAAAATAAAGAACTGATCATCTCTCTCAGTTTCCTTTGGTAATATGCATACATAAGCATAGTGGTCATAGGGTGGACTTGTATCTAAATATGGTATTCAAAAGTACAAATTAAGGATCTCATGGCCCATCATAACAAAAACCCTTATGTTAAAAAATCATTTACCCATATCAAAGTGTCATATCATATCATGCCAGGTTCCTGTCATCACATAATCATTTATGTCAGATATCATCATTCGTATCAACCTCACAACCTCATATTCCTAGCTACTGCCCTAAACTTGGGCAGAATGGCTCAAGTATGCCCATCATGCATGATACCATAAATTAAATGAAAATAATATGTATGTATCATCATATCAAATACTATTCCATAGTCAAAAAAGCATCATATTTATTAATCATTGGTTTAATTATGAGCTATCAAAGACAATGTAGCATGCCTCATGTAGGTTTATGGCATTCTTTTGTGCATCAATTTATTTGATTTAAAGACTACATTTAGAAATGAATCTAAATGCACAAGTAGGAGGAAATTAGTAAACTGGCCATGCTTGCACAAAACTATCTAAATTACCCATGATACAATCAAACTGCTTTAGGGTTAACTAGTTCTAAGACTATCCATCCTAGTTAATTTGAATATTTTTTGTGCTCTTAGCTTTTAGCCTGTTCTCTTTTATCTCTTTTAAGGTTGGAGCTATGTTTGGCTCCCACATGCAATTATTATTGATTGAACTTTTTGTTGAGCAAGCAAAACATGCAGGACAATAGAAAAGGGTTTTCACCCTCCCATTTTGGAATTTGGTATGGATTTCCTAAAATATTTACCTAAATCTATGAAATCTAAAACAGGAAACATAAATTGGAACTAGAAATTCAGAACTATTCACAATCATGGTCAAAAAACATCAATTGTCATAAATTGAACACACATTGGAGCCAAGTAAAATATGCAATATTTAAACTCAAAACAGTTTGATAACTGAAATGATAAAAATCCAAGATCAATTGTAACCTTGTGCAAGATCAAATACATTTTCAAATTATAATTCTAAACCTGAGTTTGAATGGAACATAATTAAATAGCTAGCCCAAAGGAGAATGATGAAACAACACAGTTATACCTTGCAAACAGCTAAGGCTTGAGTATAAACTTCTAGTGTCCCCAAATTTCACTCTGAAATCTGAGACTACCCCATGTTAAAAAAATTCGTACTTTTAAAATAATGGGTCGTTTTGTGTTTTTATTTCTAGAAAGTGTTTGTGTTGTGTCAAGATATTCCCAAAGAGTCATATTAGCCAATTTCGCCCAATACCCAGATGCCCGAAATCGTTATATTCTGTTGTTGAGGTTTGCCTGTGGGAAATTTGTATTTAATTATTCTGAGCCCCGTTTGAGGCAAATTGTGCTCCGCTTTAACCCTGTTGTGGTCTTACATGTCAACATTCCCATATACCAGTAGGGTTTTAACCAGGAATAAATCTTGGGCTTTATCTGTGACTTCTAGCAACGTTTTGTGTTTTTGGTGTTTTCCCCGTTTTGTTTTCTGTGAAATTTCTCTAGGTCAATTCCTTTGCCGGTTTAATCTGATTTCTTGCCTGGAGTGTTAGGAGATCACCTATGGACGTTATGCCAGAAGGAATTTGTCACGAAAGGTCTGGTTCTCTCTGAAAAGACTAAGTTATGCACAAAAAAGCTTCTTCTGAGCAGGCCGCATTTTTGAAAAAAGAAGGTTTTAAGCTACAAAGGGATTTTTGGTAGCAGCAGGCAGGTGGGAATTTTGTACCTGCCTAGTAGGGTACTTTTTCCCATGGAAGCAACGCCACTTAAGTCACAATGGAAAAATTCGAGGTAGCAGGCAGGCCGGAATTTCTTACCTGCCTTGCAGGGTGAAAATTCCCATTGTGAAATAAAAGAAAATCACTTAAGGCATTGATGGGATTTTCGTACCTGCCTTACAGGGTAAAAAAATCTCATTATGAAAATCAAACAGCTTAAGTGGATCATGGGATTTTTGGAGCTACGGTGCAGAGACTTTTAAAAAGGAATAATCCCATTGAAAAATAGCTTTTAAAAATAGAAATGGTTTGTCAAAAAGTGCACCCCATATGAAAAAGGAATAATACTTTTTTAAGTATTAATTGATATAATTAATTCCTATTTTTAGTGGATGAGGGTCAAAGCACACTGTGAAGCTTAAGTGAACTGGAAGTAGAGAGCAAAAATTAAATTAGTTTAATTTATTTAATGGCAGCCATGAGCATGCACAAAATAGGCGGCCCATTTGAAGAGAAAAGCTTGTTAATTAATTAATTAATTTCCAGGAATAAGAGGGGCAATTATTAATTATAAAATGGTGAATGTTATATAAGCATGGGCTGCTATAAGAATGAATTAATTAATTCTTTAGCAAGGAAGTGCAGCCCAGGCAATTTTGGCGCCCATTTAAGGAGGAATTTTGCACAGAAGGTGTTTTTACTGCTGGAAGTCTTCAAAGTTTGGTGCCTAGGTTTGAAGGAGCTTGATTTGTGTCTGATTAATTGTCTGCATAGTGGTACAGGTGCTCAAGTGAAGTTGGTAAAATTCATGCTTGCTTTGCATGCAAACAAAACATCAAATTTTGGGGCAGCAGGCTTGATATATGCAGATTTTTATAATTAAAATCAAGTGTTCATGTTCCAGTTGCCATCTTTGTCTGAATTAATTACAGGAATTCATTACAGCTGCTTTTATAAGAGAAAGGGAGCTTAAATCAATGTCCAATACATTGAACATATCCTCCGAATCTGAAGAAATCTCCAGATCTGCACCGGTTGTAAAGAATTCTGACCGAATAAAGAGAAAAAGAATTGCTCAGACAAAGACAGATTCGGCCATGGCAAACCGGGATGAAAAAGAAAGCACAGCAGATTCATGCATCACTTCTAAGTTTGCTGACATTGGAGATACAAATCTAGGTCCAAAACCTCTTTCCGAATTGATTGACAGATCCAGAGCTGGAAAGACTTCCCTAATGCATGTAGTCAAAAGCAGTGAAATCATTCGAGCTGCAGCATTTCCATTCACAGCCCTATTGCCAGAATTTGTCATGGAGTGTGTTAGGTCTTACCATCCATCATGCATAGATCCAAATCCAGATTCATAATTGCAAAGGCTTCATCCTCTTGTTTTGAATGCAACCCGTGAGGAAGTCAGTGAATGGAGAATTCCTTCCAGGACCTTGTGCATGTTCTCCCAATCTTTCAGTTGAAGCCTTCATTGAATTTGCATTCACCCGAAGTGCTTTCCAGAATTTTTAATTGCTCATATGCAATTAAAAATAAAAATGATGAGTTATTTACGGCAAACATTGCACTGATGCATGTACTAAAGAAGAACTGCAAAAGCTTCAATGATAAGAGGGAAGACAAGGCAAAGGCAACACCCGTAAGCAAAATTCCAGATCCAGCCATTTCCAGATCCAACTGTTTTCAGATCCAGTATGGTGAGAATCAAAGGCAAAAGAATCAGCTGCATGTAGAATATGAAAAAGAACAAGACTGTAGCTTTCCTCTTTCTTCTTCTTTCTCTTATTTTCTCTGACAAAGTAATTGAACGATCAATTAAATTATAAAACTTGAGTGATTGGTTTAAAAGCCATTACTTGAAGAAGTCAACTACTTGGAAATAGGTGGCAGACATGCAAAATAGAAGCTTCTATCTTCAGTTGTAAATCATGCATGTCATACAAAGAGGAATTCCAAGAGTAAGATTGTCAGTTGTTTCCTTTCCGACTTCCACATGTGTCAGTTCACTAAAAGCTTCCGACTTGTAATTGCCCCTCTACAGTCTATAAGCAGAGGAAGAACCTACGGGTTAGAAGATCAAAATTTGTAAGCAGCATTCTTGTGTTCCAGACTTTGTGCTGAAACCCCCTGATAGCTATTTGAAGCAAAGGAATACAAAGGAGCAAATTTCCAGAGAACTTTGTGTCACAGTGCATTTTGTTTCTAACTTTTGTCTTAGATCTACTTATAAACTGTGTTATTTTAGATCTAAATCTGAAAGCTGCCTTTGCTTATAATTTTGTGTGTTAATATCTATTGGTTTTGTTTATGTGCATGCAATCAACTCTGTAATCTATTGATTGGGTTGCACATCTTTCCTTTTTCTTTCCTGTGTTTTTATTATTTCCTTCTTCATCAGATATTTCTTTTCTTTAAACAGCGGCTTACTTGCTACAAAACTATACAACTATAGTTCATGAGTTGTATGGTTAAAGTAAAACCCCTAAATAAATACTAGCATATTTTATCAACAAATCTTACATGGGAGCCTCACTGGTAAATGAGGGAGATTTATCTCACGACTGCCTAGGTTTTCAGCTATGTAGAAAATTTAGCCAACAGTCACATTCTAGTTTGTGCTATGTTCAATATTCATGTTATGATAATTTAGGAATGCCCTTTATTAGTTCTAAATTATCCATATTTTTTAATATGTTAAATTAGGTCTAAAATGCTGGTTTTCATATTACAATATCCTCTATAACATCTTTTGTGTTGTCGACCAATGCCTCCAGAAACACGAAACATGACAAAAACTGACTATTGTGGAAAATGGGTGTTCATTGAGGATTCATAAGAAACGAATTAGAAACGGTTTTCAATGCACTTCGCATTTACTAATTTTTAATAGTCATAGGCATGAAACATAATATGAACACATGACATCAAAAGGTGTATACATAAATACATTTGAATATCTATGTAAATAACAGTAAAGTTGTAAGTGCTTACAATTCCATAGATTTATGGGGTCTGCCTAAGGAGTAAATAAAAACATTGTATTCTTATTCCAATCTAACAAATTTCTAAAAGCTCCTGAATATTTAAACTTTCCCACATTGTTTTATAAACAGTAATTTTATAGACGAGATACCTTCCATAAGCTCCTAAGAAAGGAAGGAGGAGCATCTAACCTTCTTTGCAAGCCAGATAAAAAACATGTAAATCTATAAAAATATTAGTTTTGTATTTTAGGTTGATAGGCATCCTACAATGGCAGTCGGGGGTCATGCGGGGGGCTATAATTTTCATTGATAAAATTTAACTTCCATTTGACTATCACGGGATAATTTCAACCTTAAATTTGAAGGTCATTTGCATATCACTTCTAAGTTTTTTCTCTTTTCGTTGAGAGGTCAATCGAAAAATCATGGTATCTTGACCTTGACCATACATGGGTGTTTCGAGCCCTTGTTTACCTAGAAAGATGTTTTCAAGCCCAACACATTAGCGTAGCTAGATTGAGACCATTTTTCACTACTCCATAGGAAATTTTTGAAATTGTAATAGGGTTGGGGTTGTTAACCAATATGGTATACAAAAAACCAAAATAATTGATATCTATCGGCAATTTTCAGATAGATGTATTAAAGATACTTGTAGAAGTAACTTTTCTATTCTCACGAGTTGCTAAGAAATTTCATTAGTTTTGTTGCAGCAAATTGAAGCTATTTGTACGTGAAGTTGTGAACACAAGCTTCTTTGTATGTTATCAACTTCGGCAAATTTTAAATAAAATATCTAAATTCACTTAATAACAAATATGCTTTACAAAAATCACTGAAATTTCATTCTTTTTTAATATTTAATCTAAAAAACAATTAACAAGAATAATATTTCTTTTAGACCAATTTAATCATGAATTTTATGGCAGATTTTTTATGAATTTCATCATCCACAAATTTGGATGAGGCAACTTACGTTATAAGTTATGACATGGATGGCAGAGATTGCAGGGAAAAAAAGAGTAAAAAGATTAAAAGGCTAGTAGAGAAAACAACACTTTTGAAAGAGCTAAGCCCACAATAGAGAAGGGCTTGGAAACATACCTAAAAGAGTAACCTAGGATAAGGGAAAAAGACCCAAATAAATATGTGTTGTCATGCTAAACGTCTACCATGCAAAATTGAATATTTTGACCATGACAACTAAGCCCCCACTTGAAACCTTCCTCTCTCGGTCACTGTAAACCTTTCCTCATGCCAGCGTGTCCTCAGTTTCATCCTCATTCTAGCTTAGAGGAACGTGCTAACAATATTTTCAAGTGTGTTTCATGTGCAGCGATGTTTGCTTAAGGTGATTTGCAAAGTCACTGAGATTCAAGGAAGAACAACTTTCCTCGGAGACCTAGAAAGGGACATTTTTGACCATTTTGCAACTAGTAGATACCCTCCGGAAGCTGACAGGGAAGACCTAAACCATCTAGAAGTTGTGCAGGAGAACCATGATCTTGTCTAAGGCAATTTTGGGAGAATATGTGGAGAAGTGATCTCAGGAATCAAACAGGTCAAACAGGGTCATTTTGAGTGCAAGGAATGCTATATTCCAACGGTGGAAGCTAACTTGTCCGAGTGATTCTGGCAGCTCTGGGAGGAGTTGGGAAGCAAACAAATAGTCATTGGAAATCCATTGGAATCCTCTACATGATCCTTTCTGCAGCTGCCACATGAGCCTTCTTGCAATCTCTCAAAATATGCAAAAAATGGCAATCAGTATATGGAACTTTCTCTCTACAATGAGGACCACATCAATCCTATTTCTGCCCATCTTTTGGACTATAAACAAGAAGAAGAGACCACTGATAACCATCTCTAATCTTGTCATGCAACTACTGGAATCTCTGCTAATTCCGAAGATAAATCAGCAATGCAAACTATGCATGAACACCATGATCTCTTAGAAATTGGGAGTACAAATGCTGACTTTGCAAAAACCGCAGTTTATGTTTCAAAGGACAAAATAAGAATTGCAAAGGTACAAGAATATAATGATGGAAAATCATTCAATGGTCGCATCCCAGCCCCTCTTGGAACACATTTTGAAGTACATGATTCTCCCAAGCCATGTAATGACACATATGTTGTTAATTCTTCACTGAGGCAAAAAGTGGGTTTTGTAGTGATCAAAACTCCTCATGAATCAGATTTCAAGGATCAATGGTTGTAGTGATCAAAACTCCTCATGAACCACATTTCAAGGATCAATGGTTGCAGTGATCAAAACTCCTCATGAACTAGATTTCAAGGATCAATGGTTGCAAATATCAAAAAGGAGATAGTCAAGAGTCATAAAGTAACTATTTGTGGATGGAATACTGGTCTATATCCTTCTTCTCAAGCCTTGCAATGCTCTGATAGAGTTTTGGTTTAACCAGTTCATCAGTAAAACTTTGAAAATTTTGAAGCCACGGGCAAAATTTCATGTTTGAGTACTAGTTGTCCTCTTGTTGGTCCTCACTATCAAGGAGTCAACCATTTTTTGGCAAATTTGGGGGGATCCAGGTAAAATTGGTCTTTTAAGGAATAGGTGGAATTGTTCCTCTATTCCACCTATTCCCCGCTTCACCGCCTTAGCCGCAATGAGGAGTGTAATCGAAAAAATTGGGTTTTTTTGGCACTTTGGAAAATGTTCCTGAGTTCTTGGTGTTCCCCGCATCCCCGCCTTATCCACATTGTAGTGGGCAGTGTAATCGGTTAAATCAGCATTCGACATAACTAAGGGAACGTTCCGTCATTCCCTCAATTCCCCGCAGGCCCGCAAACACCACCAAAGAAAAGGAAGGGGGCATAATCAGTTATGTCGGCCGGTGGTGGAACTATGGGAACAATTCCATTGGTTCCTCGAAACCCCACCTTACCCAACTTAGCGTAACAATGAAGTGCAGATAAATCGGGTCGACCATGCACCCACAAAACAATTCCAATGTTCCATATGTTCTCCAGCAACCCGATATGACTGACGAAGGTGAAGGAAAAGGTAAAGGAATCGGTTATTTCGGCCCAAGAGACAATAGAGGGAATTGTTCCCTTTGTTCCCCGATTTACCACCCCACCCGCAAAGAAAAGAGAAATCAGTGTTTGAAGGCCTAGGAGGAATTGTTCCTCTAGTTCTCTATCAACCCGCCTAGAGCGCTTTTTGACAGATTTTCTCAGAATTCTCCCATATTTCTGCCAAGAAGAGGAATATGAAGAGACCTAAACTCAGGTTTTGGAATGTATTATTATGTTTGTGCCCAAATTGAATGTATCTACTCAGGTTTAGGAGATGAAAGGTCACAAATGATAAGAAAGTGAAAGGTCATGTGGGGGGGAGATGAAAAGTCATGTTGTAAATCTATATATTGCAATGCCTTCTCCATTCCAAAGGGTTGACAATTGTTGTAAGTTGTTGGATTTCACTACGATTGCAAGCAATAAAACCTACATTTCTTCTATTCCCTCGTCTATGTTTCCTCTACTTTTTGCATGCTCAACTTTGTAAGCATTGTGATCTTGTACAACCAAGAAGGAACTTTGTGTCCTTGATTAATGGATCTATAGAACTTTGTCTCTGGTTTATTAGTCTTATTGTTGATTACATGGTTGAATTCTTTTAATTGAATGTGGACCTACTCTCGCTAATGTGTATGAATTATGTAAGTCTACTCACAACATTAACCCTCTCTTTCTCTATTTCTCCTACTCCCCTTTACCTTTCTCCCAAGCAAATCCCTCCCTTGTACATTGTACAAGCACATTGCCGTAGGTTTAGTGGAGTATTCTTGTGTGATCCTCAGCCTAACGGCCACCCCACAGTTTTAGGTAGTTTACATTCAATACTGGGAGCCTCCCCATACCCAAGGGAGGGGCTTATCGCCGTGGCCGTTGGTGGAAACAAATAATTTGCACTGCAACAAATTATTTCACCAACAATATGTAACCAACAGGTGATAGAGCCAACAAAGATAACAGCAACTCCACCCTCCAAACACCTCCAGCCTATAGATCTCAGTAGAAAACACCAAAGACTACATCTTGAAAATGCCAGCAAACCCGAGAGCTCGTGAAAAAAATATGACAAATTCCTCCCAACTGCCAAAACCATTCCCACCAACATAACAAATCTAGGAATGATGCCATCACATAGGAGGATTGACTGGTCCATTGTAGCTTATTGCTAATAATTTTTTCCTCAAATTTGCGTCACAAAATGTAATGTCCCCTTCTCGGGACATTCTCCACATCGAAGATTTGAAGACCCTCAACTCAATGGGTTCGAGGATTGAGCTCGAAATTTTTCCTAAGATGTCTATTATCTATTTTGTAACCCCTTGGAGGGCTCTTTAGTTAGTTAACGTGCACTTAGGCTAGTTATCTTTATTATTTAATTAAAATAATAAAGTGCACATGTTAGTAGTCATTAAATATTTTTAATTTAATTATGTCTTAGAGAGAAAACCTTAAATGATTGAGCATTGGATATTGCACCTCTTATTTTTAGAAAAGAAGAGTCACATTTCCTTTATTGGCATGTTGATGAATTATTGAAATTTACTCCCTGCGTGGAGAAAAGGATGTATGCCCAAATTTGATACTCTTGTTCTCTTGATTCTTCATTGAAGATCTCTTGCAATTAATAGAAGTTGGTTTAGAATCGATTTGTGTTAGATCTATGTTATTTTGCCTTGGCGAATTGGTCTTGGGTGTTGGCGCATCAAATCGACTTGGTTTGGGGTTTTGATCTATCATGTTTTGAGGTTGTTAATGCTAGATTTATTTGCTGTTGTGTTTAATTAATTATTTCAGAGCAAGGGCTGATTATTTGAATATTTTGGAAGGGTTGTATGAGCTGAAATTAATTTATATGCATTTATTCTAACCCTAGTTACTTGAAAGCAGGTTTCTGGGGCATGTTTTGAGCAAGGTTTTCGAATGCTCTGAAAATTCAGAATCATAGTGCATTGGAAAGGCCTTAAAGTTTCGAGTTTGTTTTGCATTTTATTTCATAGAAAAACACTTGAGTATTGGATGCAACTTCTGAATTTTTGAATATTTCAGTTGTCTGCAAGCTATCTGGTACATTATAAATTAATATTTAATTTCTCTATGATATATTTGTGCATAAACTTCATATAAACATATTGATTTGATTATAATCAAACAATGAAGTTATTATTTATTTAATATGATATTAATTACTCGACCAATAATGTGCTGAGATATTTTAGGTTCTCAAAGATTTAACTACAACTATATAAGCATGTCACTAGTAGATTTCTTTATAAGAGTTATTTTGGTGGTGCTAAGATGCTTTGGATCCATTTGCAGCAATAGATAACATTTTCATCATGTGTTTGCAATGATACCATCATTAATAAAGCACCAATTAAGAATGTAGCCAATAACAAGAGTGGTATATGTGAATTGTTAATTGTATGTCATAGACCAAATGTTTATGTTTCTAATAAGATCTTCACATATAATAATTGAATCATTCAAACAATATGTATAATACAATGAAGATAAATACAACACAAGATATATTGGTGGTCCAAGATTCCCTAATATTTAATATATTTAGAATAACAAAAGATTACACTTAGGTAGTGAAACACCATACAATACTCCTTAAGGAAGGAATAACTCCATGATATCTGAAATTGAGAATTTGACATTAAGGGATATGCCTCCAATATCCTCTACCCAGTAGAAGACTAAACCCATACATGAAATATATCATAATGATAATAATATCCATTATATAGGAATATATTACTCTTAATGGATGAGAATCACCTAATCCCAATGTAGTCCAACTCATTACCTAATATAACTAATTTATATGTGACCCATATTTTATAAACATATAACTAAATAAGGGGGATGTGTGCCACATTTTGGCATCTCCATAAACCCACATGCATTATAATATCACATCCCAAGGTACATAACATGCACTCCCTCTTTGACATATTTTGTCCCCGAAAAATGAGAAGAAACCATGAATTGTGAAGTTTGAATCATTGCACACTTGTCACCATCATTGATTATCCAACCACCCATATGAGACCTTAGTGCATTTATTGATTCCATTGTAAAATGGTTCTAGAAAAAATATGTTGCAATACTCCGATTCGATCCATATTCATAGTTAGTTCTCCTATGCTTCCATGCATATGCCATAGTGATAATTCCTTGGATTCCATGCTCTATAATTATTGTTCCATTGATGTAAATGGTATATGCATAATGATTGTTGTGAATTCAATTTTATAGATATACATATTGATTCACGCTTTGATGTTCCCTAGAAATGCCTCCATTGAAAATTGCTTCTCTGATGAAATGATGTGGGTGTCTATATGTTGCAACCTTAGTATTTCAACCTTATCAAAATATTCCTTAGCTTGGATCTTTTCCTCTTCCTCTTATTTGAATGGACAAAAAATTTCCTTCTTCTCTTGAGTAGAAAGATCATTAATCTCATCATGATCACTGTACCCTTGTTCTACAATGAATAAGGGAGAAATTCTTCCCTTCTTCCCCATAGGGGAAGAATAATCCTAATGCTCTATGTTGTCTTGTCTATTGTTCTTCATTAATGTAATATCCACCAGAGACCCCCTTGTTCTTATGCCACATCCTTCATTTTTTAACACATTAATATTAAATTGTCTCCAATGTATGAATGCAAAACATATTTGGCCATAGTAAGTTTCAATCTTTAAAAACTTTAATCAACTTACCATCCATTCGAGCTTCCTTAATATTATTTTCTTGCTAGATGAAGTTAAATTTGTGAAGGGTTTATGTTATCTCTCTTGACACAATTAACCTTATTGAGTTTAAATGCACCCATGTGAATTGAAATATTGTAGTGTTCTAGAGATTCTTCTTCTTCCTCTTCTTATTTTGGTGTCTTCCTCAATACCTTCCTTATATTATTCCTCATCGTCTTCTCTATATTATTCTTATTTGGTGTCCCATCTATCTAAGAAAACTTTCCCTGTTTCCTCCCAAGACTAATCAACCCTTTCCTTTTTGAACTCAGAAAACCAGAATTCAGTCCGAAACCTTAACAAGTTAGAAATGTAACCTCCACATATCTGATGATGGATAAAAATCTCCTTAAATTGGTTCCACAATTCTCTAGCATCTACCTCACCCTTTCCATAGAAACTTTTCATGCCACGATCAACAAAAAATAGGGTTTCAAGAACATACCCTTTTGATCAATCTTGTTCCTACCGATTTGATTCTCTGCAGATGTTTTCCTCAATTAAGGAACTATAGAAAATGGACCCTAATGTAAGTTTATAAGAGCTTTCCAAAAATGTCAAAAATAAAAAATTTCTTTGAAATTTGTGACCTGTGGACAGAATTTTTGAAAAACCCTCAATGCCGAAAATTCCTCAAAATGACTCAAAAATTATGAAATTTGGAATTGATATCCCATAAAATGGTTCACAACTTGAATAAAAATCGTAGAAAAATTCCTAGTCATACTTATAATATACGGATAAATCTGGGCCCAAAATTAAGTTTCAACCCTAAAATGGTGATAAATCTTACAAAACAGGTCCCAAAATTTGAGGTTACCTTATTTCATAATGATTTATCCAATTCCTATAAAACATTTTTGAAAAATTTGCAGCTTTGATATCAATATATAGGTGAACCATGATCTATGATGAGTTTCACCCTAAACATTGCCCAAATTAATGCTATAATACTAATTGATAAGATCTTCATGTATAATAACAGAATAATTTTAAAAAATTATAAAGTCCTAATAAAGATAAACACAACACACAAGATATATTTGTGGGCCAAGATGACCTGATATTGGGATATATTAAGAAACATACATAGAAAAATACCCTTAAGGTAGGGAAACACCATACATCTACTTCAAGGGAAACACCTCCAATATCCTTCTACCCAGTAGAAGACTCATGAAACATACATGACATCTCATAATGATGTTTATCTCATTTATCATAGGCATACTTTCACTCATAATGGATGGGTAACACTTAATCCCAATGTAAGCCGACTCATTACCCAAGATAACTAATTAATGTGAGGACCCCATATATTATAAAAAATATCTTCAGCCAATAATTGGGGGTGTGTGCGACATGTTGGCATTTCCTTCAACCCTTATACAATATAATATAATATCCCAAGGTATATAACAATTTCCTTAGCAGGCTAGAGCTTGGAGTTGGAATATGTGTTGAATTTGAAAGTCTCTCGCTCGACTTTAGATTTAATGTAATATAGATGAATCCATTGATTGGGAGAAAACTAAATATAATCTTACCATGTAATGGTATGTTCAAACAATTCTACACCATGCTAAAATTCCTTAGCTTTGTTTTCCTCGTGCTAAAAAAAATTGATTTAGTTTTAAGCCAAAGCTTCATTAGTGGACTCATCCCATTATTTCAAATATGCTTTTATATTTTAAAGAGGATGATAGCTCATATAAAATGGGAAGGTATATATACATGAAGTGGTTATATATATTTTTAATTTAAAGGAAGCATACAAGCTAGCTTGCTTTCCTTGGAAAAATAACTTGTGTATTAAAAAAGAACCTAATAAGAAGAAAAACTACTGGTATAAATAAAGGCCACACCAATATGTTGTTAAAATATTCAAAAGCTTCCTCTTCATTTATAAGATAATATTTTTACAGAAAACACAACAAAACAAGGAGCGTAGATAAGATAATTGAAAATACTAAATGACATTGCTCTAACCACCAAATATAGAGCTAGACATGTAAAGGGAAAATAAAGAAGCTTTCTGTATTAATTTTCCTCTATTTATGGTAGTGGGCACACTAGGAATTGAAATCTTCTTTTTCTTCCTCTTCGTCTTATTCTTCTCCTATATATGTAATTAGGTGATGATAAAGATAGACTTCTTCATTGGATCTAATTAGATCCCAACTTTTCTTTTATGTTGTATTTTATCCTAGAACTTATGTTTTTATGCAAATATTGTAAATATTTCCTTTCTACAACAAATAACAAATGTGTAAAATTCATTGCAATAGGATAAAAGCTTACAATTTGTCTTCTCTCTAGTTGTTCTTCTCGCTGTCTCTAGCTCTATTTCCATATTTGGGCTATATCTTACCTCTTTTTATGGAGCTAATGTGTCATGTGCTAATATAATTCATTTTGCATATTTATTTTAGCCGTTTGTTATAATCAAATAAAATAAGAATTGGCTATATTTCTACATAGCATCAAACCTAGGCAGTCATGAGATAAATCTCCCTCATTTAACCGGTGAGGCTCCCGTGTCAGATTTGTCAATATAAATGTGTCTTTATCTATCAGGGGTTTTACTTTAACCACTTAGTTCATGAACCATAACTAAGAAGTTCTGCAACAAGTAAGCAGCTGTTTAAGAAAGAAAAAATTATAGAAGAAGGAAGTCAAGGTAATTACAGAGAAGAAGTGGGGAAGATGTGCATCCCAATTAGTAGATTGCAGAGCTAATTGCATGCACATAGAAGAAACTTAATAGATTATGAACACACAGAATTATAAAACAAAGGCAGTTCTAGATCTAGATTTAAAATAACACAAAGTTTACTTTAAAGATCTAAGATTTAAAAGCAAGAAACACAGTACACCGTGACACAAATTTCTCCGGAAACCTGCTTCTTTGTATTCCTTTGCTCCAAGTGGCTCTCAGGGGTTCAACACAAAGTCTAGAACACAAGATTGCTTCTTACAATTCTGATCGATCATTAACCCGTAGGTTCTTCTCCTACTTATAGAATGTAGGAAGGAAAGTACAAATGAGAAGACTCAAACTGAACTAAAACATGAACAACAAGTAAAGATGACATTTGGCAATCATCCTCAACTAACTTCTCCTTAAGTGACAAATGTATCACTTAACTAATAGAAAGGTTCCACATGACTTTAAGTAATGGTTGCAAAACCAACAACTTAGAAGTTTACAATTTCATCCGGGAACATAGAAAGTAGAAGAAGAAAGAAATAGAAGAAGTCATGCCAGCTGTAACATCTATGTCTTCTTCTTGTTCTGATATCTGATATACTTGTCGAACATGTAATTCAGCATCCTTCCATCTGTTTTAGCCACTACTTCCTCCTCTGTCCTAAACTGCAACAACCCTTCATTCAACACTTTGCTGCACGCTTCCACATCTTCCAAGCTTGGCCCAAATCTCGCAATGTCTGCCTGCAGCGTCACCAACCTACTGATAGAGTTCATCGTGAAAGGCTTGGTAGCTTTATCAATTCTCTTTTGTACCATCAGAAGAGAACCTTCCAGGGAATCATGCACCTCGTTAGAAACAATCCGCACGTATGAAGTAACACCTCCATCCACTCTTTCCTCAGTGAAAGAAATAGTACTGTCCGGCAAATCTGATGTTCTACTCTCAAGTGCCTGCATCCTCTTCAGCAAAACTCTGCAGATCTCCAAACGGAAAGATACTGCAAACTCTAGCTGCTTCCCCTTCTCGACTGATCCATCCGGTACAATTTGTTCTGCAACCAATACATCTCCCGGCAGCTTGTTGATCTCGGCCAAAATACTCAGGTTACTCTCTGCAAATGTATTCATTCCTTCTATGCTTTCATCAGTTGCTTTAGTTGATTTGCTGCATCATTCATAACCTTTAGGCGGACTGGCACTTCCCCAAGTTGTACAGAAGCTTGACGAATAATCAAATCCTTCCATTCGTCAATAGCCTTTACTTGATTGCTTGCATCTTCCATTTCCCGCATAAGATGATCACTCACTTGCACTAAAATGGGCTGAACGGAAGATTTAGCAACCTTGGCTATGATCTCACATAATTGAGATACTTGCTTATGCAGTTCTTCTTTCTCTGCCTTTTCACTGTCAAGCCTAAGGAATAAAGCATCCATCAATGTCTGCGTGTCCTGCTTCAATCCTTCAGTGGTGGTTTGACCAAGTGGTATTTTGGTTACCGTCACATCTTCTGCCGTGAGCTCCTCTTCTACCTTTCCTTCCGCCAGAATTGATATCTCAGCAAACTTCTCTCCCGAATCCGTGATGATCAACCTAGAAGTTGCTTTAGCAACTTTAGGCCTTCTGTCTCTTCCGCTCAGATCCTGGAGTAGCTGCAAGTCATGTTCCTCTAAGTTCATCTCCACTCTTGCTTCTGGAACCAACTGCATAGCCAACCATTCCGAGAAATTACTTCTCGGAGAGTGAGAAGTCGCTGAGTGCACTACCATCTCCCGCTCTGCATCCTCTCCATCAAAAAGTGCCACAGTGTTCATGGCTGCCATCTTCTGAATCATCGAAGGACAAAGATCTTTCGAACTCCGCCATCTGCAGCTTCAACGTCTCCTCTGGAACGGGTGCTGAACGAAGTGGCTGCGGAGAGAAGATGAATGTTGCTAGATTTAGTGGAGGCATAGAAACATCCTACTGCTATGGTGCAATAGTTGGTGGTCCTCTAGGTACCGGAGAAGTCGGAGTCAAAGTCTATGGTCGTAGAAGTGATCTTCTCCTTTCTCTTGAGATCTTCTATGTACTTTCAACTTCTCGGACTTTCTGCTGCTTTCTCCTTCATGCTTTCGTCTTGAGAGAATCTCCTGCGCCGAAGTTGCCCGTGACTTGATTCATCAATAGCTTCATCAAGGCAATATCCCTTCGTCAGCAACCAGTTCGAAGTATTCACCAACACAGCTCCGGATCTTTCTTCTATTGTGCTGCAGCCGCCATTGCTATCCTGCAGTATGGCTTTATCTCCTCCCATTTGATGGTAAGTGTCAAGTACCACATTCCCATCATCTTTAAGATCCGAAGGTATCCGTGCTAGTCCAAAGTCAAACACTTGCTTTGCTGATAGCCTGCTGAAATCTCTCTTTCTAACCTCGTACTCACTTTTGCACTTCATCCAGAAATCTTCTAATGAAGGCACATGTGCGTACTCCTGGGAGATTGTCTTCCTGGCTATTCCAAATGGATTGAAATTCAGCCGCACAGGGAAGAACTCTTGCTCATACTCGGACAACATTTGTGCTCTCCATCCCTCGAGCTCTATGAATGCTGATGCAACTGTAATATCCCACAGTGAGTGGGAAGAAGCCCGTAGACTTGTGCCGCTTCGACTGAAGGTCGTGTAACTCCACAAGTTGCCTGCTCAGCTCCATGGCGATCAATCTATCATTCGGTACCTTGGGCATCTTTATTGGTTCTCCTGAAAAGCTCGTAACCCTCAGGTATGTGAAATCTGCAAACTGGATGAATAGACTGCCAATCTTGGACACTGCTTCCCATGCTTCTTTGCTTACCCTGTTGAGTCTTCAAGTCTTTGTCTAACCTGCAGATGAAATCGTAGAAGAAGTCATCGTTGATCACTTTGAAGTACTTTCTCGCATGCAGGTATAGTAAGCTGTGGGTAGCACTCAAAAATGGGATCCTTGGAAAGAATACCACTTCTATCCAGCTTGGAAAAGACGCCTTGTGAAGCTGCAGCATACACCAAGTAGGAAGTCATCTTGAAGCTGAAGGTATGCTTCACGTTCCGCAATTGCTCACCAATGTTGCTGCTAATAATTTCTGACCAATTGATTATAGAATCAACCTTGTTGATTTCAATGGTCCTGATGAAAGCATACATCCATGTACGGAAAGTGTAGGCATTCGCTTCACCATTCAACCTGCATAGTAATTTGACGACATCATCTACCTCCTGCACCAAATTGGATCGTGGAAGAGTTCTCGGGAACTTGGAAGGAGATCTAGGCTTCTTCATGTATCGGCTATTCATGATGCTCACACAATCAGCTCTGTGCTTTCTCCCACCTCTGTCAGCATCCTGAATGTTAATAGAATTCACCAGCTTTCGCACTGGAATCTTCAGACAATAATTGAAGAACTCTGCATCCAAACGAATTATTGTCTTTCCCGCAGCATCACACACTGATCTGGATGAAGGATGATAAGATCTAGCACACTCCATCACAAACTCTGGCAATTGGGCTGTACACGAGAAAGCTGCAGCTCGAATAATTCCACTGCTTTTAACCGCACGCATGAGTGAAGTCTTTCCAGCTCTGGATCTGTCAATCAAATCGGAAAGAGGTTCCGGGCCTAGATCTGTGTCTCCTATGTCTGAAAGTTTGGAAGCAATGCATGACTCCATCGTGCTTTCTTTTTCATCTCCTTTTGCCATGGCTTTATCTATCTTTGTCTGAATAATTCTTTTTCTTCCAACTTGGCCGGATTTCTTCAATACTGGTGCAGATCTGGACAATTCTTCAGATTCGGAGGATATTTGCAATGTATTGGACATTGATAAAAACTCCTTTTCTTTTATAAAGCACCTGTAATGAGTTCCTGCAATTTATTCAGACAAAAATGGCCACCGGAGCATGAATAGTGAATTTAAATTATAAAAATATGCACTTTTCAAGCCTGCTGCCCCAAAAAATGGTGTTTAATTTGCACATAAAAAGAGCATGATTCCTTTCAATCAACACCTGAGCTCCTATAACACCTGTGAAAACAACTATGCAGATGAAGATAAACCTTCTCCAAAGCATGCGCCAAATCTTGAAGCTTTTAGCCTTTGTTAGCACTTTGTCTGAGCAAAATCCTTCCTCTAAAGGGGGCGCACTTTTCCTCCTTGCTACAATTCTTAACCTGTGAATTAAATAATTCATCCATATGGCTGCCCATGCTTATATAACCTTCACAATTCTATAATTAATAATTGCCGTAACAATTAAAGGCAATTAATTAATTAAAAATCATGCTTTTCTCTTTTAAAAATAGCATGTTTAAGGACAACCATCCAATAAATTAAATTAATCCAATTTAATCCTTCACACAGCACTTCACTCAAGCCCCACAGTGTGCTTTGACCATAGCCACTGAAAATAGAAATTAATTTAATGTTTTTATGCTTCAAAAATCATGAAATAATGCCTAAATGGGGCGCACTTTTTGAGAGAAGGGGGCAGCCACTAAATAAATTAAATTTAATTAATTTAATTCCTTTCTTTTATTCCTCCTTTGACTTTTTTGACCTCCTCAAGCTTGGGCGCACTTTTTTAAGAAGAAAGATTATTAAAAATAATTAATTTAATCTTTTTAATCCATCACCAAAGGGGGCGCACTTTTTTGCACATATAATTCTATTTTTAAGAATTTTTCCATAATGGGATTCTTTACCCTGCCAGGCAGGCACCAAAATCCCGTGATCCACTTAAGTGATTTGACTTTGACAATGGGATTCTTTACCCTGCAAGGCAGGTACTAAAATCCCATGATTTCACTTAAGTCACTTTCCTTTTATTATATCATGGGAATGTTTACCCTGCAAGGCAGGCAATAAATTCCCACCTGCCTGCAACCTCTATTTTTCCCACTGCAGCTTAAGTGACTTTTATAACACGGGAAAAAGTACCCTGCCAGGCAGGTATACAATTCCCATCCTGCTTGCGGCTTATATTTTTCCCATCGCAGCTTAAATCCTTTGTTTTCCAAAAATGCGCCCATCCCCGCAGGGGGTTTTCTGTGCACGACTTCACTTTTTCCCAGTGATCTAGACCTCCGATGACGACTTCCTCCAGGCAAAATGTGCGTGTATGTTTTCCAGCTGCTCCAGGCCAAAAATTGGGCTTACCCGGCGAAGGAGTTGTTCCAGAGAAATTTTACAGAAAACAGAATGGGACACCACAAAAACACGGAAAATTGCCAAAAGTTACAAATAACGCCCAAAACTTAAAATAAGTTAAAATCCTTCTGGTATATAGGAATAATAACATATTCGCTTATAACGGAGTTAAAACGGAGCACAAATAGCCTCATACGGGGCTTAAAATAATTAAATACAAATTTCCCGCGGACAAATCGCAACGACAGAATAAAACAATTTTGGGCATCTGGGTATTTGGCAAAAAGGGCTAATATGGCTCTTTGGGATTATCTTGACGCAATACAAGAACTTTCAGGCAATAAAAACAACAAATGACCCACCAAGAATTTGAATTTCAAATTGGTAGACTTGTGGAAAAATTGTCTTTTTGGATGACTGGACTTGTTTTGCGATGGACATGTAACTCCGTGGGGGAGTTAAGAAAGGTGTAAAACAATGTTGTAACACTTCCCCCTCTCTATTCCACGTGCAAAGCCATTATAGTAGGAAAACAAGCAAGAAATTTGTGGTATAGCTGAAATTGAGGAAGGCCAAAGGTCATAAAATTGTTCATTTCCAAAGGGAAGCTGAAGTGACATTTAAAGAAGGATATGGAGGTGAGAAGCATGGAGAAGAAGAGGAAAAGGAAGTGTAGGGAGTCAAAGTCAAGAAAAGAAGTACTAGCATAGACGTTCAAAGGTTGTACGATTGTTTTTTGTGTTTTATGTACAAATCTCCTTATATACCTTCTGTGGTGAGTGAATGTCATGTTGAGCATGAGTAGAATCTTAGGTTATTGTTTCAAGCTATATGTTAAAGAAAAGTGTGAATGCAAGTTTGTGAAAACTCAGAAATTGTGATGATGGTAACATGTTGTTTCTATGTTATTTGTATTGTACTTTGTATGGAAGCATATGCTATTGCATGAAAGAATCATTTGCAGGGTGTTGCAAGAGCCATCACGGTGGAAGAGAGGTATAAGAAACATGAAGGTGTGAAGTTATGCTAAAAAAATTAGAAAATTGTGGATAAACCTTGTTTATGACAATTCCCTTGTTTATGAGAGTTCCAACTGCTAATGGAGGAATCAAGAAGGTTTTGGGCTAGTAAGAATGATGGGAAATGTTAGAGAATGTTGTGAGGCATGTTCAGAAGGTGTATGAGGCTTTGGGAAGATTTTTGAGTCAAGGAAACTAAAAAAAGTAAAATGAAATATCCCTTGTGGGATACCACTCAAAAATACACAAAATATAGATAAATTGCAACAACATAAAATTTCTGGTTTTTATAGGAAATAACCAGCTAGGACAGTGAACTGGTTTTACTTGATAACTCACAAAATACTAGTTCAAAATGCACTTGAAAATTTACAAGAGAGCTTGCTAACAATGATAATGAACACTAGAAAAATTATTTTCGGAATTTTTTGAAGACTATATAATTGCCAGAAAAATTACAGAAATGCCCTAAACAACTGGAAAACATCAAAAATTCATATCTTTCCAAATACAAGCGCATAAAATTCTGAAAATATGGAAATAACATCTAATAATTATGTATGAATAAAAGTCCAACCTCCAGATCTCGAAATAGGCAGCCTAGAAAACCCTTCAAAAATTGCTGCAAAAAGCCCAAAGTGGTGACATCACCCGTAAGGAAAGTGGCTATAAATCCTCAAAAAATGCCTCTAATAATGGCGCCAAACCCTGTTGCAAATAACTGCAATAAATCTGCACTGTAAACCCTTGAATCTTCTCCACAAGAAGTCTCAAAAACCCTCCTTTGGAAACTCTAAAAATTATCTCTGTAAAACAGCCCTGAATTAGCCCAAAATGACAAGCTAGGATGGATCTCTCACTACTAAAGAATGCTCTGCTACCTAGGAATGGATCTCTCACCGCCGAAGCTAGGGTTCTTGTGGGATCTTACTCCACAAACTAAAGGATAGCAATTAGCAGTTGCTCAGTGAAAATCCTAAGTGTGTATGCAAGAATGAGCTCTCTTTCTTCCCAAACTCTTCTTATAACATTCTCCCAAGTAAGAAGTGACCTAAAAAGGCCCCAATCGACCCCCTCTAGAGATAATCAAAAATCATAAAGTAACTTTACTTTTCCCCCTTCTAACATTCTCCCAAGCAACAAGTGACCCAAAAAGGCCCCAATCAACCCCCTTGTGGGATCTTACTCCACAAGCTAAAAAAATAGAAAGTAGCAGTTGCTTCAAAGAAAACAATATGTTAGTGTGCAAGAATGAGCTCTCTTTCCTCCCCAAACTCCTCTTATAATTTTCCCCAAGCAACAAGAGGCACAAAAAGACCCCAATCGACCCCCTCTAGGGATAACCACAAAATCATAAAGTAACTTAAGTTACTTTTCCCCCTCCAAGTCGCCATAGGGACATAAGTGACTCCCAATGAAAGATTATAACATTAAAGTGTTATGAGGTCCCCCCTTAACGAAAAAACATAACATCTAGTCCCACCAAGCCACTTAATACTCATGTCAACGCAAAATTATAACAAATAAGCAAGGTGGTAATAGTCATCCATACCCAATAGCCTCCAGTGTCGTTAGCCCCTCGGTATGACCAAGGCTAAGACGAATGAAAAACCTCTTAGGCCAACTGCTCGTAAATGGGGACATTACAATCCTCCCCTCCCAAGAAATGCTTGACCCCAAGCATTATCCTGTCATGCTGTAGAGGCTGAATACCACAAAGTAAGTTTCTCCACCTCACCCTGCAGTCAACCAAAGATCGGTGTGATCCGAAGTAACCAAGAAACCCCATGTAGTCATCATGACCTCCATGTCGTATCGAGAAAAATGTTGTCCGTGAAGTAGAATGATGCCCAAACCGACTCTCTACTGGTACCCAAATCGGAACTGCCAATCTATCCAATTCCTACCAATCTGATACCATCATTATGTGATCACTCACTACCTCTCCAATCAACTCCTAGGTACGAAAGTCCACTCTGAATCCTGTAGAATCCCCTGGATCAACCTGTGAAACAACATGTATACGCACAAAGTGTCTTAACTCTCCCACATGACCCACACTCGTGTGAGAGTAAGGCTCCTCAAATGTATCTCAATGTGTCCCAATGGGGAAAAAAATCCCAAGACTCCAATAAATGCCCACCGTCAACCGATAATGTCAACTCTACATAGTTCACCTCCTGGGTACGATGAGTGTGAACCATGTATACTGAAGAACCGTGTAAGGTAACTGAGTCAACTTCGTCCCTCCACTCTACTAGCATATAGGTGTAAGTGCTCACCATGCATAGAAGCAGTAAAATAAAACATAAGAGTGTTATCCCATGTCGACTCAGAAAATGATGAACCTGTAAGCTCCGATTTGTCATAACGAAAAACCATACATCCCTGTATAAAGTTGAGGATATCCTCCCTCAACCCATGCCATCTGAACCTCTCTGATATGAACTTGTAGGTCTCATCGAAGCTCAAGTGTCCAGTCACAAAAGAACAATGCACATGTCGCAGTATCTCCATCCTCAACCATGAATCTGACACAAGGTACAATTTGCCCTGATAGAAGATCATCTCATCCTCCAATCTGTAGTTGTCATCTTGTATGTGACCATCCAAAATCTCACAAGTGTGTCGGTTTTTGGAGTACTCAACAAGAAAATGAGATCTCCAGTCTACCGAAATCCTCAGATAACCAACATAATGATAAACTCGAGTGATCTAAACCTGTAATCCCAATCTCTGTAACTGTCTCCTGTGCAACACTACTGGTCACACCCACATCCATCAAACTCCACATCGGCCCGCAGTAGTAAAACCCCTCATCATGCCGGAAAGTCCTCTCCATCCCCTCAGCTACAACCACTTTAGGTGCTCCTGTAGATAATCCCCTCAAGATCACATTCCTGCCCTCGGACTTAAACTTCAGCTCCATCGTCTGAAAGTTAGTCCGAAACTCACCAAGAGAGTGAAGCCACTGCACTCCCAACACTATGTGGGTCACTCCCATACCAACAATGTGGAAATCATCGGTAACTGTGTAGTTACCCATGGTGATGCTCAACTGTGGAACTCTTCTGTGTGCATCTCATATACTCCCCATTGGCTACAACAATGTTGAAGCCCTCAAAGTCCTCCGTCTGCAAACCTTGTCTCTCAACCAACGATGCATCAATAAAGTTGTGGGTAGCCCCACTATCAATGAGTACCACAACTCGCTGACCCTGCATAACTCCTCTAATCCTGAATGCCTTGTACATCGGGAGTACTAGACAATGTGGCTATAATCTCTCGAGGAAAAGTCTCCTCCTCCTGCTCCACATCAGCACTATCCAACGCAACTCCATCTCCATCATCCATCTCGTGGGTCTCTAACTCCTCACCTCTGTCACCCTCACTCTCCTCGAAGACCTCAATGAATTGGGCCCTCCCTTTTCCAATGCAATCATGCCCTAGAGCCCAAGGTGTACGGCAATCGAAACATAGTTTCTTTCGCCTCAACTCATCTCTAAGCTCTCTGGAAATGACTGGCTTCTTAGTCCACCTCCTACCTCGGTGGAGGCTCCTTCTGCTGAAGTTCGTCTAATCCAGATGGAGGTTCATCTTTGTTGAACTCGAGGTGGAAACCTCGACTTTGGAGTGGCTAACTCCAAATCTCGTGTTCTCCTAATAGCCTCATGCAAAGAAGAAGGCTCAAATGCCTTCACAAATCCAGCTATAGCATCCGTCAAACCTGCTATGAAAGTGAAGTCAACCTCATCTCTGAAACATCAGGTACCATGACTGATAATCTCTGAAAATCTACAATGTACTGATCTAAAGAACCTAGTCTGTCTCAAGTGAGTCAACTCCCTGAAGTGCCTGTCAGGGTCCCTCCTATCAAATCTGCTCATCAACCTCTGTGTGAACTCTGCATAAGTATCAATATGCATGTGCCCCTGTGTAATCAGTCCATGATGCCACCAGTCATGTGCATCTCCCTCGAGGTGTAGGATTGCAAACTTAATTGCATCCTCTTCGCGCATGGGATTCAAGTCGAAGTAAGTCTTCAACTTCTGAATCCAAGACTGCGCGGTACACTTCTTAGAGCCATCTAAGTGTGGAATGGAGATTTGTCCCAATCTCCTCTGTAACTCAGGTACCTGTCAGCTGATGATCTCTCTTGGGTTTGCTACCAATCTTCATTCTGCAGTACTCCTGTGAAAGGCATATTATCTTTGAAGCCCTCACCTCAAAGATTGGTACCTTTCCCAACAAGACTCCTCATCTAAAACATTTGTTGGCTACCTTACCTGTGAAACTTCTGGATCCTTCAAGAAGAGGGTTCGTGAAGCCCCAAATGCCTAGTAGAAATATGGGGAGACAGCTGCCCTGAATTTCCACTTTCACCTCTATGACCAGCTGTCCCATATTACTAGTTTCCTCCCTCTCTGTATGAGTCTCAATTCTGCCTTGCGCTAATCTCTCAATGAACTGGCTCAAATAGAGATTAGTAGTTTCCTGCTGCTTCACCTTGTTGGTGAATAATTGTTTCATCAAATCAACACCCATATCTTCACTATCACCCATCTTTTCAACCCAACAGGTATAGAGAAACAATATGCTCTGATACCACTGAAATATCCCTTGTGGGATACCACTCAAAAATGCACAAAATATATAAAAATTGCAGCAAAATAAATTTCTGATTTTTGCAAAAAATAACCAGCTACGGCAGGTGAACTGCAATTTAATTGATAACTCACAAAATACTTGCCCAAAATGCATGAAAATGTTAAAGAGAGCTTGCTAACAATGATAATGAACACTAGAAAAATATTTTTGGAATTTTTTGATTAATATAGCAACTGCCAAAAAATTGAATCAGAAAGCCCTAGACAGCTGGAAATCTTCAAAAATAGGGCATATCTTTCCAAATACAAGAGAATAAAATTCTGAAAATCTGGAAATAACATCTACTAACGAATGTAAATGAAAACCCAACCTCCACAATCTAGAAATAGCAGCTTGGGAAAACCCTCCAAAAATTGCTGCAAAATGCCCAAATCCTTGGAGACGTCATAAACCTTATTTTTGGAATTTTTTTATTAATAAGAAGTGGCAAAAAAATTCAAAAACCCTCAAAGAAATCTTCAAAAATTTTGACCTCCAAATAAAGTAATGGACAATTCTGAAAATCTGGAAATAACTCTATTAATAATGCTGCAACCTTAAATCTGCACTTGGGAGACCCTCCAAAAACCCTTAATGGTTTCTCCTTAAAAGAGGCCCCAAAAATGTCTCCAAATGTGGCAGAAACCCTAATCGCTTAAATCTGATCTGGAAACTCTAAAATTTGTCTCTGAAAACTCTGAAAACAGCCCTGAATCAGCTCCAAAACGACAAAATGGATCTTTCACCACAAAGAGTGCCCTACTAGCTAGGATGGATCTCTCACCACCGAAGCTAGGGAACTTGTGGGATCTTACTCCACAAGCTAAAAGATAGCAAGTCAACAGTTGCTTCAAAGAAAACAATATGTGAGTGTGCAAGAATGAGCTCTCTTAGGCCAACTCCCCCAAACTCCTTCTTATATCATTTCCCCAAGCAACAAGAGGCTCAAAAAGACCCCAATCGACCCCTTCTAGGGAATAATCACAAAATCATAAAGTAACTTAAGTTAAATTTCCCCCCTAAAGTCACCATAGGACATAAATGACCCCCAATGAAGGATTATAACATTAAAGTGTTATGAGATCCCCCCTTAACGACAAAACATAACATTAGTCCCACCAAGCCACTTAATACTCATGTAACGCAAAAATTATAACAAATAAACAAGGTGGTAATAGTCATCCATACCCAATAGCCTCCAATGTCAATTAGCCCCTCGGGTATGACCAAGGCTAAGACGAATGAACAACAACCTAAACCAACCGATGCACAACTGGGCACATTACATAAAACCTGGAGCTTAAATGTCATGTCAACATCAGGGAGCTTGTTATACTGTCAAGACCTAATCTATAAGTTTGAAAACTAAATATCAATTGCTATTTGGAGTATGAACCGTTAACAAGTTAATGGAAATGTAGAGACGCACCTTGAGAGAGTTAATTAATAACTTTTTGCAAAATTTTAGGCCTTTTGAAGGTCTATAGAGAGAGATATTGCCGAAATACAGTCAGCAGGCCCGTAGGTGAGGGTTTTAGCAAGGATTTAGGAAGACTAAAAAGTGCATAACTTTGAGATAAATGATTCAAATGAGATGAAACTTTCTAGGAATGTTGAATAGGATGTTTATGACCTGTAAAAGGTGATTTCAAAGTTGTATGATTCTTGTAGCTCAAGTTATGGTCAAAACTCAGACCTGCAGTCTTAAAGGCAAACTTAAAACCTTGGCATTTAGAAAGACAAAAACATGCATATCTCCCAAACAAATGAAAAAAAAGAGTTGAAATTTTGTGAGCATGTGTATTAGGATGTCCATGAAGTGTTGAAAATGGTTTTAAAATATTTTGGAGACCTTTAGCAGAAGTTATTCAAGAAATACAGTCTGCTGACTTAGTTTCAAGACAAAGAAACCCTGTTTTGTCATTTGTTTGCAATTTTCAAGTTGGTTAAAGATATAAGTCATTATGGTGAGTTGAAACAACCTCAAATGAATATAAAAAAAGTTCTTGAAGAATAAAGATCCCTGATTTAGTCAAATTCCCTTTTCAAGAAGGGTGTAGACAAGATAAATCAACTTTCAAGTTAAGAAGGCTACAAGCCTAGTGAAGAAAAAGAACTTCCTTAACCTTTACATCATGGAGTTTCTTGAGTCATTTCATGGGTTTGTTTTTTTTTATGGGATCATTTTGTAGATGCACATTGATCCTACAAAGCCATAAGAGTTTTTGTTGTTTAATAGCAGTCTACCCTCATACGTGTGTGCTACATTATTTAATGTTTTTTTCACTACTTCAGTTGCATGACTCTCCCATCACCACCAAGGCCATCTTCAGATATTTTATTTATATCTTGACAATTCTTCGATAGACTGCTTAACCTTCTTTTTGTAAGGAGCTATTTTGTTGCCTACAATGTCAGCTTGTCCATGTTCAAATGATGGGCTTTATCCACTCATACAATTTTTTTTGCATCATTCCACCGAATCAACAGTATGGAGTGGCAGTGTTCATCCAATTTCTTGTACGAGAGTTGTCTTCTTTTTTAACCCTTGGGATACATCTTCATGCAATTGATTGAATTCAGTTTAGTAAACTCTAGCATTACAACATCGCTGACAGTCTCCTTGAATGGAGTTATTTTGGTGAATACAGATGTCGGTTTTTTATGGTAACCCGAGCAATGGATCCAAACCACTAGTGTAGAATTGAGTTCTTTAAGTGACATTCCGTTCATCAAACATCTTCTTTAGCATTGTGTAGGGTTTTGAACCGTGCTCCTTACTGACACTTTGCAACATATGTTAGCTCTCTCCATTTTCTCTGTTACTAATATTTTAGGTAACCTTGAGGTAACACAATTTTACCTGCGTTGACTTTTTTTGGCCATTTTTTGTAAATGGGTGCCTTGTTACGTGACTAAAACCCAATAAAGGGATTGTATTGAATAAAAAGAATAAAAGTATTTAAAGTTTACCTGAGTATAGGTGAAAGAAGTGTAAGAGAATTAAAATATAACATGAAATATGTAATTCTGGAGAAAATAAGGGTGTTAAACTACTGAATGTTGTTATTGCATTGTGATACAATTTCGCATCTGATTCCTCATTGTTGAGTGTGGTCTTGGCTCCGATGTGCCTTGGAAAAGACTATCGTTTTGGCAAAATCACTCATTTATATTTTTAGGCTTGAATTAATAATAAAAGTTACAATTGTTATTGTGTTATTTTCTATATAATATCTTATATTTTTAACAATTATAGAGGTCTTATCAATAATAATCAAATTAATGTCATTAAAACCCAATAATAAAAGTTACAATTGTTATTGTGTTATGTTTCTATCAATATCTTGATGTAGGTTACATCTTAATCAGCTTATCATTGTATAGTCATTTGATTATTGTTCTAAGTACTAACATGCTTTTTATGAATGCTCAATCAGTATGGCCAAGTTATGAATTAAATATGAATCGTTAGTCCATCTTTGCATCATAAGTGCGGATACATAATAGCACTTAATAATACATTCTGGGCCCTTGGCAAGTATCTATAATATGTGGCTTGTACTTAGCAAGAACATTTTGATCACAGTTTTTGGAATCATTCAAAGTGCATCTGCACAACATACAATGTCATTAAAACCGAACAGCCCTTCACTGGTCATTGAGCTTTATATGTGAGTGTGTTAAGGCATCAATTGGGCACTACATTTTTCAAATAATCAATGTTAGCATCTATGGTGCATCATAAACTCTTAGAGGAAAAGGTATATAAGCATGACCATTTCTATCTAATTCATAGGAGACTGATCTATCGGAGGTTCAATGTCAAGTGCTTTTCGGCAATTTCTCTATGTTAGCAAGACTTGATCCTTAGTGGGCTCATTGAAAATGGCGACTAACAATTTGCACCAATATTTGCAGAGTCGCACCTTTGATATCAATAATCATTAGTTTGTTTCCCACCCCAAAAATCGAAATTATGAATTAGTTTATTTTAAATGAAATCATGGCGCTATATACGAGCTTCAGGACCTATTTGAGCCATCGTAAGACTCTATGAACAAGCAATGAGCACAAGCAATTCCCCTGTTTACATAAATTTTTACTTTTAAAACAAATTACCATATCTGATAGTTTCCTTGAGCAAAATAAAAACTCACATTCCAGAAACGTAAATTGCGACCCTTAGCAACAATTGTTAGGTGCTGAAATGTGGCGGAGCAATTGTAAAGCGTAGACATACCTATGATTAACTTGCAGAGGGGTCTCGAGATCACAAGAATTTAACTTTGGCTTGTATCCGGAGCCACTTGAAACATGAATCAACATGGTTTTAAAACATCAAATCGCTCAAATTCGCAGCAAAAAATAACGAGAGGGAAGAGGTAAATTGTAAATCTTTGTATAAATTCTGAACTTGGAATCACAATAGTTTAACTGCAACTGTTTGAAATACGGCGTGGAAGAAAAGTAGAAACAGCAATCGCTCAAAGATGGGAAAAAACGTAGTAAACTGTAAATCTTCATAAAAATTCCGAACCTGGACTTAATAGAAGTGGCAAAAGCTGAACCAACAAAAAAATGCTGCTACCAAGAGTAGTATCTTAGACCTCTGAGAAATACGTCGTGTAAAGCGGAAGTTGCTAGTAACCAGGACTCGAACCTTGATCGTTTCGAGGATAATCATACAAACTTACCGACAAGCCCTAATAACCACTTGAAATTAGGGTTTCAAAACCAAATCTTAATAAGTAAGACCGTAAAACAAGAATCAGTTTGCGCTTGTACAAATAATAAATTGGCCAGATAACATTTTATTAATTTTTGTTTGATTTCACTAATTGACCGACTTTTAAATATGTATGTTTAGTTATATAGGTAGTCTCCACCAAGACCATTAATTTTTTTTATGTTATTCAATACCGATGTGTCATTTGTAATATTACATGTATATCATAATGTCTTGTATTAATTTTGTAGAGAAATATTCTCTATCCCTTTATTCAGGGATATTCCACTATTTTCTCTTTTGAATTACAGTTTTTGATCAAATAAATTTAATTTTTTCCCTTGTCATCAATTGATTTTTCTATAAGTGCACATTTATTCTTTATTAGTTAGAAACAAATTTTTCTCATGATCAATAATAACATATCACGTGGAAAATACTTCTTCTATCCTAAAGTTTGGAAAATAATTCGATTGAAATGATTGGATTGAGTGTACAATTTTCAAGGAGATTTATTAGGGGATGGTTTGCCTCTTAGGCAGTTGGAGGTCCCCGTAATAACAATATGGTGTTTATTTAGTTTTTGTGGCATGATTTGGTTCATGTAGTTGGTGGAATGTTTTTAGAATTTCTATGATTTACATCAACAATTCCGAGTGGGTGAGAAATGGGGATTATTTAGCCTCCAGATTTCAAGCGCAAGCAGATGCAGGTCAATCTTATTTTTGGGGCAACAAACCAAACTTGATTATTTTTATGCATCCCATCTATTTTTTTTTTCTTTTATGAGTTGATTTAGGACTGTAAAATTTTGATCTGGCACTTGTTGGTTTAATTATGTAGTCAAATTTGGAGAACACGGTGCGAATAATGACTCTAATTGGGAAGAATGTTCGTGTATTGGTGACACCCACAACTGATCTTGGAAAAAATCTTGTTTGTATGCATGGTATTGGATTTTTCCATGCCCTCTCTATTTTTGACGCGAATGATTTATTTTTCCTTCATATTTTTTGGGTTTTTGTTTTGATTTTCCTTTGTTAGAAAAACTCAGGTTTCTGAGGTTGTAACTTGCAAGTTTAGAAGTTGGTAGGGAGATGAAGTTGATATCTGGTATTCAAGTTGCCCAATTAGCACTTAAACACCATTAGAGAAAAAAACAATGACGATGAATTATAGTGTTTACTATAAGGTATTTTTAGGTCAAATTTTATGTTAACAAATTTTCCCAGTTGGGAACTGGTTTACAAATTTTGGGCACTAATTTGCAATATATGGGAACACATCTGCAATTTTTGGCCATAGCTGCAAATTTTGGGCTCGAATCTTCTATTTTTGAGCATCTAGTCTGCAATTTCTAAGCATACAGCATGTTGTATTGATTCCTTCAATCCCACCAATGGAGTAGGTCATGATCTCCTCTAATATATGTCTCCTCTAATAAACCATCCCCAAAAGTTCCAAGCTATAAAGGTGTAATTTCCATCGAAAGTCATCATGGGCACTATAGATCTCCAACAATTTCTGCAATATCATGCTCACCGTATTGTCACAAGGCCCTCCTTTTCTGCCAAGAAAACCAATGGTTGCTACCCTCAAAAAGGGAGATCATCTAAAGGTCTCTTTCTCCTTAGCTAAAATGGAAATCACATCTGGTTTTTCAAAAGGCCCTCATTTGTAGATTCACTGGAGATTTTCCAGGACCCCAAACCCTTGAGATTTGGGTACAAGCTAACTAGAAATCAATGGGAATTGTGGGCATGCTTATGATACCTACGGGTTATTTCATAACCAACTTCAACATCATATAGGAGTGAGATCAATCCTTTCAAGGGGGGAACCTAGTCTACAATAAATCAGGATTGCTTTGAAACTTTCATCTCCTATGTTTAATTCCACTGAAGATCTACCCAATGTGGTCCATGTATGGGTTAGGCTACTGTTGTTACCAAGTAAATATTGGCACAAAACTAGTCTTGGCAAGATTGGCTCTGCCTTGGGATAATACATACAACATCAGAGTTTACTAAACATTTAGAAGTCTTCAACTATGTTTGGATTTGGATCAACCTTCATCTCAAGCTCTTCCTAATCACATCATTCTAGATCCAGATTATGAAAATATTGTTCTGTTGTTGGATCAGTTATGAACATAGGCATCTTGCTCGTGTTTGTCCCCAATAAGAGGGTTCATGCCCGAAACAAAGCAAAGCAACCGCTGCCTCAGACAAATAAGCAAACTTCAAGTCCTTGGTACCATCTCTAATAACGCCAAATAAGCAAGTTTCTTCCTCCATCTCTCCTCCAAAGGAAAGAACCATCTCTATTATTTCTCCCACTCCTCTTCTAACCAAATTGTAGCTTGCATACTCCCCCAAAGGAAAGAACCATCCTTTACTTCGACCCCCTTTCCCTTGCATAACCAATTTGAGGTTTTGACAGACCATGCTTCTCACAAAATGCACGATCTCTCGACATCTGAAATTGCCTCCACCCATGTAACCTCCACCAAAACCCACCTCCAAAATCTATCCCCATAATGAATTTACTCTATCACACCCCATATGGTTACCCGTAATAGGGGAAAAACAACAACTGCATTACCCAAAGCATTTGTTCCCCATCAAAAAGAGGAAAGCCCACAACTCAAGGACAACAAAATTTGTTAAGAAGACTTCTAATTTCCTTCTAGATAATGTATTACAAATCATGGCACCTAATATAACAACCACCCAGGTAACCTAAGCGGAACTACCCACCCAAATGAAAACCTCTGGATATGGATCCTCACATGGAATAATCATGGTTTGGATGCTACCAATAAATGTTATTTCCTTGCATCTTTTCGAAGAAAATGACACAAATATGGTTATTTTACACTAGGGAAGACATCTTTCTTTTCTATTTGACTTGTGCAAATTGGGATCATGAAACTTTGTGCTCATGTTCATAAACTATGTCTCTAGTTTCTAGTTTTTATGCATTGTGAGCAAATGGTTGTTTGTATGTTGTAGTCCACCCCTATGCACTTGTTTATAAGGTTTACTTTATTTTCTCTTGTTGTTTTGATGCTTTCTTTTTCATCCCATTTCTTATTTTGTATCTCTATTATCAAGTGGAAGTATTTCTTGAAATCACTTGCAAAGTTCATGGAATAGTGGTATTATTTTCTATGAAATGACTTGTCCTTTTTCCTTCTTTAAGCTTGTGGGGAAACCCCCATATTTGGAGACGAGCATAAGCTCAATAATAAATTCAATTCAACATAATAATCAATATTATAGTTACATATTTATAGGAACATAGCCAAAACCACTCCTCTAACCTCTCACACTAAATTTAGGTGGATGGTACAACCACCTTTATTCCATATTTCTCTCACACCCTATTTTTACTCAACCTACCCTAGAATCTCTCTCCTAAAACCTACGTGAGTTGTTTTCACAACTCACTTACAATATTTAACTAAAATGCATCACATATTAAATATACACACTTATTAATCTAACCTAATTAATGCACCCATGTTAGTACTACTTCCTAACATTCCTCCCCTTAGTGCTAACATGGGGAGAGGAACATTACCCATCCTTGGAATTATTTCATAAGTGCCCCCCTCGAGATATAAAAACACTCGGATGTCGGTTACAACTGAAAATGCATCCAAATACAATTTCATACTCATTATGATTTTTCGAAACTAAATTATATTTCTTCCCCCCTTTTCGAAAAAAATACAACACAAAATTTTATTTTTTAAAAATGTGCTCGAGATGGTTCAAACTTTCTACCACTCTCCTCATATGCCTTTGTAAAAAGGATAACCACCAATAATAGATGCTTTTATAATCACTCAAACCATCTAAATAAAGTATTCATTATTGTATTGGAGAATTTTGATGCAAAGCACGAGATTTAACGAAGTTTGTTGACCCACGCTTTCGCTGCCAAATATGGATTTGTTGTCCACCATTGGAGAGAAATCCTTGATGAAGATAGGATGTAATGAATGGAGCTAGGCGATGTGTATGGAGGTATTTTAAACACTGATATTGAGTGATGGGATCACCGCCATAGGGAGATCTTCTTTGGAGAGCCGTCATTCCAGGTTAGGGTCGAGTTTGGGATAACTTTAGACTTATTAATGGATTCCAACCAGCACAAATCCAAGGCCCAAGAAGATGAACCAACTCTAGTAGTGGTAATGCCTGATAAAGCAAAAGGATCTCCATGTCGAGCTATGATCCAACAATTATAGAAAGAGCAACGACATATTCTGGAAAGGTAGTCTGCATGGTCCAAGTACCTTTTAATGATGCACTAGCTGTGTAAGTAGCACACTGTAGAATATTGCCATTTCTTCCTTATATACAAGGACGATTTCTTGAAAGATCAAACCAACTGCTCGGAAATGCATTTGTTGCAGAGGAAAGATGTCGTACACTAAAATCAACTTTACCAACAAGAGCATAGAGAATGTTGAGCACAAGCCCGATAACTAAAGTTGTCATAATGACCCACATTGAAGCACTAAGTATTCTTTTCTTGATCCCCTTCATAGTAAAACATGGCAAATGGTATGACAAAGAACACCAATACTGCATCTAAAATATATATCACCAATCACAGATCCTTCATAGGAAGTGTTAAATTACACGCTTCATTGTATATTGCATGGCTCCGACCATGTTGATTTGCAACATTTGTTGGCAACATCACAATGGATATTTTGGAAACTGAAATACCAAGAACCACTACCAGCTTTGGAAAATATGCTTGATTGGAAGAAATCTTGAATCAAACTCAGAGGGATGCTATGGAGTAGATCAAGCTTGGTGAGCTTGGCGGAAATAACTCGACTATTGACCGAACAATGAATTTAAAATTACCTCTTTCCTTCCTTCAGATCTAGCAAAACTAAGTAATATATGTCTTCTTTTTTTTAATTTGCTGATTTTTTAATGAAAACAATGAACAAAATGGAGGAAATAGAACTAATAGAGTGAACAAATTGTAAGAGACAAGACAATGCACGTGAATGATGGATGTCAATAGGTTTCCTGCGAGATCCATGGTATCTGCTAGTGTTGTTGACAAATATGCAAGAAGGGTGGATGCTACAAACTCTAGATTTTGCAAATTCTTAGGGGAATCATCAAGATATTATAATTTACAAGAATTCTTTATTATGCTTCACATGCCATATCTCATAGAACTTAGGGGAATCATCAAGATATTATAAGTTATAAGAATTACATTCGCATAATTGGGGGAATGCACTGACTTTACCACTTAGACATGTATTTTTTATCTCATCACATAGTTAATGTTGATATTATGAATGTAATAGTGATACTCTCTTACGCTTATTACGTCGAATCTCATTAAGAGCCTTTACGACCATCAAGAAAGGAGTAATGGTGGTTTATTCAGCATAGGAAATGATGGGCCCTCACGCAAAATTGTCGAAAATGGTGTGGTTTGGATTTTTAATATCGACAGGGCACTATCAACAGGGATTATCGCCACCTTGAAGTTGGGAAATGAAAGTATTGTTGTTAAGGCGTTGTCTTTCTTCCTTGACAAGGGGAACACTTTCACATGGATATCCTAGGCTCCGCTCCTTCACCAATCCGGGGACCCTGTGTGCACCAAAAAGAGGGAGTTTGTTTGTTGTAGGGTGAAAAGTGCTTAGTTTGAATTGTATTATTAAATTTTTGTTGTGGAAGATAGATTACACATTCTTTGTGGTTAGTTGTTGAATGTACCTTACCACTGTGAGTTTTGATGACAAACTGTGAGAAATAAAGTAATTGTTCCAGATCTGCATTGAATATATATAACTCAGAGCTTATATATCATTCCTTTCCATTTAGTTAGATTTGTAAATGTTGCTTATTTCTCTTTGTAATTCTGAATTTATATGACACCATTAAAATCCCATTGTTAGTCATTTATTCTTTCCATATACCATCAGTGTGCCATCGTTGCAAATAATAGCAGAAAATGAAAACAATGAGAAAAAAATTGTCAAGAAATAGGACATGAAGCTCGTCAAATCAGCTTCAATAAGACCCACATCCAACTGATTTAGTTGTTTAGGTATGTATTTAGTTGTTTCATTTGAATTGATTTTTGAGATTTGTTGGAATTGAATTTTGAGATTTGTTTTAACATTTTTTTAACACATTTCTAATTTAAATTTGAATATTATTAATAGATTGCATATTTTTAGTAACTAATTATTCCATGACTATAATTTTCAAAGACATGAACTGCTTAAACATAGACTAAACACATTAGATCTTAAATTAAGAAAACAAGCAACCTCTTTCCACTTGTACATTGCACGGTACACTTTGATGGTTTTATTAGTTCAAATCTCTTTTTCAAATGGCAAATAAAAGCCACCTTTCTCTCATTTGGCCAACTGCTTGAAGGACTTGAATATCGATGAATTTTTGTGCGTCGACTTTTCTTGTGTGCTTTCTCGAGCTTGAAAATGAAAAGGGAAGTTTGTTGGGGTTTTCTCATTTTTTAATTTTGGTCCCTTTAAACACAAATTGCATTCATGTTAATAATACAGGTGAGATTGAGATGATAGAGTGGAGCACATATCATATATTGTTTAGGTAAGAAAAATCTAAGTCGGGGAATGGGTGTGGGACATGTAGGTATTTAATTCCCACATTTTTACTAAGACATCACCTATTCCCCTACAATTACTCGAGCTTGAAACTGAAAATGAACGTTTACTGGGTTTTCCTCATTTTTAAATTTTGGTCCCTTTAAATGTGAATTGCATTCATGTGTATGATGCAAGAGATATCAAGAAGAAAAAAAGTGGAGCACATAACATATATTATTTGGGGGGAACAATCTAACTTGTGGAATAACCGTGGGGCATGCATGTATTAAATTATCACATTTTTTTTCAAACCTTCAATTCATGTCTTTGTCTTCCTTGAACATTCCTTTTATGCGTCCTTGCTACCTGATCCCAGGGAAGTAATTTCAGTTGTTGGGTTTCCATCTCAGCACACCTCTCGAGTGAGAAACTCCATTTCCAAAAGCACGTTCCATTTCCCTTCACACTTCTAAAGGTGTGCTTCACCTACATCATTCACATCTACAAAAACTGCGTGCCTCATGGCTAGAGGAAAACTATATTTGTTTTACTGATAGCTATACAGAAACCCTAATCGCAATTGTGTATGAAACCCTAACCCTTGGGTTTTAGGTCCAATCGACATATCCTTGTCTCTAAATTATCCATTAAAACATGCAAAAGTGAATCCTCCTTGCAAGGGTTTAATTCTCATGTTTTTACTAATTCATGGAGTAGGTGTGGGACATGTAGGTATTTAATTCAGGGTGTCCTTCACCTACATTGTCCACATGTGTAAAAAATATGTGCCTCATGGCTAGAGACAAACCCTATTCTTTTCCCTTATAGCTACATAGAAATCTTTGATCCCAATTTCGTAAGAAACCCTAATCGCAATTACATATAGAACCCTTTTCACATTTGTGTATAAGGTAGAGCACATAACATATATTATTTGGGTAGGAATGATCTAAACTGAGGAATAGTGTGGGACATGAAAGGATTTAATTCCCACATTTTTACTAAGTTGTGGAATAGGCGTGGGACATGTAGGTATTTAATTCCCATGTTTTTATTTTAAAATCCCTCTTTCGAATGACAAATACAATACACCTTTTTCTCATATGGCCAACCACTACAGTGGCTCAATTATCAATGATTGTTCAAGAATCACCTATTCCCCTACAAATACTCAAGCTTGAAACTGAAACAAAATGTTTATTGGGTTTTCCTCATTTTTTACATTTTCATCCCTTTAAACAAATTGCATTCATGTGCATAATATGTGTGAGAAAGAATGAAAAAATGGATCACATAATGCGTTTTAATTTTTAACCTTCAATTCATGTATTTTCCTTCCTTGAACATTCCTTTTATGCATCCTTTCTGCCTGATCTGAAGGGAGTAATGTCAGCTATCGGGTTGCAATCTCAACAGAACTCCCTCCTAGTTCAAGCATCACCCTGGCCACAAGCACATTGTGTTCGCCCTTCACGTTTCCTGGTGTACTTCACCTCCATCATCCACACCTGGAAAAACTATGTGCCTCACGGCTAGAGACAAACCTTGTTCATTTCCCTAATAACTACAAATAAACCCTAATTATAATTGTGTATGCAACCCCTACCCTATAATTTTAGGTCCACACCACATATCCTTGTTTCTAAATTAACCCTTGAAACACATAAGTGAATTCCCCTTGCATTTATTTGTGTTCTAACTACCTGTAAAGTGCAAGAGCTGAAATTGTAAACAACAACTATTGACATTGACAATACTGATTGATCACTCTTTTCTTTTTTAGATATCTCCAAAAATATGTTTCCTCAACCTCTTTCACACTGTATGCACTTTTTCTTTCAAACAATTGACACACTAAATGTCGTGCAGTCAAAAAACCTTTCCACCATAAAATATGTAAAATGAAAAAATAACACAAATCACTTGTTAGACAACATCTTCCTCTACCCCATACATTCCCCATACGAACCTCAATTATCAATGATTGTTCCTGCATCACCTGCTTAACTATAATTTCTCAATCTTAAAACTGTAAAAAATGTCTCTGCAAAGTTCTACAATAAGCAAGCAGTGTGATTGGGCCTCGAATTGGGAGCCCATTGAAGTCTCATACATTTCTATTTTGGCCCCTTTAAGCTCACATTGCACTCATGTGAATAAATCGCATGAGATTATGACGATTAAGTGGAGCACATATAGTAGCTATTTTTGGGAAGGAACAATACTCTTCATGGAATAGATGTGGGGCATGTAGGTATATAATTTTCCACCTTTTAATTTACAACAATCCATTCATGTCTACATCTTACCTATCCAATTGAATATCGTCTAATCGAAAATCTTGATGTCGATAAATAAAAAAACAATAAGCTTGATTAACAAACAAAATATAACAAATATGATTGATCTTAGTGGTGTATGTTTGTGCACCATATGTTCTCCTACACTTACTTAAGCTTACAACTTGAAAGGGAGGCTACAAATTACTACAGGATGCATGTCCATTCAGCTTGGGTTTTAAACCCTTAAACTTTATGAGTTTCCCAAAATTTTATTGTGTCCTCTTTGTGAGATTGAAATGCTTAAGTGGAGCATAAATAAAAGATATTATTTTGGGTACGAGCAATATGTTCTGAGGAAAATGTGTGGGACATGCAATCCAAAACCTTAATCTACCTTTGACCCGTATGACTGATTATTGGAAAGTGTCAATTATCGATACATGGATCGTGCATCTGCTCCCTGTAATTACTTCACCTTGCATTTAGATGTTGAGGCTACACAGTTATACAACAAGTGGTCTTTGCGGTCAGGTTTCAAAGTTGGAACACGTTGGCTTTTCCCTTTTTTATTTTTCCCCTTTAGACGTAAATTGCACTTGTGTGAATACTACACTACCCTGATCATTAACCTGATAGTTAGAGAAAAACACCAATCTAAATTTTGCATGAAATCGTTACCTAAGCATTCTAAATACACTTCACGTCTTCTTCTCCCTTACATGTCTTGTGAATGTTGCACCCTTAGTCCTATAACTTATATTGGATATGTAGTGTCGACTTGTGGCTTACATAATCTCTCTTCTTGTCATATGTTATTCATTTATGCTTTCATATGTTTAGTAGGTTGGCCTTGGTGTTGGCCATAAAATAGGATTGGTCTATATAGGTAGTAGTGACGAGTAGTTAATCATCATATTGAACATTTGAGTCTTATTGTATGGTTTGGAGGTTGCCCCCTCGAAGTGGCTAAGCTATTATAATTTCATATTGCGATCATTTATCTATAATTTCATTTGTGTTATTTTGTGTTCTATTGTTGATATATCTCAAAATTGATATTTAGATTTATACAAGTAATTTCATTATAAGTGGTATCAGAGCTTGATCTCGGCTAGAGTTGCGTCAAAACCCTAATTGTGAAAGGTTCATAAAAATGTAGAACCTATATCTCAAAATTGTAGCGAATGAAGAAACACATGTCTTTTTTTTACAAGAATTTTTTGTGGTGTGGAAAAATTAATCAAGTAATATCCTCTCCAAATTTCAAACATTTTGGACTTGTTTTACAAAAGTTATAGCAGTTTTATGTTTTTTCATAAATCGTAGTTGGATAGAGGGCTACCTAGGTTGCAATTTTTGGAATTTTTCTTAAAAGTTTCTTATATTTTCATGCACCTTGTGAAATATTTCTAAAAATTAGCTGCGCCTAGGTTTTCTTATTTAAGATTTCCTCTATTCATCCAATAAGTTTATGAAACCCATACAAACCCTAAAGTTTTACCCTAAATATTCCTTCTACCCTGAGTCCCAAACCCTACATCATGACTGGTAGATCAACTCAAGGCCAAGGGAAAGGTCAAGCAACTCCAAGAGACCCAAAATAAGGAAGATATGGATTTAGAATCTTCTATTTTGGGAGTATCTGAGGTAGTCATCCAACTTCAAGAAAGGGTAAATAATATGGTGAGTAAGGATGACCTTAATAATGAGCTTATTCATCTGAAAGGTAGCCTTAGGGGTGAATTTCAGACATGGATTTTCAATCAATGAAGTAGGATTTTTGCTCTCTCTTTCAAAAACAAATCCCAATTCCATTCATATGGGTTCCTCTAGCAATACTCACACATGTCCAAATCACTCCAATCAAGGAGGATCCTTTACACATTCAGGTGGATCTCCTCACCAATGGCGTGGAATTATTCCAAAAGTGGAAATGTGTAAATTCGATGGAAAGGATCCACTCAATTGGATTACCCAAATGGAGAATTTATTTGATCTCCATCAGATCCCATCGAGACAAAAAGTGACCATGGCATCCTTATATCTAGAACCTGACCAATTTGTTAGGTATCGTTGGTTATGTTCTCAAAGGTAGAATAATGGTCTAAGTGTCACATGGATAGTTTTCACTAAAGAGCTTCAATTACACTATAGTTCTAGTGTGTCAGAGAATTACTTCAGCCAATTAGCAAAGTTACGACAAACACGTTCAGTAAAGGAGTATGTCCATCAATTCCAAAATCTTTCCTTACGTGTGGAGGATATTACAGAAGAGTATCTGAATGACCTATTTCTTGGGGGTCTTAAAGACCACATTGAGCATGAGGTGTGCATGTTTAATCCACTCAAGGTTTCTAATTCTATTATCATGGTGCATAGGGCAGAGGAAAAATTTCTTTCCAGTAAAAGGTAAACCTTCACTAACATAAAATATCGTAGCACCTTTGCCACCATCATACCCTTGGCCAGTTTTACTGATACCTCAACAAATTGAAGAAAAAATAACAAAAGGGTTATGTTTTAACTATGACAGTAAATATGGACCAGGTCATAAATGTGCTGAGAAAAAATTGTTTTACATTGAAGGACCGGTGATGAGGAAGAATATGAGGAAACATCCAGTGAGGAAGTGGAAAAATTAGAGGAAGACTCTAAAGATCCCTGGCCCACTATCTCATGTCATGCTCTATCAGGTATTAGCACTCCACAAACCCTTCAGGTTGTGGGTTATCTTAAGAAGCAGAAGGTGAGAGTATTGATTGATTCAGGGAGAACACATAATTTCATCAATCATAAGATGGAAGCAAGGCTAAATTGTTTCATCTACCCAGCACCTGAATTTCAAGTAATGATTACAGATGGTGGCAAAGTCCAATGTTTAGGGAAATGCCATAAAATCCAACTTATAATGGGCAACTACACAATGGAATCTATGATGTTTGATATTCCCATGGGCAGAGCTGATATTGTCTTATTGTGTTCAATGGCTCACAACTTTGGGAACCATAGAGCTAAATTTCCAGGAATTGTTCATGCACTTTCATTATGAGGGTAGACATTTTAAACTTCGAGGACTACAAGCGAAAAACTCCTCAAGTGGTTAGTTCTCACCAAATGCTGAATATTCTTAAAAAGGGGGCTGAAGGATTTGTAGCATGATTGTTCTCCATAGAAGTGTAAACCACCAACGACAGTAGTGCATCCCGATCTTCAGAAGGTTATTGATCAACATGCAGTTGTCTTCGAGGATCCTAGAGGATTTCCTCCTAAAAGAGATCATGATCATTCCATTCAGTTAATTCCAAGAATCTAAACCCCCAACATCAGGCCTTATAGATACCCATATGTGCAAAAGAGTGAGACCAAGAAGATGGTGGAGGAAATGTTAGAAATGGGTATTATTCATCATAGTCAAAGTGCTTATTCTACTCCTGTGGTGATGGTGCGCCGCAAGGATGGAAGGTAGTGCATGTGTTTAGACTACATAGAACTTAACAAGTACACTATCAAAGATAAGTTTCTTATTCCTATCATTGATGATTTGTTAGATGAGTTACATGGTGCAATTTATTTTACAAAACTAGATCTACATTCTGGGCATCACCAAATTAGAGTAAAGAAAGAATCTATTCATAAGACAACCTTTAGAACTCATCAAGGGTATTATGAATTTATAGTGATGCCTTTTGGTCTTACTAATGCACCATCCACATTTAAGAGTTTGATGAATTTAGTATTTAAACCATTACTACGGAAGTTTTTCTTGGTATTTTTTGATGATATCCTCATTTACATCAAATCTTGGGAGAAACATTTACATCATGTCAATACAGTATTGGAATCCTTAGAGAAACATCAACTATATGCCAAGCCTTTGAAGTGTTCTTTTGGGGTACAGGAAGTGGAATACTTGGGCCATATTGTCTCTCATGAAGGTGTTAAGGTGGATCCTCACAAGATCCATGCCATGGTGGTATGGGAAGACCCAAGAACCCTCAAGCATTTACGAGGTTTGTTAGGTCTCATAGGGTACTATAGCAGATTTGTAAAAAATATGTGATGTAGGATCATCACCTTGCAGAATGCTTAAGGAAGAATAAACAAGCTATAATAAGCCTTCAAGGCATCCTCAACATGTATTAAGATTGTACAAGTTTCCCCTCTAAAAGTTATAGTCTTGAATATGGTGAATATGTGATGTAAAAACTCTTTTCACAAGTGTAAAAGGTATGTTAGGGCTGTTTTATCTCCAAGTTCTACGCAGGAGGAATGTCTAAAACAACCTAAGATATGGTGTTGTGATCATTTAGCTATTAAAAGTCATGTTGAACAACAACCACCTTGATGTGTGCTTGTATAGGTGAGATATAATCTCAACAAATATAGGAATCTAGGCCTAAATAAGGACTATCATGTTTCAATCAAAGAGAAAAAAAGGAACTCGAGGATTGAAGATCGAATTTATCAAGACAAAGATACAAAAATTGAGACTTTTGCTATGGAGAAGTTAGTATGTTGACTAAGAGAGTTAAAAATTGTGAAAAGGCAATACTGTATGACATTTTCGGATATGAATGAAGTGGATCTTGAACCCTATGAGTTTGGTATACTCCTAATTTTTCTCCATAGTTTGTATTTTTAATGTTTAACAATGTATGATGCATGAATATGAGCAAAAAGAGATTGTTTGACATGTTTTAATGGGACTGTGCTTCAGGGTTCTTGAGATGACAACAAGCTTAAAACCCTCAATGCCACTTAAATGATGGGAATCTCTAGATTGTTAAGATGGATAGATGTTTTAGGGTATAAGGAGAATGAATAATATTTTATAAGCCTTGACCGTGAAAAATGGTTTTTAGAACAAAATACCTCTTCTTGGGCTCGATCTAGGGCATCGAGTTGCTCTTTACTCTACCAACCAAAATCTTGAAACTTTGAGCAAAGCTTTGTCTTGACAAGTAGAAGAATAATCCCAAATTTCATGAAGAATGAGTTTGTGCATTAAAATTTATTAATAACAGTAATTTAATTGTACAAGGAGGCCTGACATAGTTCAGATAAGAAGAACAAGGAATATTTCTTACAAATGCTTTATGATCATTATTTGAGGTTTGGTGTGGTGATCAAGGGGAGTGTGAGCAAGGTGTTTGAATCACATTTAGGAGGACTCCATGAATAAATTACTATTATCTAAGCAAAGGAGTTGTTTGTGCACAATATTAGACCTAACTAGGTCACTGTAAACACAGCTATGAAAAGAGTGTGTATGGGTTAGATATGGATGGATCCAGTCTATGAGAGCTTGATGAATACCTCAATTAGGGTAGAATGTTTCTATAAATCACAGTTCTATGGTTTGAATTTCTCTTGTTTGCACTTATGAACTTGGTTTGGTATGGAGAGGGGTTATACAGTAAGCCTAGCGCAAAGTATCTCAAGAAGATAAAGGAAATCAATTGCATAATCAATTAAAGGAGAGTCTTACCCTATTAATTATTGTCTAAGATCATGTAAAAACAATGTGAGTGATCCTTGGGTATGGAATCATGTATATTGTTAATATTTTTCATACTCCTAGTCTCTTGATGCACCTTGTAGAAAAGACACTATAATCCAAGGAGTCAAATCTGACTGTATGATCTTGACAAAGATAAGGATGTTTAATCCATACTAACTGATGTTAGCTAGATGCATGAAAGTGAAACAAGGCTTGATTGAATGTATTGGCTCCTATAAGATCACTGAGATAGTTACAAGGTAGAGTTCTTACCTGAGTTCTAAATAAGAAGTAACTAACACCATTGTGGACTGTGACAAAGAATATAGAGTTGCAAGAGAATATGACTGAGAATGAACTCCTAGTGCATCAATAAAGGTAAGAAGAGTATAAAAACATTATATCAAAGAGAAAGAAACTGATTCCCTTGAATAAAGAAGGAGTAGGTACTTTGGATCCATAATGAACTTGAGGTCAAAACGAAGTTAATACTCATTGTTGAGAAGTACATGGAAATAGTTTAGATGTAAATTATCTTGACCATCTAGTCAATGATCGCTCTTACAAATGTGATACGAGGATACGAAGGACAAAGCATCCTAAGGTCTTCATGGTCTAATCAAATATAAGTGACATATTGTATGGAATATCATCTAAACCAAGTTTGTCTAATGATCTGGTAAAGGGATACTTCTTAAAGGTGGAGTCAAGATTGAACATTGAATTCATCCTTACCCTATGGTAAAAAGTTCATGAACTTGATCTTAATTTAACATGCGGGGAACTAAAGCTTGTTTGATGTTAAAGAAGGGTCATATTGAATGAAGTCTTGAACACATATCATGAAATCCTGTGGGATTGTAAAGGATGAACAACGAACATGATGTGTTCATAGCCGGGCTGAGGTGGCATCATTATGGCAGTATAGCAGCACCACTCACAAAATTATTGAAGAAAGGCTCCTTTCATTGGAATGAGGAAGCTTCTAGGGCATTTGAAAAATTGAATGTGGCAATGTGCACCACTCCAGTATTAACAACCCCTGATTTCTCCAAGACCTTCATAGTTGAATGTGATGCTTCAGGAAATGGGATCAAGGTAGTACTCATGTAAGAAGGACATCTCATAGCATTCGAGATTCGTCAACTAAAAGGAAAGAATTTGTTGAGCCCACTTATGAGAAGGAAATGATGGAAATATTACACACATCAAACAATGGAGACCATACTTGATGGGTAGACACTTCAAGGTAAAAAATGATCATGATAGTTTGAAATACTTCTTGGAGCAACAAATATCTTCTGAAGAGCAACAAAAATGGGTCACAAAGATGTTGGGTTATGGATTTGAGATTATTTATAAGAAAGAGAAGGAAAATGTGGTCAGTTGATGCTCTATCTAGGAAGGATGAGTCCACAGAAGCATTATTATGTGCCATCTCTATACTAAAGGCAGATTGGGTAGATCAAGCAAGGGAAGAATGATAGAAAGATGCAACAACCCATACTCTCATTCAGAATCTCCAGACAGATCCAACCATACCTGAACAATTTATATGGAAGGGGGATACATTGTGGTACAAAGGCATGTTATATTTGTGTAAGAACTCTACACTTAAACACCGTGTTCTTTCAGAGCTCCATTCTTCTCCACTAGGTGGCCATTCTGGGTTCTCGAAAACTTATCATAGAGTTAAGCAAAATTTATTTTGGGAGGGGTTGAAAGGAGATGTTCAAAAATTTGTGGCAGAATGTTTGGTATGTCAACGTAATAAGGGCGAGACCATTAAGACACCAGGTCTCCTCCAACCCTTCTTTATTCCTAGTGAGAGATGGGAAGAGGCATTGATGGATTTCATCACAGGATTTCCTAAATCAAAAGGGAAAAGCATCATCATGGTCGTGGTGGATAGACTTACCAAGTATGCTCATTTTTGTGCCCTGGCTCATCCTTTCATAGTTAGTACAGTTGTCATCTCATTTATGGACACAGTTCAAAAGCTCCATGACACGCCCAAAATTATAGTAAGTGATCCTGATCTTATATTTACAAGCAATTTTTGGACTGATTTGTTCTCTTGTTTGGGTACCCAATTGGCTCAGAGTTCATCTTATCATCCTCAATCAGATGGGCAAACTGAGGTGGTAAATAAATGTTTGGAGGGATATTTTCGATGTTTTACTTCAGATAAACAAGAACGTTGGGTGCAATGGTTGCCACTTACTGAATGGTGGTATAATACTTCATTTCATACCTCTTCCAAAATGTCTCCATTTCTGGCACTTTACGGGTACCATCCTCCATCACTCATCTCTAGCTTGAAGGTCAAACTGAAGGTGAGAACAATCAAAGATCACATTCAACACCAACATGAGGTACTCTCTAGTCTTAGAGAGAATTTGACAAGGGCACAAAACTGTATGAAGCAAGAGGCTGATCAACATCGTAGTGAGCAACACTTTGAAGAGGGTGACTTTTTTTTGTACGACAGTTGCAGCCATATAAACAGTTATCTTTAAAAAAATAGAAGAAGGATAATAAGCTTGCACCTAAATACTATGGTCCTTACTGAGTGTTGCAGAAAATTGGTAGTGTGGCATATAAGTTGGAGCTCCCTCTAGGAAGTAAATACATCCAGTCTTCCATGTTTCTTGCTTGAAGAAAGTTATTGGGCAGCACATTTCCACCCAGTCGGTGCTTCCTGAACTAGATGAGGAAGGAAGGATCGTATTAGAACCTGAAGGTATTCTTCAGACACGCACCAAAATATTGAGGACAAGAGTCATTACCGAGTATCTGATCAAGTGGAAGAATATGAATATTGAGGATGCAACATGGGAGGATGAAGCATTTGTGCAGCAACATCCAGGGCTTCCCAACATTGGGGACAATGTTGCTTTGAAGGGGAGGGGCATGCTGCACCCTTAGTGTTATAGCTTATATTGGATATGTAGTGTCGACTTGTGGCTTACATAATCTCTCTTCTTGTTATATGTTATTCATTTATGCTTTCATATGTTTAGTAGGTCAGCCTTGGTGTTGGCCATAACATAGGATTGGTATATATAGGTGGTAGTGAGGAGTAGTTAATCATCATATTGAGCATTTGAGTCTTATTATAAGGTTTGGAGGTTGCCCCCTTGAAGTGGCTAAGCTATTCTACTTTCATATTGCGATCATTATCTACAGTCTTGTGTTTGTTTGTTGTTCTATTGTTGCCGATATTCAGATTTATACAATTAATTTCATTACAATGAAACATGCATTCAAATTCTCCTTATATTTACTTTTTTTATAACAACCCAATAAAGTCAAGAGCTTCAAATTCAAACAAGTATACGCTTTTTCATCCACTACTTGCGTTTCGAGATATCTCCCTCTACAATTTTATCTATGTCTTCCCCGACATGAGTTTTCTCCTTCTTCTGATTGACAAACTTGTCGTGCTCTTCGTAGAGGCTTTATTTTCACATTGGCTCCTCGATCCCTCTGTGCTTTCTCATGTACTTCTCCACCCTCAAACATCATTTGCTACATCCATCTTCCTTTCCATCCCTTTCGACATTCACATCGTATATTTCACGTAAAATACACTTTTCAATAAATTAAAAAAATGAAAGTTCGATAAATAGAGGAATGCTTAAAGAACATCGTTGTTGGGGAGTGAACATACTCGTAACTTCGTAAGCTCTCTTCCTATGTTGAAGAAATTGACGTGACATGGGCAACAGATGTACGAATAGTATTCCCCCACGTCGACATGGGCATGCCATATCTCCGAAGCTAAATCAACCTCACATTTTTTCCTGACCCAATTCAGCCTCACGTTTACCTATTACAGAGTCCATATTTTCTTCCTCTTCTGCTCACTTTATCTCTCTGCGACTTCAGTTTATTTCTGGAGTCGGAATCCAATCGCACCCATAAGAACAGAAAAGAGAAAACAAAAAAGAATAAGAATGGCAGCTGCTGCGTTTACAGGGACACCATTAAAAGTTTACAATAATTTTACTGCTTCGTTTTCATTAATGGGAGAAGGGGCCGGTGTTCAGGTGAAGGGGACTGGTTCAGTGATAGTGAGGGTGAAAAGTTGTAAGCCTTTCGTAGTTCGGCCGCTCATGAAAAATGTTAACGAAGGGAAAGGAATATTTGCGCCTGTGGTGGTGGTGGTCAGAAATATTGTGGGTAAAAAGACCTTCAATTCCTTAAGAGGAAAATCCATTGCCTTGCACTCTCAGGTAATTTATTTGAACCAGATTCCTCATGTTTTTTTCATTATCAAACATTTGCCTTGCACTCTCAGGTAATTTATTTGAACCAGATTCCTCATGTTTTTTTCATTATCAAACATTATATTGCAATTTATTGCACTATTCTTGATAATGGGTTCCCTATCTATAGAAAATTTGCTTGAGTAATTAGAAATTACATCCAATTTTTCAAAGATTTGAACCAAAAAAAACAGTTAAAGATCAGACTAAAAGGAAAAAAAAAACTTTATTATCTGATTAATTATATATTAATATAGATATCTTACATACATTTATATGTAATAAAGTGACATATATCAATTTCCAGTTTTTATTTTAAATTTTTTCTATATTTTATTATTTTAGGTGGGATGTTTTGTAAGTGTATTTTGGAATTGTTTTTAAGACTTTAAATACTTTTACCATATTTATTATGAAGTCTATTACATTATTTTCTATGATTTTATTGAAGAATGACATCAATGTAGATGCACTATTTTGTCGGTTTCAAAAAAATAATATCCAGAAAAATATCTTCCAATTTTTATTGCATGACCAAGACACTATCTTCTAATTCACTTCCTAAGCTAAAAGAAGAATCTTTCAAGTGAAAGCAAAATGAACATCAAATTTAAAATTGAAATTACTTTGTGACAATTAAACAAATGTCAAATTTAATATGTAAAATAAAAAATTTACACCATATCTATCCTCTCTCTCTTGTCATTCTAAAACACCATTTAATGTAAATTGTTTTTAAAAAAATAGTTATCATTGTTATATATAGTTAAAACTATTTTATATTTTATAAAAAAAAATATTTCATCATTAAATTAAATAGAATGTTTCTTAATTAAAAACTTTTTATATGAAATATTATAAAATTTATATTGAAAGAGTTACAATTCAATTGTTATTAATGAAAATTTGTTATATTTGTCATATTGGATTGTTTTTTTCACCAAATAAAATATTATAAACCTAACAACTGACCATTAAAAATATCAACACAAACTTTTAATTGAATATTTATTCAACAAGCCACAAAACAATTTACATATTAAATAAATTGGGCGTAAAAAGGGTAATAGGAGCATTCGGATAGCTCTAGAATTTTTAGACATAAATTGTAGTTCTATCCTTCAACATTTAAAATTAAGAAATCATTTTTTTGTGTAATTATTTTTTAAAATTTTTATTTAAATAAAATAATAATTTAATTATTATATATTAAAATTTTATAAAATAATTTTATATTATTAATAAATGTAATATTTTATATTATAAAATATTTTATATATTAATAAATAAATAAAATATATATTTAATTTTTTTAAATTAATATGAAAATAAATTTCAATTTTTTTCATGGGATCTCATCCCAATTATCAAGTTAATTTTTGTGGGATTTTTTTAAACGGTGGTCAATTGGCCACTTTTTATTATAAGTTTTTTTCCAAAATAAAAAAATAATACATTCTAATTAAAAATCCAAACTTTTAAATTGATTTGCTCCAACCTATTTAAAAAGAATATATGAATTCCTCAACTAATTTCAATATTGCTTTAACCCTTAAATTTATCTTTTTCATTTTCCCTTTATTAAATTTATGAAAAGAAGTTGACCCAGATTATGTTCTTGCAATGGAACAGGTGATAACAGAATTTTGCAAGTCAATAGGAGCTGACGCTAAACAAAGGCAAGCCTTAATTCGTCTAGCCAAAAAGAATGGTGAAAAGTTGGGGTTTTTAGCATAAAAACTTGAGGAAATATGGTGGAACATTGTGTTAATTTTTCTTCACAACAACTTGGCCTCACAAAAGTAAGAAGTAAATTGCAAAGTATTTGGTATTGTGTTATGCACAACATACTTAAGTTCAGAACTTGAACAACTATGTATTATGTTAAAAATTTGTGTTGCTTGCATAGTTATGCATAGAAATTCATTTTTACTTCAACCTTTGAGACAAGTTCTTTCTAAAGCTACAACATGTTGGGTTAAATGAGGATGAGGATTAAGATTACAATCATCTTGAGTTAAACAAGGATGAGGAGTATAACAAGGACACCCTATTTATTAATCAATATATTATTAGGAGTTATATTAATTATTCATGGAGAAAGTTCGCTCTATAGAAGCATGCCACATAGATCGCCACACAAGGTCACTTATAAGACCTAGGAACCAAGTTCACAAAACAACAAAGGTAACCAAACAATTATAAAACAAGATAATTATACAACAATAGCAAAGAGGTCGACCAAAGGAGGGCCCATGTCATAGGGAGAATTTCGTAAAAGGATATTTTTCCAAATGAATGGTTATGGCCTAGATGGTTTGAAAAAATCATGAATCTAGGAATCGTGTAATTTGAGTGTTTTTAGAAAAACCAAAACCTATACATAAAAATTTAGCGATGTCTACAAAAGGGCACAAAGTTTGTGGAACTCCGAAATGATTTAGTCATCAACCCCCAAGAGGAAGACCCTAGTACAAAAATATGCCAAACAAAGTGAGCAAGTTCAAGGTCAAAACTGGGATAATTCCAAAACGTATTAAACCAATGGCTTCAAATTTGTATGGATGAGTGAAGCGCCCATGATTCATCAAACTTATCCACCATAGGGACTCGCAAAGATAATATATCGTAGCCCTTACTCGGAAAATAGTTCTGAAAAGGTGTCTCAAGTAACCATTCCTAGTTTTTCCACCAAGGTCGGGAAGAAATCACACCGGTTTTAATAAAGCATCTTGATAGAAATGACTTCCAAATTTTCCTCATAAGATTCTTGATCATTGTTGGCTAGCTTGAATTTGGATTCGGTTTCCTTCCAAGATAACATTTTCCTAGATTCACTGCTACATTTTATGCAAATAGTATCATAATTTAGGTCATTTTTGAGTCGGAAATTGACCTTTTTTGGGTTTTCAGTTTCTTTGAGGAATTATGCAAATAGTACCATAATTTGAGGAATTTGCGTTGGGGAATTGATGCAAAGTTGATGCGACTAGAAATTTTTAATTGTGTCACTATGTCATTCGATAAATTAATATCAGATGGCACAAAAGTGTGGGATGTCACAAAGTTGCAGATGTGCACAAAAGTGTCATTTGATAATTTTTTGTAAAATGTAATATAATTCTTTGATAATATTAAATATTTAAAATGTAATATAATTCAGATGGCACAATAGTGTCACAAAATCATTATATCACATTGCACACGCACGTGCACACACGCACGCACACACACACACACACACACACATGTGTGTGTGTATTTAAGTGTAAATTTTGTAAACATGTTTTTAATTAGAAATATGACGCGCAACCATATTGAATACGATTTCTACAAAAATATGTGTGTGTGTGTATTAATAAGATTTATAATGGTATTTAAATGGATAATATACAAAATAAATGAATAAAAATGAAAACAAACTATTTTTAAAATGTAAATTAAATTGTTAAAAATAATATATCAAACACTGGATGAAATTACATATTTTGTAAGTGAACATAATATTACTAAAATTTCAAATTTTGAAACTATTTGCTTCAATGTCATGTGCATGTGGATCATTATGGTGTTTACATCTAGTGTGATGTGAAGGTGAAGTAGTATCTGTTTCCATTTCAATATTGAAACTTTGCAATATGACTGATTGATACAGGAGCATCACAGGCGCAAAAGTCTCATGAATTTTGGGATTTCAAACAAGGATTACAAAGTGAAGTGTGTGCAATAATGCATAGAGTTTGGACAACATGGGTGTGTGCACTGACGATGTGGACGTGTCAAAAGCAACAAAGGGAATGAACCACTAGGGACACATCTCAACATATGGAGTAAGCTACCACATGAGCTAGTGGGTTGAAGTACCTTCTTAATTGCTTGAAAAGATCTCAAGGACAAATTACCCTTAACTACTAGGGTTGAACATGATGTAAGCAATGAAGTATCAAAGAGGCTTAGTATCTTGATGCATTTAATGAACTAGTTTGAAATTGAATCAAAGCGGGAACAACCAATATAAAGGTAGGACGATTGCATTGTTTTGATGGATATTTTGTAAAAATAAATATGAGGGAAAGACTGCAATTAAATCAAAGTGGCATGCACAGATCTCCCATGTAATATCCCAAATAGTTAGTTTCATTACTATAACTTCCCTAGTAGAGGGATTTAACATTGTATATGTTGTAAAGGATTGAGTTCAAATTTAAATCCTTGTTTTTTATGTGATATTCCATTGTGTATCTTGAGAAATTTCCTTAGGTGCCTTAAAAGTGTATCACCCGTCATTAATGTTACAATTGCACCTCTCCTTGACTTTTTATAATTTTGGGAGTAGATGAAATAGAGAAGATCCCGCAACCAGACTAGTATTTCCACTTGCATTTGTTAGATTATCATTTCTCATTCATGATTTTCTCTTGTTATACCTTGGGTTTCTCTATGTGTCATGGTACCATCTCTTCAAAGACTCTTCCACTTGATTGTCAAATATTTTTTTTTTAATATGTGTGCCCATATACAAGTGCAAAAACAACACATTATAAAATTTCCTTTCCTCATAATATATTATTGTAAAAAACAAAACATAAACAAAATTCCATTTCAATATGGGTTAAGGTGACAGTTATACCTGTGTCGCAAAATCATAAAGGGAATATGAGTTATGTAGTTATATAATTTCTAATAATAGTAGTCCTAAATATTATTAATAAATAGAAATGGTTAGGTTACCATATATCGTCCCCATTCTCAAATATTATTGGGAAATAAGATAATAAAGTGTCATTTTTATTCAAGTAATGGAATTCAGTGAATGGGTATTGTTCTAAAACTTATAACTACTTACCATATGCCCAATATACATACGATATTTGTAATGTCCCTCCTAATATTAACCATGAAAACTCGTCTAATTATTTTTAGTACAATGATTTAGATAAATCTACATACTCTCTCTAAGTTAGGAAGGAATATTACTAATATTTATCTAATTCTACTTAACACACATGCACATTGAGAAGCTTACGATGTCCATAATTGGCCTATGTATATTCTAGGTTTTTTTCAACTTAAAATAAAAATAAATATTTCACCTATTGGTATAGTATGTCTATATAAAAACTAGTAAAACCCCATCTAAATAGTCTCTGAACACACTATTCACTAAATTCATGACGGTTGTTGGTGCATTCGTGAGTCCAAAAGGAAGTACAGTAAACTCATAATGGCCATACCTTGCCTGATAGTTGTCTTAGGTATGTCATTTTCCTTTATTCTCAAATGATGATACCTAGATCTCAAATCGATCTTAGAAAACATTATAACTCCTCGCATTTGATCAAATAGATCATAAATGTGTGGTAAAGGGTACCTATTCTTAATTGTTGCCTTATTCAACATCCTGTAAATCAATGCAAGCCTAAGGGTTCCATCCTTTTTTTCACCAAAGTAATTGGTGCTCCCCATGGCGAGACACTAGGATAAATCATTCCCTTAGTTAATAGCTCTTACAACTATGCTTTTAATTCAAACAACTCTATTGTGGTCATTTGCTAAGATGCTTTCGATTTTGGATCAAACCCTAGAATTAATTCTATAGAGAAATCAAAGTCCCTACGAGGAGGGAGTCCTAGCAACTCTTATGGAAATATATCACTAAAATCTCTAAGAAAGGGCTAGTCCTCTAATGTAGGTTCTATTTCCTCACCCACATCATCACTATGAAATGCATACGTTATAAGACCCTTCCTTCATGCCTTCTTCAACCGCATGACTGAGATTTGTCTCAACTTAGTGGCGTTTTGAATTCCTATGAAAATTTGATGCTCACCATTATCGTCTTGGCATATTAATATTTTTGCATGAAAATCCACCTTAGCATGGTGTTGACACAACCATTTCATGCTTAGAACGACATCATAGGATCCCAAGGGTGCAACATATAAGTTCACCTCAATTGTAAAAGTCGGTAGCTCTAATTCTACTACGAATAGACATTGCTCTACTCTCTTTTCCATCTGATTGCCATATTGTACTAGCCAAGTTTTATTCATATAACTAGCTTGTCTAGTGATTTTACTCAAAATTTTCGGTGCAACAAAACATTCAGTAGCTCCAGTGTCAATTAGAATAGAAACATAAACACCAAAAAGTTTACTTGACACCTCTACTGGAGTGGTCTATAAATCAGCTTGACGATTGTAAACTGCAACGCGAATGTGATGTTGAATCTGAGATTTTACAAGAGGTCCTTTGTGGTGTTTTGGGGACAATTGATAGCATAGTGATCACCTACGCACTTATAACATCTTGTAACTGGTCCTTTCCTACATGGAAACTTCTCTCCCACATTCTTGTTCTGTCCATTTCAACCGTTCCCACTTAGTCGGTTCCTCTGATTATTTCCTAGCTTGGAAGAATTTGTTTGTGTTCCAATTATTACCATTTTTGTTTCCTCCATTCCTTTTGAACTTATTAAAGTTCTTTTTGAATGGTCTTAACGACTACTGATTTGGTCCAACCATTGGTAATTATGGACAATGTAAACCTCTCAATGTGAGTGTGTGTTACATATAAATAGGTAAACATAAGTACCATGTTATTCCTAACTTAGAAAGAGTTTGCATATTTATCTTAATCATTGTAAAAAATTAAAAAAATTAGACGTGTTTTCACGGTTAATCAACGGAGGGACGTTACAATATCCTTTTTTACTTCCACTAAAGCAAGTTTTTAGGTTGCACTTGTACTGCATTAATTGTATGGACATACAATATGTATCAAAATATCATGATGAATAGGGATAATTTACTACTCGATTAAAGTAAAGGCTTGCCCACAAAAAAAAAATGCAAACTAGAAAGCATTTTTGGAAAAACTTGTCAAGAATTTAATAGTTAATTAATTTCAAGGTTGTAAATTGAAATTTGGGAAATGAAGCAAGATAAAAAGGAAATTTACCACATCCATTGACAAGTAAAAATAACAGAGTGAAAAACCATAAAGGAAGATTGTAAAAAATGTTTATGCACCTCAATAGTAAGATAAGGAAACTAGTTTACTTAAATAAAATTAATATTCAGTAGAATTTCTTATGGAGACCAAAACATTGAGGTCATCTTCCAGTAATATCTTTATATATTTTTTAATGTTGAAATAGTAAAATAATTTTACTATCAAAATAAAAACCCGATAATATTATATGCATATTGAGGAGGCATACAAGTATAAAGCCATGACATAGTGTGAGGTATCATCCTTAGGCACAAAATTCAAAAATTATTTCAATATGCAAGCAACAAATATGATATGTAAAAATGAGTCCATCGCTACTAAATTATAATAAAATTAAATCTAGATATTATGATTAAATTTATATAATCCATACGAGAACTTACAAATGACTCTAAAATGATATTTACTTTTTTCACATCACATAATTATCAATATAAAACTCCATGTATAATTTTCTTTTAAAGAAAATAAAATGACATGATTGTAACAATAGTTTTAAATCAAACAAAGGTTGTTCATGATTTTGGGAGGGGAAATTTTAGTGGCGCCTTTTGTAAGTCATGACTATTCAAGTTTCTAACATTGGCATTTGGCAATTTGTAGGATTAGTACACAACACTGGTTCACCTAAATTATTATGATACAAGTTACTTTTTCAAGTCAGGTCACCCGCCGTTTATAATCATTCCGCACTTAAGAATGTATATTGTTGTTACCTCGAAGTAAAAAATGAACACACACACACACAATGTGAGTTACCTCGAAGTAAAAAATGAACACACACACACACAATGTGAGTATATTGTTGTTACCACACACCTCATAGAAAGGAATATAAGAATGTATATTGCGTGTGCGCACACGCACACACACACGCACACGCACACGCACACGCGCACACGCGCACACACACACACGCACACACACACACGCACACACACACACACGCACGCGCGCACACGCACACACACGCACCGCGCGCACATGCACATGCGCACGCGCACATGCACATGCACACACGCGCGCGCACGCACACACGCACGCGCACACACACACACACACAGAGTCTCATAGAAAGGAATATAATTCCTTTTGACCAAAGGGTAGACCTTAAAAACTAGTAGTTAGTCACCTGATCAAACCTAGCATGAGAAGGTTCTCATTTCCTTGCTAAAGAAAAACTAGTTTTTACAATCATCCACAATATACCATAATATTTGGACCAAAAAACAACCATACTATTTGCCACCATTCCTCTACAAATTATCTTTTTTCATTCATCTAAATAAAGTAAATGGTTGGATGCGTGTGTGTAGCCATCCGGTCCCATGTGTGTAACAGGTTGGTTTCAATTCTTTCGAATTTAATGTGGACATAACAATATTTACCAATGTTGAATTGATTTCACCGAATTTTGATTTCTATAACAATTGTTGATTTGTGTAGTATTAAATTTTACCAAAATAGATATGCAATGAGGTCTGCGAAGAGTAGTGTGAATGAATAATATTGCATGTTCAAATATTATTTTATTTCAATCTATTTAGCCGACCGAACTATTTAAAACTATTTGTTAATATTATATGTTATGCCCTTAATCATATATCTTACATTGGATGTGTATGGCCAACTTGTAGTATTAACTTTTACCAAAATAGATATGCAATGAGGTCTGCAAAGAGTAGTGTGAATGAATAATATTGCATGTTCAAATATTATTTGATTTCGATCTATTTAGCCAACGGAACTATCTAAAACTACTTGTTAATATTATATGTCATGCCCTTAATCATATATCAATATATTATTAGAAGTTATATTAATTATTCATGAAGAAAGTTCGCTCTATAGAAGCATGCCACATAGATCACCACACAAGGTCACTTATAAGACCTAGGAACCAAGTTCACAAAACAACAAAGGTAACCAAACAATTATAAAACAAGATAATTATTCAACAATAGCAAAGAGGTCGACCAAAGGAGGGCCCGTGTCATAGGGAAAATTTTGTAAAAGGATATTTTTCCAAATGAATGGTTATGGCCTAGATGGTTTGAAAAAATCTAAAACTACTTGTTAATATTATATGTTATGCCCTTAATCATATATCAATATAGTATTAGAAGTTATATTAATTATTCATGAAGAAAGTTAGCTCTATAGAAGCATGCCACATAGATCGCCACACAAGGTCACTTATAAGAACTAGGAACCAAGTTCACAAAACAACAAAGATAACCAAACAATTATAAAACAAGATAATTATAAAACAATAGCAAAGAGGTCGACCAAAGGAGGGCCCATGTCATAGGGTGAATTTCATAAAAGGATATTTCTTATGGAGACCAAAACATTGAGGTTATCTTCCAGTAATATCTTTATATATTTTTTAATGTTGAAATAGTAAAGTAATTTTACTATCAAAATAAAAACCTGAGAATACTATATGCATATCGAGGAGGCATACAAGTATAAAGCCATGCCATAGTGTGAGGTATCATCCTTGGGCACAAACTTCAAAAATTATCTCAATATGCAAGCAACAAATATGATATGTAAAAATGAGTCCATCACTACTTAATTATAATAAAATTAAATCTAGATATTATGATTAAATTTATATAATCCATATGAGAACTTACAAATGACTCTAAAATGATATTTACTTTTTTCACATCACATAATTATCAATATAAAACTCTATGCATAATTTCCTTTTAAAGAAAATAAAATGACATGATTGTAACAATAGTTTTAAATCAAACAAAGGTTGTTCATGATTTTGGGAGGGGAAATTTTAGTGGCACTTTTTGTAATTCATGACTAGTCAAGTTTCTGACATTGGCATTTGGCAATTTGTAGGACTAGTACACAACACCGGTTCACATAAATTATTATGATACAAGTTACTTTTTCAAGTCAGGTCACCCACCGTTTATAATTATTCCACACTTAAGAATGTATATTGTTGTTACCTTGAAGGAAAAAATGAACACATTAGCCATTATAAATACACACACACACACACACACACTAAAAATGATTCTCATAGAAAGGAATATAATTCCTTTTGACCAAAGGGTAGACCTCACAAACTAGTAGTTAGTCACCTGATCAAACTCAGCATGAGGAGGTTCTCATTTCCTTGCTAAAGAACAACTAGTTTTTACAGTCATCCACAATATACCATAATATTTGGACTAAAAAGCAACCATACTATTTGCCATCATTCCTCTACAAATTATCTTATTTCATTCATCTAAATAAAGTAAATGGTTAGATGCGTGTGTGTAGCCATCAGGTTCCATGTGTGTAACAGGTCGGTTTCAATTCTTTCGAATTTAATGTGGACATAACAATATTTACCAATGTTGAATTGATTTCACCGAATTTTGATTTCTATAACAATTGTTGATTTGTGTAGTATTAACTTTTACCAAAATAGATATGTAATGACGTCTGCGAAGAGTGGTGTGAATGAATAATATTGCATGTTCAAATATTATTTGATTTCAATCTATTTAGCCGACGGAACCATCTAAAACTATTTGTTAATATTATATGTTATGCCCTTAATCATAAATCTTACATTAGATGTGTATGGCCGACTTGTGGCTATCATAACTTCTTATCATGATGTATCTCTTTCATGTGTGTTATATTATCATTAGTGGGACAACCTTGGTAATGGTCATAACATAGGCTTCTAGTATATATAGAAGTTAGTAGGTAGTAGTTGATCATCCTATTTAGCACTTGAGTTTTACTGTGTGGTTTAGAGGTTTCCCCCTCCAAGTGGATAAGCTATTACACTTGCATATTTCTCTACAAGTGAATGTTCTTTTTGTTCTATTGTTATTGATATTCATATTTATCTTAGTAATTTCATTACAAGTGGTATTAGAGCTTGATCTTGGCAAAAGTGCCTAAAAACTCTAGTTGCAAATATTCAACTATATCTCCAAATTGGTAGTCAAAGTTTCTGCAATAATTTTTTAGTGTTGTGAAATCATTTAGGTAAGATCCTCTCCAAATTTTTAAAAAAATTGACTTGTTTTGCAAAGGTTATATCAATTTTAGGGTTTTTCATAAATTCTCTCTATAAACTATAAATTGTGGAATTTTTCCAAGTTATTTACATTTTTAGAAAGAGGATAAGCAATTAGTTTGAGTCTGTTCTTTGATATTTTTCATATTTGGCCAAATTATTCTTGAAATCCCAAACCCTAAAATTCAAATTTGATTCCTAATATGGCGGGGCCTTCCACACTAAACAAAAATAATCCTACCACTTTCGGTAAAACCATAGATAAGGAGGATGTAGTAATTGAGGATTGGGAGTTAGAAGGGGTATCTATAGTATCCTCAGTACCATGGTGTATCGCAATGGATCCTAAGGTAAGCTAACTTGAGTATGATATGTGAAGCTTACAGTTTAAAATGGTCCATAAAGAAGAAGTGGAAAAGATCAATCAATGTTAGATGATATCATACAAATCTAAAGGTTCATCATCAGCCTCTGATCAACCAAGAAATTACTCGCACACTGGGGGAGTGCTCCTTGCATGATGATTCGGGTCCCTCCTAACCCCTTATCGCCACCACCTCATCCATCTCTGCCTCACCGGCCACCTCCGCGAGGACCGCGTCACAAAATACGCTCTCGTAGCCACTGCTCTGCTTCTCCCTAGGGTCACCCTTTAGCTTCTTCCTCTTTCAGGTTAGGATAGAGTCCTTCTCCAAGGGGAAGGCCGTGGCAGGATCCCCATGGTGGGCCTCTCCTCTGCCTAGAGTTCAGAGATTTGTTGGCTCTCCACCCCTAGTTGGGGAATTATTGTGCCTTTGCAAATGCAGATGCCAGATCGGGATGGCTAACAGATTGACCCTCCTTCAACCAAGCCGTCGATTGGAGCTTTCATTCCTCCTCAGGATGATCCTCCTTCTCCTCCATGGGCGGCAGTGTGTGCTTAGTGCTCTCTAGTTTTATGTAATTCTCATGTTTACCCATGTTCTTATGGCACTTTTTGTTTTCCTTTTTGGCGTTTTGTGGTGAATACGTGGAATTTTTTTGGGACCATGAGTATTCATGTTGCCCCTGCTATTATAAATCTCTTTTATTTTAATTAACTTAAAGGGCAGTTACAATAATAAATTATTTTTTGTGAATTAAAGTGTAACTATTGTTACGATGATAGGTGTTCTTTTCTGTGAGGTCTTTATTGTTAGACCATCATCAAAGGTTGGAAATAATTGTGTACAAGAGAAATACCATCAGAGGAATTATAATTGTTGATATCCATCATCTTCCGATCGATTCTCCCAAATCAATTTTCTTCGTATTGAAACCCTTTCCCTATGTTATTTATGCATCTTTGATGGCGTGATTTTCTTTATTTTACCCAAATTAATCGGAGCAAAATAGAGATTAAAATTGAGATGATTCGTGAAGAGTTCAATTTTGCTTTGAACTGTGAGTATGGTTTTGCATGGAAAGGAGAGAGCACTTAAGAGCATTGGTGATGTACTGAAAAGTACATTTTGTAAGCACCATTGAATTTTAGAAGTAATTAATTTTTATTTGGGCATTATTGACCTATGAATGTTAGAAAACATTGTTGAGTTTTGCTATCTTCTATGGATGTCCACATCCTTGTGCAAAGCTCCCACTCTCGCACACATTTTATTTTATGTTGTTTCATAAAATTTTATATATTTATGGGTGAATTATGATCTCATCATCTCAATTTAACATAGTGTTAAGGGAGCAGTTCCATTGTGGGGGCTATTACTCCTATTTATCCGGGAAATGTGGTCTCATATTAAAAAATTGTTGTTGCTAAAACCCAAAAAAATTCTTAAAAAATTTCAACAGCTACATTTTAGGGAGAGGATTTCTATCCCCATAAAACAATTGGGGGCATACAAAAAAAATCCCCTGCTTAAAAAATTAATGTAGCTTTTGTCTCCCAAACGGTTGAATCCAATACTGACAGGTATCATCTCCCCCAAAATAAAATTTTCCTTCAAGCCTTTCAACCAATCAATACAACCTCGAAGAGCAAATTTAGCTAGGACCCGAGCAGTTTCCTAAAAACTCGCTTCTGACAGAAAACTTTTAGTATTTAGAGGTGCCTTTATTATTCCCAATAAAATTGTTTGATAATTGATTGCCTTTTCTAGAGCACGATCCATTCTTTGCACTTGTGATAATCCAACTAGTTCCCCAGGTAAAAAAACATTAACCAATCCATTTTCCATTTTCCAATTTCCATTTTCCATTTATATTTAAACTTCCCTCCTAATTTTTCCTTCCAATATTTTTTGGGGATTCATGAGACCCTACTTCTATTATGTTAAAAATTCATATTTTATCTCTGCACAGAAAAATAAATATTCATGAGATCCTATTCATATTACAATATCTTATTTTTTCTCCTCCTTCATGTTTAAAAGATTTAGCTTATCTCTTATATGATACTACAACCTAAATATGTCTCGAATCTTTTAAAATCCTTTGTGTCGTCATCATAAGGGTTATGAATTGTACTTTCCAATCCTTGATTGAAATGCCTTCATGGCAAGAAATAGATTTGTAGCCCCAAATGGGTCTTGGTTGATTGGTAAAGTTCAGGCATTTACTAAGAGGAGGTCCAAGATTCAAACCCCATTGGTATGTCCAAGCATGGGGAATAGTTTGACCGAAGTCCATCTGTGTTGTCGGAGTAGTCTGACCAACATCCCCAAGTGTGTGCCAACTGTACAAAGATGGTATGAAACCTAGGCACCAGCAGAATGGAGGCGATATGAAACTTGTGCACCTGGTGGTCCCTTCCTCATGTCAAGTTAAAGTTTACCGAGGTTGGGAGACTGTGCTTAATTGTAATATGTAATGATTCCTCATATTAAAAAAAATAGATTCCTAACAATATCACACAAACAAATTCTTATTTTTGATTTACAAATTTCTTTTTCAATAGAAATATGTTTTAATCGTTCATATACATTTAAAACAATAAAATCCAATAGAGTTGTCTTTATATTTAAACAAAGAAGAGTCTAAAAATGAGTGATTGGCTTTGCATGTTCTACCATAATATTGGGAAAAATGTTTTCACATGAATATTAGGACCTAAAAGACATACATAAAATAAATTAGAATTTATTGAATTTCTCTAGTTGTTATAGAAGACAAGTTAATATGTTTTGGTGTTCAACCCAAAGGGAGTGCATGCTTTTGTCAAATCAAGGATTTTTTAAGACCATATGCCTTATTTTTAAATTTCCAAGGCGTAGAACTAGTTTTTTTACTCCAAAATTTTGGTATTTGCTAAATATCTATGAATTTAAATTTAAATTTAAATTTAAAAATTAATTTTCAGAAGTAACCAAAAGGGTTAATGGGACTACAAGAGGAGCAAAGAGAACAAGACAATGCAAGAAAGAAAAAACAAAGACAAAAAAAAATACAAGAAGCAACTAGAAAGAAACAAGATACAATAAGTCTATGTATCATGCTTAAGAGGTTCTACGCCTGGTAGATCGTGACTGTTGTGTGGAGTCATGAGCTCGTTTATGCCACCGATGTTGTGTAGAAGGTTGAAGGAATGAATAAATGGTCTGAGACCCAAGGCTTTTGTGATGATGTTTGAGGGGGCCATACCTATGTTGGGTCATCTCCCTGATAAATAAAGCTACACACCTTTGGTCTTCATAATGGATAAGGGTTTGTAATGAGCCTTGAGTTTCTTGAAAGAGACAATAGTACATGTCATAGATCTCATAGTACATAGGACATAGAAATACAAAGTGCTCCTCTGATTCAGGTTCATTCTTGCAAATTGTGCAAGTGTGTTGGTCTCCAAGAATGTAATGTTTTATATCCATGCAAAGCCGATGAGAACAAACTCGTATTTGGCCCAAGGGGAATCTCAAACCAAGTGGAAGCCTAATGTATTTGGGGGGAATGACACATTCATCTTCAATTTGGAGATAATGCTGAAAATAGTGGTTCATTTTTGTTGGCAATGGTTCTATTGGTTCAATCCAAGTTGATTTTATGTAAGCTTTGTAGATATCCTCTCTAATTCCTCTATGAATTTCCCTTTTTAGCATGTGGGGAGAATTAATAGAGAATGTGAGAGGGGGAAGACGATTAATATACAATCCTATGGTTTTTTGGAAAGTTGTACAATGTCCATACCAAGTGATTTGGATCCCCAATTCACATAGCCTCATGGATGATTGGAGAGCCTTAAAGGGATATCTATTCTACCCAGTTGGTGTATTTTCCATACATCTTAGTCTATGAAACAACATCACAAGATGAAATATAGTTGAGATACATAGAGGGTGCGTGCCAAATTTAGCCAAGATGATTGCATGTGGAACTGAGCATTTTTTCCAAAGAGTCTTGGATAGCATGAAGAAGAGTACTCTATCAAGACGAGCCCAACCAATGTGCCAAAGATCAGAGCCCCAAATCTCACAACCATACAACATTGTCGATGTCACTAGAGTTTGGAAAATGCGCAATCTTGCTTTGGCATCTTGAAATTGACGTTGGAAACATTGTCTCTCAAGTGTATTGAGGGCTACATAACCTTTACATAATCTCTCTTCTGCTACATGAAGCATGTTCAAAGGAGATCCCATGAAAGTCACTCCTAGATAATTCTAAGAGGAGACCACTTCCACCAAGTTTCCTTTGTACATGAGGTTACTTGCATGGGCAGCCCTCTTGGTTGTATTAAATACCATGACCTTCGTTTTTCTCAAGTTAACTTGTAAACCATGAGTATCACAAAAAGATCTTAAGATGTCAAGGTGTCGTTGTAGGCCTACAATAGTATGTGACATGAGAATGATATCATCTGCAAATAATAAAATAGCAATGATGATATCATATAAAAGACAACCATCATCTCTAAGACCAGAATTTGCAATGACGTGCTCTAGTTCATCAATGTAAACACCATATAAAGTAGGAGAAAGTGGGCAGCCTTGTTTAACACGGATGGTGCTACTGATATCACCTATATAACTAGCAGGAGTTTGGACTTAGCCAACCACCTTTTCATAGAGTGTCATCACAAGAAGAACCAAATGCTCTGGAATTCGAAGATCACGAAGTCATTGGATTACAAGGTGTCTAGGTACAGTATCAAATGCCTTTTGAAAATCAACAAAACAGAAATAAAACTTACACTTGTTGGCCCTTGCTTCTTCAATTATGGATCTAAATGTTAAGACATGGTTTATTATTTGGTGATCCCGTTGGAACCTCGCTTGTTCTTTTGCACAAAGTTTCTTGGATTTAGCGAATCTGGAAATCAAATCATCTAACATTGTAGCAAATAACTTGCTCAAAGTATGCCCAATCATGATGGTTCTATAATTATTTGGATCCTATTGATTCTCTAATTTAAATATGGGGCAGATGATGTGAGACGCCCATGCTAGTGGGAATCCACTAGATTAAAGAGATTGGAAATGTGTGATGTTAAGAGTTTTGGACTATGGTGAAGAAATTCAGCTCTCAAGTTCTCTATGTCTGCTGATTTCCCTACCTAAAGTTTGAAGATAGCCTGTAACACCATACGGTCTGTGAAGATATTTTTACCCTGCCACCTGTTCTCTACTGAAATTGGAACTTGATTGGGGATGTTGTAGAGAGAGGATGCTTAGTTGAACCATGTATCTATGTCCTATATAACACATGAGGATTTCCTTCGGAGGAAGGTTTGCCAAAAAGACTTCGCTTTAAACCTCAACATGTTGAGTTTTTCCCTTTCTTTATTGATAATATATAACCTCTTCTTTTTCCGTAGGAGCCGACAATATATTTTTTGGACTGACTTCTTCCTATAAGGGTGTTGGCGAATGATGTGCCACAAACTTGTGGAGGGATCTGCAACTACTATCAAACCAAACGTCCCGTGTGCAATGGCCAAGTGGGACATGAGTGGGATGATTACGAGTGGAATGGGGAAAGGATTGAAGAGATGTACTCCAAATTGTTCTGGAAATATATTCACCTCTTGCCATTGGCCATTGGATAGAATTTATATCTTGGAGGTTGGTTGTCAAGTTTTCAGTATAAATATCATAAAACTCATGGTCAAAGGAGATACAAGTGGAAGACTAGCTAGTATAAGAGGTAATATGTGCAGCCCCAAGAGTGGGGAGTAGAACCTTAAAAGAAACAGGTGCATGGTTTGTGAGGGGTGGGGAGAGGTTCCACACAAATATTGGAGATGGATGAATGTAAAGTAATGTTGCTCATGTCATAGTCCACCACACTAGCTTCACCAACATGAGGATAGTAAGTAAAATCCCAGACCCAGGAAAACAGGAAAGCCCATTCAACACTATCAAGTCTTCAAATTCCCCAAATATAATTAAAGGTCTTCCATAAGGTGAATTGGAATGATCAGCTAACTGCATATAATTATCCATCTCTCCTCCAAGCTCATGTAGTCTTAAGGATATGAGATATGATCATATTGGGAGCATTATTTGTTACTTGTATGGGCATTGAAGTCTCCCAAGAGGATCACGTCCCCCATTGCCAAGAACTTGGAGGTCGCAGGATATAGATCAATGAATAAAGAAATAACATTCAAACTAATTGTCCGATAGAGGCCGATAGGCCTACCTAGAGTCAATTTCTCGTGTAACTGCCAACTTTTTTCATCATTGTTCTCTTACCATTACAACCACGTGTTACTAAATGCAGTATGGGATGGAAATATTGTTAGCTAGATTTTCTGCATAGCTGAAAACCTAGGCAGTCATGAGATAAATCTCCCTCATTTAACGGTGAGGCTCCTGTGTAATATTTGTCAATAAAATATGCTAATATATATTTAGGGGTTTTACTTTAACCATGCAGCTCATGAACCATAGTTGTATATTTTTGCAGCAAGTCAGCAGCTGTTAAAGAAATGAAATATCTAAAAGAAAAAGGAAATAATAAAACACAGGGAAGAAATAGGGAAGATGTGCAACCCAATCAATAGATTACAAAGCTGATTGCATGCACGTAGACAAGACCAATAGATATTAGCACACAGAATTATAAGCAAAGGAAACTTTCAGATCTCGATCTAAAATAACCCAAAGTTTATAAGTAGATCTGAGATAAAAAGTTAGAAACAAAATTCACCATGACACAAAGTTCTTTAGAAATCTGCTCCTTTCTATTTCTTTTTCTTCAAATAGCTATCAGGGGATTTCAGCACAAAGTCTGGAACACAAGAATGCTGCTTACAAATTCTGATCATTAACCCGAAGGTTCTTCTTCTACTTATAGAATGTAGAAGGGAAAATACAAATGGGAAACTCAACTGAATTGGAACATAAACAAAAAGTAAATATAACATCTGGTAATCATCCCCCTCTAATTTCTCTTCAAGTGACATGCATCCGTGTCCATATTCAAACTTATACACATCCGTCACTTAACTAATAGAATCGTTCCACATAACTTAAAGTAATGGTTTCAAAACCAATAACTTCAAAGTTTTACAATTATATCTGGGAACGTGAAAAATAGAAGAAGAAAGACATGCCAGTTGTAACATCTACATCTTCTTTTTGTTTTGATACTAAATATACTTGTCGAACATGTAATTTAGCATCTTCCCATCTGTCTTAGCCACAACTTCCTTTTCTATCTTGAATTGCAGCAAGCCTTCGTTTAATACCCTGATACATGCTTCCACATCCTCCAAGTTAGGCCCGAACTTCTCAATATCTAATTGTAGTGCCACCAGTTTACTGATGGAATTCATCATGAAAGGCCTAACAACTACATCAATTCTACCTTGCACCATCAGAAGAGATCCTTTCAGGGAATTAGGCACTTTGCTAAGAATGGTCCTTGTGTATGAAGTAGTGTTTCCGACCACTTCCTCATTAGTGAAAGCAATGACATTATCTGGTAAAGATGATGCCATACTCTCAAGTGCCTGCATCCTTTTCAGCATAATTCTGCAGATATCCAAACGAAAAAGATACTGCAAAATCAAGTTGCTTCCCCTTCTCAACTGATCCGTCGGGCACAATCCGTTCCACAACCAACACCTCTCTCGGCAACTTATTTATTTCGGCCAAAGTACTCAAGTTACTCTTAGGAACCGTGTTCATATCTATCATGCTTGTTACTAGTTACTTCAACTGATCTGATGCATCTTTCATAACCTTTAGGTGGGCTGGTACCTCTCCGAGTTGTACAGAAGCTTGATGAATGATCAAACTTTTCCATTCGTCAATAGCTTTAACCTAGTTACTTACATCTTCCACTTCCTGCATCAGATGATCACTCACCTGCTTTTGTGCTGAAATGGGCTAAGTAGAAGATTTAGTAACCTTGGCAATGATCTTGCACAACTGAGATACCTACTTCTGAAGTTCAAATTTCTCCACCTTTTCTTTGTCAAGCCTAAAGAATAGAGCATCTATCAATGTCTGTGTGTCCTGCTTCAATCCTTCTGTGGTGGCTTAACCTATGGGTACTCTGGTTACTGTTATATATTCTGTCATGAGATCATCCTTCTTCTTTCCTTCTACTGGAACTGACACCTCAGAAAACTTCTACCCTGACTCTTCAATGATCAACCTTGAAGTTACCTTAGCAACTTTAGGTCTTCTATCTTTTCCGCCTAGATTCAGGAGTGGCTGCAAGTTGTGTTCCTCCAAGTTGATTTCCTCTCTAGCCTCTGGAACCAACTACGAAGCCAACCATTCTGAGAAATTTCTTCTCGGAGAAAGAGAAGTTTCTGAGTGTATCACTATCTCACACTCTGATTCCTCTCCATCTGAAACCACTACAATGGTGTGGCTATCGTCCTCTGAATTATCCAAAGACAAAGCTCTTTCAAATTTTTCCATTTGTAGCTTCAGCGTTTCTTTAGGAAAAGGGTGTCGAATGGAGTGGCTTAGGAGAAAAGACGAATGTTGCCAGATTCAACAGAAGGAATGGTAACATCTTGTTGAGGTGTCAACATTCGGTGAAGTACTTGATACTGGAGAAGTCGGGACTAATACCATAGCAGTAGAAGTGATCTTCTCCTTCGAATGAGACCTTTCTATGCACCTTAATCTTTTTAGGCCTTTTGCTACTCTCTCCTTCATGCTTCCTTTTGAGGGAATATCATGTGCTAAATTTGCTCGTGATCTGATTCATCAATGCTTCATCAAGGTAATATCCCTTCGTCAGCAACCATTTTGAAGTATTGACCAGAATGGCAACAGACCTTTCCTCAATCATATGGAAACCACCTATGCTCTCCTAAAGTACAACTCTATCTCCTCCCATCCGATGGTATGTGTCAAGTAATACATGCCCATTATCTTTAAAGATTCATAGGTTTCCGTGCTAATCCAAAGTCAAACACTTGCCGCGCTGATAACCTGCTGAAATTTTTCTTTCTAACTTCGTACTCGCTTCTGCACTTCATCCAGAAATCTTCCAATGAAGGCACATGCACATACTCCTGGGAGATTGTCTTCCTTACCACTCTAAATGGATCAAAGTTTAGCCATGCTGGGAAGAAATCTTGCTCGTACTCAGAGAACATCTCTTGCTTCAACTCCTCAAGCTTTATGAATACTCTGGCAGTTGTAGTAGCTCACTGTGATTAGGAAGAAGCCTGTGGACTTGTGTCATTTCGACTGTAGGTCATGCATCTCCACGAGTTGTCTGTTCAGCTCCATGATGACCGATCTATCTCTCGGATATCTTAGCAACTTAACTAGTTCTCCTGAAAAATCTGGTGACCCTGAGGTATGTAAAGTTCGCAAACTGGATGAAGATACTACCAATCCTAGACACATCTTCCCAAGCTTCCTTGCTTGCCCTATTGGCCTTTAGATCGTCGTCCAGCCCTACAAATGAATCCGTAAAATAATCCATCGTTGACCACCTTGTAATCTTTATTACATGTAGGCATAATAAGCTATGTGGATAGCACTCAAAAATAGGGATCCTTGGAAAGCACACCACATCTATCCAGCTTGGAGAAGACACCCTGTGAAGCTACTACATATACCAAATACGAAGTCATTTTGAAGATATAAGTACGCCTCACATTCTGGATCTGCACACCAATGTTGTCACTAATGATTTCCAACCAATTGATTATTGAATCCGCTTTGTTGATTTCAATGGTCCTGATGAAAGCATACATCCATGTGCGGAAGTTGTGAGCGTTAGCTTCGCCATTTATCTTGTATAAAAATTTGGTAATGTCATCCACCTCTTGTACCAGATTAGATCATGGAAGAGTTCTCGAGGACCTTGGATGGAGATCTGATCCGAAAATAATCAGATTATTACTACCTGTATCTCAGACCCTTATAGGCTTTCATTATGCCCACACAGTCAACTTTATGCTTTTCCCACCTATTGCCGGTATCATTGTATGCTAATAGTAGTCACCACATGTCATGTTGGAATCTTCAATACAATAATTGATGAACTGTGCGTCTAGCTCCGAATTATTGTCTTCCCCGCAACATCTCAGACTGATCTGGATAATGGATGGTAAGACCTAGCACACTCCATGACGAATTCTGGCTCAATTGGGCTGGGTGAATGGAAATGTTGTAGCTCGAATGATTCCATTGTTTTTTACTGTACGCATGACGGAAGTCTTTCCAGCTCTGTGATCTGTCAATCAATTCGGAAAGAGGTTCTGGACCTAGATCTATATCTCTAACGTCAGCAAACCTATAAGTGATGCATGACACTGTTGTGCTTTCTTTTTCATCCCGATTTGCCATGGTCATGTCTGTCTTTGTCTAAGCAATTCTTTTTCTCTTTATTCATTCCGGAATTCTTTACAACCGGTGTAGATCTGGAGATTTCTTCAAATTCAGAGGATATGTTCAATGTATTGGACATTGATTTAAGCTCCCTTTCTCTTATAAAAGCACCTGTAATGAATTCCTACAATTAATTCAGACAAATATGGCAACCAAAACATGGACATTTGATTTTAATTATAAAAATCTACATATATCAAGCCTACTGCCCCAAAATTTGATGTTTTGTTTGCATGCAAAGCAAGCATGAATTTTACCAACTTCACCTGAGCACATGTACCACTATGCAGACAATTAATCAGACTTAATTCAAGGTCCTTCAGACCTAGGCGACAAACTTTGAAGCCTTCCAGTAGTAAAAAACACCTTCTTCTGTGTAAAATTCCTCCTTAATTGGGTGCCAAAATTGCCTGGGCTACACTTTCCTTGCTAAAGAATTAATTAATTCATCATTATGGCAGCCCTTTCTTATATAACCTTCACCTTTCTATAATTAATAATTGTCTCTCCTATTCCTAGTAATTAATTAATTAATTAACATGATTTTCTTTTCAATTTGGGCGCCTATTTTTTGCATGCTCATGGCTGCCATTAAATAAATTAAATTTATTTAATTTTAGCTCTCTACTTCCAATTCACTTAAGCTTCACAGTGTGCTTTGACCTCATCCACTAAAAATAGGAATCAATTACATCAATTAATACTTTAAAAAGTATTATTCCTCTTCAATATGGGTTGCACTTTTTGACATGAAGGGGGCTGCATTAAATAAATTATATTTATTTAATTTTAGAATTCTATTTCCAAATTCATTTACCTTCTTATTTGTTGACTTTTCTCCATGCTTGGGTGCCAAATTTGGAAAAGAATTTAACCAATCAATGCCATTAAAGTTGCCCTTCTATTCCAAAAGGGGTCGCACTTTTTGGTTTAGCTCATTTCTATTTTTAAAAGCCAATTTTCAATGGGATTATTTACCCTGCACCGCAGCTCCAAAAATCTCATGATCAATCACTTAAGTTGTTTGAATTTCATAATGGGATTATTTACCCTAAAAGGCAGGTAAGAAAATCCCATCAATGCCTTAAGTGATTTTTCTTTTATTTCACAATGGGAATTTTCACCCTGCAAGGCAGGTAAAAAAATTCCCGCCTGCCTGTTGCCTATAATTTTCCCATTGTGACTTAAGTGGCGTTGTTTCCATGGGAAAAACTACCCTACTAGGTAGGTACAAAATTCCCACCTGCCTGTTGCTACCAAAAATCCCATGATAGCTTAAAATCTTCTTTTCCCAAAAATGCGACCCTGCCTAGAAAAAGCTTTTTCGTGCATGACTTCGTCTTTTCAGAGAGAACCGGACCTCAGGACTGTGGTAAATTCCTTCTGACATAACATCCATGGGTGTTCTCCAGATACTCCAAGGCAAGAAATCAAACTAAACTCGACAAAGGAATTGACCTAGAGAAATTTCACAGAAAACAAAATGGGAAAACACCAACAAATGCAAAACGTTGCCAAAAGTCACAGATAAAGCCCGTGATTCATTCCTGGTTAAAACCTTACTGGTATATGGGAATATTGACATGTAAGACCACAACAGGGTTAAAATGGAGCACACCTTACCTCAAACGGGGTTCAGAATAATTAAATACAAATTTCCCGCAGGCAAACCCCAGCGACAAAATATAACGATTTTGGGCATCTGGGTATTTGGCGAAATTGGCTAATATGACTCTCTGGAAATATCTTGACATAATACAGATACTTTTTGGCAATAAAAACACAAAATGACCCATTATTTTAAAAGTATGAAAATTTTTACATAGGGAGGTCCCAGATTTCAAGGTGAAATTTGGGGACACCAAATATATTTCTCAAACCCTTGAGTGACTGTTAGAATAACCTCATCACAAAGAAAGTTTGAGAAAAATCTGGAACCTCCATCCGGTGCAACTTGACTCGCAATTTATTCCACATTATAATGATGTACGATCACAATAGAGATTGCTCGAGATTGCTAAGTGCAAAAGAGTTTAATTGAATTCGCGAGTTGTAAAATGTCTATCATTCCAATCTTTTTCGACATGAGCTCCGGAGACTCTATTTTTGATCCCTTTTCACTGGATGGGTGGGATCCATTTCAATCTTTCAATTCCTCCATTTTAGCAGGCCCTTCCTCTCACATATTTTGTAAGGGATACAACGATTGTTGCCAATACTCAGATTGACAGGAAGGAAACTCCTCAAGCTCATATTTTTAAGGTTGATCTTCCTGGTATTGTAAAATTACAGCGATGAATTTCAAAATTTTCTCTTTTATTTTTCAGTTTTGTTTCAAAATTTTGTTTGTAAGAGAACATGTGCTTGATTTTGCATGATTAAAAAAAGAGGATGTGAAAATAGAAGTGGAAGATGGACGAATTCTTCAGATAAGTGGAGAACAAAACAAAGAATAGGAACACAAGAACGATATATATCACTGTGTGGAACGCTCGCAGGGAAGATTCCTTACAGGGATTCAGGATTGCCGGAAAACACCAAGGTGGAGGAGGTGAAAGTTGCCATGGAAAATAGAGTGCTGACTGTGATAGTGTCCTGAACATCCTGAGCCTAAACCCCAGGTCAAATCCATTGAAATTTCTGGCTTGAAAAAATGAAAAACCAAGCAATGTCGGATAGTGGGTATTGACACAGAAAATAGTTTTATCTCAATAATGGTGAACCAACCCTTCAACCTACTGATCAAGGTGGAATTAACGGGATTAAGTAAAAACTCAAGTTTGCAAAAGGGTAGTTTAATGTTAGGTCATTAAATATCATACCAAAAATATAAGAAACATAACGAGATTCTGGAAAAAATCGTGTATCATTCACAATCATTCCAAAAATAGGACGAATAAACAAAATGTCCCAAAAACATAAAATATTTATACATATTTACAAATGGTCATTCTGACCAAACACAATGACTAAATGTCAATGAAATAGGAATTCATTAATGAAACAATATCCATAAAAATTTTATATTCTACTAGATGAAAACATACACAATTACAAATGATCATGTAATGTCTTCATCAACTCCTGGGCCAGATTCCAAAAGCAACCAATAACCTAGGGCATACAAATAACTGCAACCAGTTCAAGTTAGAAAATGAAAAAGATATATCGGAAAGATTATTAATATACCTGTTCATTCTCCTCAAGAGCTTTTAGTCACCTAAAATGTTATGAAAATTTGAAGAAGGTCCCAGATTTGTGAAAAAAATATCTTAGAAGAAAATAACAGAAATAAATTTGAATTAAAATTGAATCACAATAGCCATGTGCCTGTGATTGTCCTCCTTTTGATTTCTTCCAAGGTCTTTTATCTTTTTCGCAAGCTCTTGGGCGGTTATGGGTGGGATCCATTTCATAACCAACTCATTGAGAATAATAAATAAAATAATCAAATAAAGTCATTAACTTTATTTTAATTATTGACCAGGAAGGAAGACCCTCTTATATATTTTAAAATAAGACCCCCTTTTGAAAATAAGAATTTAGGAATATAATTTCTTTTTAGCAACATTAAAAAATTAAACTAAAACATTTGATGGAATGAGGACTTACTATAAAGAAACAATAATTACCACAACACATAAATCCATAATGTGCATTCCCAGGTAAATTCGACAAAGAAGGATTTTCCCCAATTTTAAAATAATGTATAATCATGTTTTATTATCTAACCATCACAACATCATTATCATAATATTGGAAAAAAAATACCCATCATATCCTTATTGTAACTTTATTTTGATAGAATGATTGAAATATAAAACCTTAGTGATCATTCTTCAATACATATTACTTTGCTTGAAACTAAACATTTGTTTGACTATGTTTTCCTCGACTATGTGATTCCCTAAACAGGTTTGTTTAAGCTTTCAAATATTTGACACTTCATATCGTGGATTCCCTGCCTCCATTGATGCCAAGGGGGGATTAAGCCCCAGGCAGACTAGGCAACTGCCTAGGGTGCGAACAGTTAGGGGGCGCCTAAATGTTAAGATTGTCATTATTTTTTTGTTATTATTAGAACTTAACATTACTATTATTTACCTTGATTTTATTGATATTATTATAAAGTAGCAGACATTTCATGAATACGCATAAAAAGGTATTATAATATTTTTCCAAGTAAAAATAAATATGTATACTTTTAAGCTTATACAACTTTTTTGGTATTTTTACTCTTTCTCTATTATAGCTCTAGATAATTCAAGTGTGAATTTTTCTTAGAAAAGGTTCACGTATTTTTTATAATGTCATTGGTGTAGCTAATAGAGGAAGTATAATTGAAAGAAAGAATGATTTAATTCTTTGCTCTTAATGTTTTGAGGGAAATGTTTGTTTTTTATGGAGGAATTTGTAGGCTTGATCCAAATACCACTCTTCACAAAACCATGGGAGCCTCCTAGGTAGTTTTACTGATTTGAAAATAAAATATGCTTTGTTCCATATTGAGTCTCATCACCTACTTGACATTGGTAAATAAGATGAGTAATAAGCCTTGTATAAAAAGATATATATTTGTTGCGTTCTGAGCACCTCCTGTGATTAATTCTCTCAAGCTATCGATTATTACTTTTACTTATTTGAAAATTTTATAGAATATATTTTATTTTCTTTTGTATACCAATTTCTCTAATTTGGTGATTTATTATTATCCTTATATAACCTTGAAAATAAAATAAGGTACATAGCTTTTATTTATTTATGTGATGAAAAAAATTACCAACTAAAAATGTAAGAAGGGCGTCCACTTCAGTTATTGCCTAGGGCACTCCTAACCTTTAATTCGGACCTGGTTGATGCTAATTAATCTAAACTGTGTTGGTACCATCCTCCAGCTTGCACTTGACATTGCACAACTTCCTCCCATGAAAATCAACTAACTACTAGGTTATCCAATAAGGAAATAGTAAAAATGTTTATATGACAGACACCATCAGCAATTGCCATTACAGGGTAAAAGTGAAAGATATTTTTCAAATTTAAACACGCTAAATAATAATGATGGTTCCAATTATCATAAATTGATTTCTTTTGCTTTGAATAATAGTGATATTGAAAAGTAAATGCATAATTCTATTTCTTAATTAATATGTTATTATGCCAAATATGGTTACCATAATAGTCATATATGATTTTCCAAATTGCAAGAGTATATGGAAGATATTTTTCAAAATTACATAGTATATAAAGAATGATATGTACTCGCTACTATATTCAAAGGGAGGTCAATGTTTAATTCTTTTCTATTGGGATTATGTTAATTCTTAAATTTTCTTGACTTTTTTAGAGAGAATTCTGAGGGCTCGAATCTACAATCTCATTTAAAATCTCTATATTCTAATTTATTGTTGATTCAGTTAAAGTTATTGTACTTCATTTTGTTTGTTTTGATCATTTGGAAACTCTACTTCATTTTGTTTGTTTTGGTCATTTGGAAAGATAAATAACATGAAAAATAGCCGCATCTTTGTTTACGACAGGATCAAAACCTCAAATGCACCTTAAACATTTTCAAAATGGAGAAAGAGCAATTTTCTTCAATACATAGAAACAAAAAAATGAGTTTTGGTTTACTATATAAGTGTAAGTAGCTACCTCAACAATTTTTGGGTGCCACTTATATGAGAAAGTTTACATAAAATTATAGTGGATAAAAAATAAACAAAAAAAATTAAATTTCAATCACTTCTACAAAGCAACATTATAGTAGTGTGCAAATGTGTTTTGCATAATAGCATTACTAAGAATTGTGGCCAGATTGAATCACAATACAAGAGATCTATGAATTTTCTAACAGAGTTGGACTCCATGAAATGGTGTCTGGAATTTCATCTTTGGTTTAATGATACATTAGATCTAATCTAAATGTCATATTAACATCACAAGTAATCCATTATGGCCCCACAATGTAGAAAAACAAGACTAACATGCGTTGGATATAACATGATCATACAATTTCAAAATGAGTTGAATTATTAGTTGGTGAAATTGAAAACCAATATAAGATATTCTTGTTTTCTCCAAACTATTACTCTCTATCCTAGCTACCCCCCATGTACATACAATTGACTAGTTTCACAAATAATCTTTTCACCAACATTATTCATTGTTGTTTTATGTTGTTGGTCTTCTCGTGGTCTTCCTCGTCCAATTTTCAATCAAATATTTTAATTTTTTGTGATATTTTTATAGGGTTGAATGTTGTGTGAACTATTGCTCTCTCTCCTAGCTACCCCCCATGTACATACAATTGACTGGTTTCACAAATATTTTTTTCACCAACATTATTCATTGTTGTTTTATGTTGTTGGTCTTCTCATGGTCTTCCTCATCTAATTTTCAATCAAATATTTTAAATTTTTGTGATATTTTTGTAGGGTTGAATGCTAGGTGATCAAAATTACACCCTTCTCTATTTCCTAACACACTGCCACCTAAAAAATCAACTTCACAATGAATTAATTATATTCCAGTGAATTTACTTAGAGAACCCACAACCAAAGAATTAAATAATTAATATAATAGTTATATTTACCCGAGGAGAAGTTTTGGCATGTTTGGTGGATATGTCTTTAATTATAGGATTATCCAAGAAATTATCTAATCCCCATAAATTCCTTGGACCTCCCAATGGTGATTATGCACACGCATGAACATTCACGCTCTTGCAATACTCCCTCAATGTTCATGCTCTTGCAATACTCCCTCAATTTATTTTGTTGCCAAATAGGATGCATCTTCGCCTCCATTAGGTAAACTCAATAACTTAAATACATAGAAGTTTTGATTCAAGAGATTGTAAACTATGTTTATATGTGGTTCTAGTGAAGAAAAACAAGACCATGCATGGAATATTAGTGCTTACAATGGATACCATGTTCTTTCCAAATTTACCTAAACATTAAATTAGAGTAAACATCCAATTGAAAAGTAAATTTAATTTTTTTTATCTTTTTTCTTATGATATGTCTACATTTTTATCCTACAAACTATTGAAAAGTGTAAGTAATGAAAAGTACAACATAACAGAAAAGGGAAAAAAATCACAAGCAAACTCTCTCCATGTTTTCCTTGTGAACCTCAGATTGGGTGAAGACTTGGATGGGCCTAGAACAAATCGGAATGTAGGTGCTCTTTAACACAAAGTGACTTCATTGCATGTATGAATTTACTACTTTGAACAATTACTCCTCCTACATGCCTATCGGCCTTTGACAAGCACCTTTTGATGCTTTTGCTAGTTTTAATGTGAATTATCTTCACGATGAAAATTTATACACAAAAAAAAATTATGTTCAAAATTGTGTATTTTGCCACTTTATTCTTACAGAAATTAAAATGGTTTTTTTAACATAGTTTTACATTTTTTAATCGTTAAATGCTTTTACCAAGAGCTATGAACCCTTGCATCATAAAGATATTCAATTTCCAGCTGACAACAAAAATACAAAAAGGGACCAAAACCGCACGACCTGCATGCAAACAGGGAACCAAAAAATAACCTGCATGCAAGCAGGGAACAAAAAAACCACCTACATAAAAGTAAGGGACCATCGAGAACCAACAAATAGCAAAAAATACCAAAAGAAACAAATAACGAGCCCCATGAGGAGTCGAGACCTTAAGCCTGGAACTAGAGCGAACCGACCTCTAAAGCCCTCCAGCCGTTGTACCCTCCCGAGCCCGACGAAGAAAGTAATTATATGTGAATTCGAATCACTTCCTAAATTGTTCTGTCACCTCCGCGTCCACCAACATTGGGGCCACTAAGCCAAGAACATCCAATTTTTTGAAGCTAAACCCTGTCGAAACCCCCGTCACACATGCTCCATGCACCTCTGAGACAAATTTCATAAGCTCTACATTCCTAACGGAATGCGTCATAATAACCATGCGAGCCTCCTATAACGATAGCCCATCTACCCCAGCTGGCTGGTTAGGAGGAACAAAGTTCACACCTTCCATCACCTCCTCCAACCTTAACCAAAACTACCGCTTAATGAAACATTTAGAAATAAGCCAAGTCTCCTCCTTATTGCCTCTAACCAGCAACATACGAGTAATAAACCAAGAAGACACTTCAATGTTCACCCTCGACCTTACTGAATCTCCCAAATAATCCTTGCCAATGATTCTTTGAATGGCGCCGCCCACTACTTCACAATCCACCCAGAAAACTAAGTTGAGACAGGCACGAGAGATACCGCTAACAAAGGTCATCCCACTACGCTCACTGTGTAGAAACATGCTCAGAAGTGGATGAGAATCTACGGGAAAGATGCGAGCCCTACCCCCACAACACACAAACAGGCACAAACGGAAGAAATAATGAAGCATAATGTAGACAATTAAACACGTCCTTTGTCATTTATAAGAAAAGTTGCAAACTCTTCCCACGCTTCGACTCGCCTAGAGATGATGACATTGTCACATCTATTAATGCCTTGGTTCACTAAATAATCCACCGCCAAATTTTCCTCCTGATACACATGGGAGATGTTTCAAACTGGAACTTTGCCAAGCCAAAATAAAATGTTTTGAATATAAAACTCCAAGTTTCAAGCTAGGGCGTTACCTCTCCGCACCCCACTGATGATCACCTAAGAGTCTCCTTCAATGACAAGCATTGAACATCCTATGTTCTTTGCTAGCTTGACCCCTTCAAGCAGGTCCTAAGCTTCTACCTCATTACACGACCCTTCCTTCAGCAGAAAAGAACCAGCAATCACCAAACCGCCAAATTCATCTCTAATTAAAGACTCTGCCCCCGATACCCCGGGAAACACGGTTTTACATTATGCTATATATATATATATATATATAGTGGAAGGTATAGTAAAAAAAAAAATCTCCATTTTGTTTATCTCACATATTTATACTTTTAAAAAAAAATAAGTATGATAAAAAAAAAAATTTTGTCTAAATTTAAAGATTTTTTCTTTCCAAATTTTATTCATTGCATCGAATTTTATCCTTATGAACATGAATTTGAATTCAACCTTTGTGATTTACTTATAAATATTAAGACTCTCACTAAATTTGATACACTTTGAAGTTGCAATTAAGTCCTAGAAGCCCATTTATAGATGTCAAAGTAGAATAACCAGAGCATGAAGTTGGAAAGAAGTCAAAGAATATCATTAATAGATGCAATAGTAGATTATCCAATGCATGAAGTTCTACAAGTAGTCAAAATTTGAAATTTACCAATAAATTATAAGAGCAAGCTAGAGCCTAAAGTTTAGTGTAGGTGAAGGGATTGATTTATTGAGGTGTATGTGTTTCGTAGATGAGGAGGGCATATTGGTTATACCTCGTCCCTTTTTACCAATTCATAAACCTCTTTATCCCTCTCACCTATTTTGGTCATTTAAAACAACTTCCAACAAACACACACAATTTTTGGCAAGATGTATGCTAGGTATTGTTTGCTTGTTATAATAGTTACATGGGCTTACCTAAGTTCGTGAGGAACAATAATTATCGGTGGCATTGAATGCAAGGTTTTACATTCGCAACAATCTTAAAGTGCATTTTGTGGATGACCTTTTACATTTGCCTCTCCTTTTCCTATTAGAGATATGCAAAATTACAAGGCAATCCATATGTTTGTATTAGGAAACACAAATAAAACTAGCTTTGGTCATTATTGATGGCACCACTTGACATCCCTCCCTCCTCTTTCAAAGTGATTTCTTGGGGACTTGTTCAACTATTGTTCCAACATACCTCTTGCAACAAAATATTGGGATTTGTTGTTTCATTTTTTTTGTTCTTGTTAGGTGCATATCTTGCGTTTTCAAATTTGTGTATCCCTCTCTAACTCCTCTTCTACAAACTTGTGCATGTTTTTAGGTCAATAGGTAAAGCATTGTTTGAGCCATAATGGATGGGTTGTCAATTTCATGTTCTTTATGTTTCAATTTCGTAGTTTTGTTACTACAACTATACAATAAAAAAAAATTTGTTCACTTATCTTTTCCACACCAAACTCTTCCCGATCTTTCTAAATCCCTATCAACATATCTATTACGCCTCTAAATACAATTACTCTAATTTACAACTTTTCATCGTTAAAATGTAAGATAAATGTACCCTTCCACGTAGAAGTAAAACTAACCCTTCAAATTTGATCACTGAAAAGGGAAAAAGAAAGAGAATGATATGGTCATTATTATATCATATGGTATGTAGTACCAAATGGCCAACGAAGCTTTCCTACACTTAAAAAAAGAGAAATGTGAGTTCCAAATCATAAAGCAACAATTATATACCTAAGAAAAGCAACATCTAGTTATGACTCGTGACTTTTAGAAATGAAATATTGAACGCATTTTCCACTCAATAAACGGAATTGTGACAATGACTAATGTCTTTTCCACACGCTATCTAGTTATTCAAACATTCATTGGAATTGGAAATGAACAAAGGAATAAAATAGATTATGGTGTCTCCTCAAATGGACATGGGTGTCCCCATTGAAATTTTTAGACGACGCGTAAGTGGGAATTCCACGAGTTGCAAAAGAATATGTATTGTTTTTCGATATGCTATTGTATTTTTTCAAATAATTCCGTGTCATTTACATGCTTCTATATTCGATATAGTAATAATAACGTTATTATTAAAAAAATTAATAATGGTTTAATAATAACGTTATTATTAATAAATTAATAATGGTTTTTTAAAAACCCTTCTTCTATATTCCATTTCACATTTGTCATAAATCTCTCTATATCATTCTTAATTTTCTTTAGGCAACATTTATTATATATTGTTTATTGTGTATTGAACGAAATAAGTAAGAAAGATATAAGTAGTTCTTATATAGCTATGGAAAAAAAGTCCACAAACCACATTAAACAAAAGAAATAAGGGTGGTTGTTAATAAAGAGCAACTAAATTGGAGATAAGTAAAAGGGCATCGAAGAATAACTAAAAAAGGTAATCAACTATAATTGTAACCAACAATTACATAACATTACAATTTAAAACATATTCCTTGAATGTATGATGTGATTCGATCATTTCTATGCATAGTCTGGAATCAGTGAATTTTCAACTTGATTTACTCTAACTAGAAGGCTATCTTTATGTTCAAGTAAAGCCTTGGAATTACAACGGCCTGATAAATATGAGAATAAGAAAATATTGTTGAACATTTTCAACTTTCCATATATGCATTAAAATAACATACCTAAATGAATCTACAATAACAATATTTTTCAGCCACGTGCCAAATAATGCTTCTTTCCAACTAAGTTGATGCCCAAATATTGGAGGCAAATCTAAACCTCTATTCTATAAATCCAAACAAATATTGGAGGCAAAATTTGAAAGTCTGCGGAACAAAGAGACATGGTCAAGGATAAAAACACCACACAATAAGAATGAAGAGCTTCACGACATAGCGGGAGCATCAAACAACTAAGTGTTGGAGATTTCAAAAAGAAGTCGTGAGATAAAGGAAGGGCCGCAAAAGTTAAATTGAGGTCGCGGAGATTAGTTGTAGTTCTATGTGGGTTGGAAAGTGATAGCATGTCATGGAACATTCCAAATCCACGCAACAAAGCACCTGCAAAATTTAGAGAACCCAAAGAGTCTATTGTTATTTCCACCCCCAACTACGCACTGGTTTTTTTACCATAACTTCTGACTGGAAGCTCCAAATTGCATCAGAATTGTTGTGTTTGCTTCATCTCTTTAAGGACTACATTTTGAACTAAAGGAAAATGGAAAAGGATGTTGTTTCAAGGGAGAATCACTAAACGTAGGGATGAAGAGAAAAAGTGCAATTTACTTGGTTGCATGCGTTCAACAACCTCACCTGCCCAATTTTATTTCTCGATAGCGCCCATACCTTGTCATGTAGACTCCAGTGGAATGCAAGCTAAAGGATGACATTGTGCCCGTGATTTTTTCTACAAGAATGTTGACAGTGTATCATTAGTAGGTGAAAACGGGTCATTCATGTTTCGTTGATCTCTTCCCTCTCCCTCTCTCTCATTCTTTATAAATGTAAGTGCTTATGCACGAAAAGGGGTTCTTTTCTATTGATTTGGAATTTCTTCCTTGGAGTATTCACATCTCTTACCTTTAGACCTTTGTAACTCACATTTTGTATGAATTCTAGACCTCTATACTATAAATGCAAACAAATATTTTTTAAGTGCAATACAACTATGGTTTTTTTCCTTCAAATACATGTGTGCTTGATGTGGATGTTTTACCCTCTTGTTTCCCCTTTATTTTATTCATCTATCTCCTTTAGAAATTCATGTTCTCCTTAGATTCTTGCATGTGTATTTATCTTTGTGTCTCCTATAGGTAAAAATTGATCCATGTTCTAGTATTGATGCATCACCTCCTTAATTTTACAGCATTTTCCTTTCTCTCGCCCCTGGATCCTGGCAATTCTTAGATTAGACTTAAGTAGTACTTTGAATTTGTTTAGGTTAGTTTGTAGTGAGGTAGGATAGAAGGAACCAACCCTCTCTAGATTTTTGTCTCAAGGAGAAAGGTCCCACACCTTGGAGACATTCCCATGTTACCCAAAAGTATTGATTTTTCATGATCAAATCATAGGGTGATACTCTTACGTGTTCCTCGGGTCATTTTGTTTTATTTTACTAAGATTTGGTGTGTGTCTTAATGATTTTCAGCCTTTGGTGGAAATATTTTACACACATGGTGACTCCCAAAATCAGTTTCTCTGACTTCAAGCAGTCTAGTTTCGCCCCTTCATAAGAAGAGTTCAAACAAGGCAAAGAGTAAAAAGTGGATAGTATTTTGATTATCTACATATCTCACCAAGGAGAAGAAGAAAAGGAATATCAACACAAATATCTCTATCACCTCCAAACAGAGTCCTCTCTACTCCTCCTAGTAGACACTTCTTGTCGTCTTCTAGAATTTTAAGACCCGTTATCTTCATGGCTCATCACATAAACCAAGTGTTTATCACCTTTTATGGAGGAAGACCTTTGATCTTATCTTAGTATGATGAAATACCACAAGAGCTTAGATTCTTTGGTTTCAAAAATTTAAAGAAGCCAACATACTCATGACCTAATGTGGGTTTCCACTATATTGGAAACTAACAGAAGAATTATGGGGATAAACACTAGCTAGGCTTCAATAAAAACTAGGCAAATAGACAAACAAATGGTTGTACTTAGTGGGTAGAATTCAATTAAAACAAGATGCTTTACAGGTTGTTCTTGTGTATTTAATTTCACTCATATCGATGCCTTATAAATAAAGCATAAATCCTTACAATATAGAGAGATTTCATACTGAAAGGGGTGGTCAAAACCTTCAAATATATGTTGGTTTCTTTGGATACAATTACCTATCTAAAGCATACCAGATGACTAAATATCAAAAACATCAAACTGTTAAATAAAGCCATGGTTAAGAAATTAGCTTGATATATACATTGGACCTCCTGTAGTTTGTAATTCCATTATGCTCAATAAATATGTTTGTTGGTGACTTGTTTTCTCAAGAACCAAAGTTTTAATGAAAAATGGTAGGCAACTCAACGATGATAGAAGGACTAGAAAACTATTCACATAATGGAGCTGAAAAACTCCAAACATAAGTAATTATCTTATGTACAAATGTATGCTCATATAGATATAAAGAGTGGGCTTTCAAGAGTTTGAAGAAAAGAAAAGTTAGCTGAAAATTAGAAGGAAGTAGTTTAATATTAATCCTAATCCTAATCAATTACAAGGGTTGCATAGTTTTTACTAGGTACCTACTTAAAGGGCTCTCATCGGTTTTTATCTTCATCTTCAGCATTCCCACTACCACTCCATAAAATCATTTTCCACATCCTGCCTTTCCCAATGCCTAGACTTAATTTTTGAATGCAACGAAGCTCTGCTCTATGCTATGATATACCACATTCCATGGTTGGGAGGGTAATGAACAAAATTGGCTTGCAAATCGGTCTAAATAAGATATAAAATTGTATATTTAAAGCAATGAACATTACCTATATAGAATTTTTTTAAGTGGGTAGTCCATAAATTATATTACCTCCAATGATTCATTCATTTTGCCTACAAATCGGTCTAAACAAGATATGCCATTATTAGTTTACAAAAATATAGAGTAATTTTGAAGTACAATAACCATACAGAAAATTTCAAAATGGACCGAGTATTCAATGCTTCATTCATTGCCTTGTTAAATCATGTAATCAAGCATTCATTTAAATATTAACCACATGAAGGACCTTAACACAAAACTAACCATGAAAGATCCCATGCTTCTTAAACCAAAACTTAATTAGTCCCAACATCATGTGGAATAAAAAATCCATTAGAATCTATTTTATTCAATCTCTGAAATTGCATTTCAAGTCTCTCTAATTCATTTTTTGAAATTGAAATGACAAAAAATAGGGTTGTATATGTAGACACAAAATCTATGCACTTGGGTACATTTCTCTAGGTCCTAAAGTATACTAATGTATACATGATTCCTAAGCAAGAAAACTAGTGGTTGACAACTCCTTTTTGGTGTTTATTATTGGCCTTACATTATTATCGGCCTTACACATCTTACATCTTTGCTGGAACTTGACTGATTTATCTTTAATGGCCTAAAAAACTAGTACCCAGTTAGGGCAGAAGTGTCAAGGCACTCTTGTCCCTCCTGGGGCCTCCTAACGTTCTTTATCTTCTTCTTACTCCTTCGCAATCTCTCTTGTCTTCATAATTGCTTGCTACATTGTTTTCTATTTACATGCTAGCTCTTTTTACACTAACATTTGTTTCTAGCCTACTTTGTTTACATGTACCTTAGTTTCCACCTTGCACATCCTCTACCCCCTCTACGTATCTACTCTCAAATATACATATCACTATCAAGTCATATCCTTTGGGTTGCATGCTCCTACAGTCGTCACATCCACCTTAAATGAGGGGGGCATCTATTGGGTGAACAAATCACCCTTCTAGTAGCTCAAAGCTCCATAACAGAACAACACATCACAGAGATGGCAAAAACACACAGTCACATAGTGGCCCAGAATAAAACTTGGATCACAAACACGAAGCAGACACTAGCGCCCAGTATCAGACAACAATATCTTCTACGAATCTCATAGTAGATAACACTGTTTGCACCCAATTTCTCATGTGCTACATTGACGGAGTGGTTCAAAATCTCTAATGATGAGTAAATATCTTTCCAATGGTGTTCGAGTCCAATTTCTCATTTACAGTATATATTTGTATCCTAGATTGCATTTTATGTCCTTTTCCTAGCTTTCCCCGCTCTCCTTTATCCTTTTTGCAGCTTTTCATTGGCCTTTATGCTTTAAGTTACGGAACCGCCCCAACGGTTACGTAACTATCGGTCTGCCTCGAGTGGCAGTTGTGTAACCGCCGGTCTGTGTAGACTGGCGGTTCAGTGTGTTTTTTCCTGAGCCATTTTCAACATGTTTTGAACAAGTGTCAACTTCTTCAAACTTATTTTTAATGCACGTTTCTTAACCACTTCAGTTGTACTTGAGCTCATTTGATGTGTACCAACTTCTCCTTCTATTCCTTTTGTTAATTGTGAGTTAACCACCCCTTCTTTGAGAGAGGTGGCATTTCTTGGCTGCCAAATGTCTTAGACCATTTCTCTACCTTTTTCCTATAAGAGCCAAGCTTCTACCCATAGCATTGGATGGAGATTATTGTTTTGAATTGCATTGTTATGCTACCCGTAATCCTGCCAAGAAATACACAAGAAAGCTCAGTTCTCTTGCCTGCGTTGCTACCAGATTTCTTGTAAGTCATTTCAGCTCAAACATTTCTTCATCATTTCTTCCACACAAGCCAGAACGGTTCTCTAAACTTGTACGAACACCAAATTGGAAAACAAGTTGAGGAGATACCAGAGCAAAAACAACACTGGAATTGTCGCAGTTCTAAATTTCTAGGTTGGGGATGCATTTGGATTCTTGAAGTTTTCTTTGTATTTATTCCATAGTTTGTTACAGTATATTAATTCAAATAAGTACAATTACTGAAGTTTTCCTTTATTTACACAGAGATTCTATTGAAAGATGTTTCCCTGCCTATCCATGTGGGTTTGCATGGGAATTTTGTCTGGAATAATCTTTTGCATCTATTTAATGATAGTTGTATTTTCCCTTCATTTTTTAAGCTTCCATAGATCGTGTTGTTTCTACCGAGGAAGTTTCAGGGGAAGAACCGCTTATGAGAAACTTTTTATTCTTCTCATGACTCTGAGGTAATAACAAAGGAATTTGTACATCCACAAGTACCAATTGAAAATGTTTTGTTTAATTAGAATAGATTATATCCACTCTACATAAGTAAATAGCCACATTCGGTTGTTTACTTGTTTAGTTATGTTAGTTTTAGTGTAGAAGCAATTTTAATTAATTAGAAGAAGTTTAATTTGTCTGTGCGTATTTCTTTTGTTTTACAGTAAGCATCCAAAAAATACAAAAAACATTAAGTTAATTAGTTCTTTATTTGTTTTATTTCATTTTATTTAACATCATTGGAAAAATAACAAGAACAAATAGATTAGTTATTTCCTTTATCCAATTAGTTAGCTTTCATTTGTTAATTATTTGTTGGCAACACATAGATTTAATTAAATTTGAGGAAAGTAATTGAATTGAGTTGATTTAAATATGTTGGTTTCCATTTGTTAAATTAGGAACATAGAGTTAATTAGGAAGGAATTAACACATCTCCCCGTGTATCCCTAGTTGGCTTAGGATTAACCTTGCCCTCTTGCGGTTTTCTTTGCGAGATTGTTTGTTTCTTTGCTTCAGTAGTTTACACATCCCACGTGACCATTCAAGTCCCTAAAAAACCAAGAGATTGCATTTCTGATCCAACGGTACCACAACCAAACCTAGCACCTGTCATCACCAATCCGGTACTATGATAATTCTTCACCGGGAACTCCTCGTGCTATGATTATTTACTAATGGACAACCTTTAGTTTGGTGGATGTAATCTGGAAACACAACAACAAACATAACACCAGAATACCATAGACTATGATAAAAAGGAATGATGATAAATCTGAAATATCAAAGTAAATTATAATATTAGCATGAAATTGTTACAATCTCACCCATGAGGTACTTCAAGTGTTATTGACTTCACTTGCCTTCCACCAATACTATGGGAAAAACTTCACAATTACACCCCTTAATGGCTTCTTCGACACACCTTTAAACTAATGGCTTCCTTTACACACTTCATTCAATATTTCTCACTACTTCCTCCTATGCTAAATGAGGGGGGTGGCCTCTTTATTTATAGAACTCCCAGGCTTATCCATCTTATCTCTAAGATAGGATAAGAAATCCACTCTGACGAATCATATTCCATACCTTAACTCTTATCTGTACATGTAAGCTTATCTTTTAAGATAAAATAAACCTTATCATTTCACATGGGTTCCACATTTTTAGACTTTTTACAAATAAAATATACAAAATATTTATGACCTCACTCCTTGTCCTTATTACCAATATAATATTTCTAATTCCTAATCATGTAGACCCTACTTCTCTACTTACCTCAACTTTGACATTTTAACATTACTGGACCACTTACGACAACTATTTACTTTTTACCACAACATTCCTATTGTACTTTTGACTATTACCGTACTATACATTATTGGCGGCATCGTACTGGCAGCGCCGTTATCTTCTATCAGATGCTACTACTAATTATACTTAACAACATCCTATTCCTAATACATACATTAATGAAATAGAAATTACAGAGGAAAATTTTAGTGTTGACATCTTCCCCCTTCCTAGCTTCTACTCCGTCCTCGGAGTAGACTATTCTGGTGCTTGGAAAATATTCAACTTGTCGTGGTTGACCCATTTCGTAATGGGAGTGCCATCCAATTCCTCCAGTCGGTACGTACCATTTTCATGCACAGCTGCTATTTTGTAGGGCCCCATCCATTTTGGAAGAAATTTTCTGTCTTCTTTTTTTGTATCTAGAATCATATACTAGAACCAAGTCATTCACATGAAATGGAGACCACCGGATCTTTTGATCAAAGTATTCCTTCTGCTTCATTTTCTTCTTATAGCTTGTATCCTTAGCTATTTCCCTCATTTCCTCTAGAAAATGAAGATGTACCAACCTTTCTTTTACTGAATCACTTTCATCCATCCTTTCATTTTCCATAACTCTGACCGTTGGAATATCAAACTCAATAGGAAGAACTGGATCAATGCCATAAGCCAACTGAAATGGGGAGTATCCTGTTATTGACTTTGATGTTGCCTTATATGCCCACAATGTTGCACGAATCCTCTTATCCCATTTATGTACCTGCAAGGCTGCATCTTTTGCTAGAATTTGACACAACACAAAATTTGTTCGTTCCACCTGTCCATTTGTGCTTGGCTTGTATGTTGTTGCCTTCCTGTGCTTAATAGAAAACTTATTGACTAGGGATTCTACCACCTCATTAATGAAGTGGCTTCCTTGATCTGTTACGATTTCTAATGGACAACCAAATCTGGTGACAATGCGTTCATATATGAACCTTGCCACCTCATCCATGGAAGTTGTTTTCAATGGCCTAGCTTCAACCCACTTGGTTAAATAATCTGTGGCAACTACAATATACTTATTTTGGCATGAGGTAGTTGGAAGTGGACCTACAATGTCTATTCCCCACTTTTCAAAGGGACCAAGTGGAAGAATAGGACATAATGGAGCTGATGAAGTCTTACGGTTACCATGTGTTTGACAAATATCACATGTCTTACAATAATTATAACAATCTTTAAAAAAAGTGGGCCAGTGATAACCTACATCCAAGATCCTTCTTGTTGTAAGTTGTCCAGAGAAGTGCCCTCCACATGTACCATTGTGGAATTCTTCTAGCAGTTCCTTCCCTTGACCACGTCCAACTACCCTCTTGTACTGTCCATCAGGTCCTATTCGAAATAATACTCCATGCAGAATAGAATATGGACGAATGACTTGAGTAATCTTTCTCTTAGTCTTTGCATTGGCACCATCAGGAAACTTGAATTCATTTAGATAATTCCAAATATCTATGTATTCACTAGGGATTGTGTCAAGGGATAACAATACTGCATCAGGGAAATCATCATCATCACAAGATGATCCTAAACCATCATAGGCTCGAGAGAGTACATCTGCATTGACATGCTTCTTTCCTGGCCTATCTATAATATCAAATTCAAATTCTTGTCGCAAAATTATCCATCTTGCTATCCTCCCTGATGGGTTAGGCTTATTTACAATATATTTTAGAGCTTGATGATCTGTTACAACTAGAAATTTTTGCCCTAGCAAGTAATTCCTAAACTTCTTTACAGCAAAAATGATAGCCAGAGCCTCTTTTTTTGTTACAGTATAATTTACCTCAGCACTGCTCATTTGTCTACTCCCAAAGTAAATTGGATGTTCATTCCCATTTTCATCAATTTCTTCTTCAGATAATTTTATGGGGTCATGAGTCAGTGTGACTCGAAGGATATCCATGACCGAAACATCAACCTCACTTTCTTCATCTTTTGTGTCCACTTCACTGGTACTAGAGTAATCAGAGGATGTCCAATCATCAGTTTCATCACTTGAAACGACAGGTTCTACCTTATGATGCCGAGGGATCACATTTATTTTCACCCTCTCTCTACCACATCTAAGGGTCATGAAGCCTTCATTCTAGTAGTTCCTTGCATGAAATCTCCTTAGCCATGGTCTTCCCAACAACATTGGGTACGCAACAGTACCATTTTTCATCACCTGAAATTCTACCACACATACAACACCCATAACAGATATTGCCACATTTGAAACTACACCTTCTGGTCTAATTTTTCCCTTATTTAATGACCTTAACATAAGTGTTGAGGGGCGATGAATTTTTAAACCCAACATATTCATTACAGACTCGGTCATTACATTAACTGCAGCACCTCCATCAACTAAGACATCATGAATTGAAATACCATTACATAATACCTCAGCTTGTGGAGCATAGGGATCCGCCTCTGCCTCTAAAACAGGGACCTCAACCTCCTTCCTTCGTCGAGCATTGAGTCCACCTCGCAAATCCCGCCTCTTCTCAGAAGACATAGCCAAGATTTGACCATATGTAATATTTGCAAGCCTTTTAGACAGATCTTCCAAGATGGAGTATGGTCCTTGCCCCTGTGAAATCAGAAAAACCTGCACACCCAACTTTCTTCTCCTATGTTTCTTACTATTTTCTCCTTTCATCTTCTTAGGATCATTTCCATCTTGGTTATCTTTTTCTTTCTTTCTTTTTGTTACAAACACATCTACTTCATTATTTATGCTCTTATCTACTACATCAAAAGAATTCACAGGTGCTTTTCCTTTATCATTATCTCTTGTACTAGATGTAGAAGCTCTATCTGGACAATTATACTTATAATGACCCTTTTTATAACAACCATAACAAACAACTTCAGAAATATTTCTTTTTGGACCTCTATCTCCTCCCTGAGAACTAAATTCCTTTCTTTGAAGAAGATTAATAGTTAACTGACCCATCTTCTTGAGCACATCTTCACACTCAGTAGATGTACTAAGAGAAAGATTTGTGCTCACCGAAAGTGGTTGTGGATTCTGGACCAAAGGTGCTAGTGTAGGCTCTACTTTAGCAACAATTTCTTTGGGCTCCTCTTCCATGCTTTCTTCTTGCCTTCTTACAATCTCCTTTGCTTGTTCAATGGTAGCTGGGTGGTCATACTTCACTCGTTGTCTGATCTATGGCTTCATCCCAAGAATGAAGTGCTTACATAGGAGATTATCCATGCCATTCATCAACCCATCCGCTAATCCTTCCTTCCGAATCTGGGCATCGAGCTTCCTCCTTAGCTCTAGAACACGAGCATGATAATCCCTTATCTTCTCCTTCTCTCCTTGAGATAACTTTGTGATATCGATCATGAGATCTGCATATCTCTGTTGTTCACCAAATTCTTCAAGAAAACTTTCAATTAATAAATCCCATGAATTTTTCACATTATCACATAGTGTTTCAAACCACATAAGTGTCTGAACCGTCCAAAAAGGTAGGAAAAAATTCAATCCATTGTTCCCTTCTTATAAGGCCATTACAAATACAAGATCGTTTAAACTCTTAAATGAAAGAGGAAGCATCTTCATTAGATTAGGACTGAAAAAACAGGAATCTTCCCCATTTTCAAAAGTAACCACCGTAAAATACCAACCCACAAGTAAAATCAACAAGACTTATGTGCACAAATAATTGGAATCACTGTAATAGAAAGTGACTTTACACCTTTCTACAGTAAAATAGAAATGACCACGGTAACTATGGTAAAACTTGACTTACTGCGGTAAAAACTGACTTTACTGTGGTAAACACTATTCACAGTAAAAAGTGAAGTTACTGCGGTAAATACTATTCATGGTAAAAAGTGACTTTACTGTGATAAATACTATTCATAGTAAAAATGACATTACCATGGTAACTACTATTCACGGCAAAAATGACGTTACCATGGTAACTACTATGCACAGTAAAAATAAGGTTACCCTCCAATTGATTTTTGACTAAGTGGGAATATCTCTCCAGAAAATCCACCAACGAGGAATAGTCCCGGCAACGGAACCAAAATGTCATCACCAATCCGGCACTATGATAATTCTTCACCGGGAACTCCTCGTGCTATGATTATTTACTAATGCACAACCTTTAGTTTGGTGGATGTAATCTGGAAACACAACAACAAACATAACACCAGAATACCATAGACTATGATAAAAAGGAATGATGATGAATCTGAAATATCAGAGTAAATTATAATATTAGCATGAAATTGTTACAATCTCACCCATGAGGTACTTCAAGTGTTATTGACTTCACTTGCCTTCCACCAATACTATGGGAGAAACTTCACAATTACACCTCTTAATGGCTTCTTCGACACACCTTTAAACTGATGGCTTCCTTTACACACTTCATACAATATTTCTCACTACTTCCTCCTATGCTAAATGAGGGGGGTGGCCTCTTTATTTATAGAACTCCCAGGCTTATCCATCTTATCTCTAAGATAGGATAAGAAATCCACTCTGACGAATCATATTCCATACCTTAACTCTTATCTGTACATGTAAGCTTATCTTTTAAGATAAGATAAACCTTATCATTTCACATGGGTTCCACATTTTTAGACTTTTTACAAATAAAATATACAAAATATTTATGACCTCACTCCTTGTCCTTATTACCAATATAATATTTCTAATTCCTAATCATGTAGACCCTACTTCTCTACTTACCTCAACTTTGACATTTTAACATTACTGGACCACTTACGACAAATATTTACTTTTTACCACAACATTCCTATTGTACTTTTGACTATTACCGTACTATACATTATTGGCGGCATCGTACTGGCAGCGCCGTTATCTTCTATCGAACGCTACTACTAATTATACTTAACAACATCCTATTCCTAATACATACATTAATGAAATAGAAATTACGGAGGAAAATTTTAGTGTCGACACACCGCAATTGGCAAACATTGACCAAGGCCTTAGATATCTTGTTTTTCAGACCGCTTCATTTCCACCCGTTATCATCACATAATTGACAACCTTGAACATCAAAGTAGACAGTGCTTAAGATTTTTTGCAAAGTCAACCTGGTCGCAACTAGTTCCCACAATTCACCCATTTGTCTTATTCACATGTTTCCTCCCACACCTCCACGACCTTGTCTGGAGACTTCTATGAGGATAACGTAGGATAGTTCCCCTACATTCCATAGCAAGTTCAGAGATTGTTTGGTGACATTGATATAGATAGAATCCTTTGTGTGTCCATTCTCCTCAACCATTCCATTACACCTACCCAAGTGAGGCATGAATTCATTTCTTTAAACGAGTAGATTCCTATAATGATTGTTGAGGACATTAGATTGCCTTGATCACTTGTTAGCCATTTTCATCTATTTTCATGTATTTTGTCTATACACCTTATTTATCCCATTCCATAACCATCTATCCATTCCATTGCGGTTGTCGCAACAGAACTTTGGAAGGTCACGTGCACTTAAGATCACGTGTTGATTTTAAGATGTACAAAATTGATGAACCCAACGTGAAGGACTAGTTACTTTTCATTCCCATTATTTCTTTCTTCTTTTATCTATCCTTCTCCTCTCCCATTATTATGTGGGTATTTATATACCCCCTGAATATGTCGGGTCAGGAATATAGCATGCCCATTTTGGGTATTGACGTGTATTATTACCATATGGTTATGCAACAAACACCCTCACTTTCTGGGTGGGATGATAATTACTCATCTAATTTACCTTCCCCTCACACTCATCCTCCTAAATGTTCCAACAACGATTCATCAATTAGGATTGAGGAGATTAATCAACCTATGCATAGCCCGCAGCCTAAGCTCTCCAACTCAAATAATATGACATTCACAGGAGAGCAGGGGTTCCATCCTCGGGTCTTGTCAAGACCACAAATCAACATGCAATATGGTTCGCTCATGTCTTACCTATTGCCAAATGTTGAAATCCTCACATGCTTCTCCTGAAGCGATGGACTTCTTAACACAATAGACAAGTCCTTGGACTAGATGCAAGAGTACACTGATGTTCTTTTTCATAACAACTCTGCTACCCCTCCTCCTATAATAAGAAATACATCCAAAGAGGGGTGACTTCCCATGGATCAATTCATAATAGGACATCATGTGCCTTTGCTTCCCAACCAGACCCGAAACACACCTAAGTCAAATGCAATGCCGTTTGCGGCGATGTGATTTCAACATTGGTGCATAAAGTTAGGGAACTAGAGCTTGCCCAACCTTCTCATGTTATACCTTTTGCGAGGCAAGGCAAGACCCACCACCACACGTATAAATATGGTTATGTGCCCTCGACACCTTCATCTCCTCTAATTTACATGGGTGTTCCTAACCTTGGAGACCTTCTAACTAGATCGGGCCCGTTAGGTATCTTCTCTCACACTTTGTATGGATATCCTCCACATGCGTCGATCAGAAGTGCAATGTCGAATGTCATTCCAATTAGTAATGCAACATTCCTTAGTTTCACACCTACTGCTTCGTACCAAAACAATGTTCCCTCATACCTCCACATGTATTCTAAATCACCACAGGGGGACATGTTTTCATGTCCTGGATCGTACGCTCAGCCTCAAGGGATGTCTTAGGCCCTTGCAAATGCTTATGTTGTGTTATATCATCCTTCTATTCCTCCCCCACCTCCCCATCAAGGGTCGTCCATGGTAGAGTCTTATGCAATTGGTAAATATGCTAAATATCTCAAGGAGCCCCTTGAATTTACCATATGAAGTGTAATGCTTCCACAACCGCTTCCCAACTTGCTAAAGTTCAAACGGGATGGGGATCCAAATGCATATATCAAAGTGTACGCGATTGCCATCAGAGAGCTACTCCCATGGTACATAGTTGTAGCTAATATTTTCCTCAAGACCTTCGAGGGGATTGGTCTCGATTGGTACTATAGGATATCAGAAGCCTCGATTCATTCATTCAAGCAACTTGTTTCGGAGTTCATAAAGGCTTTTGATATTAACAAACTTTTAAGAACATGAATAAGAGAATTCCTTCATATTAAAAAAGAGCATAATGAATCTGCCGCCCATTTCATTCAAAGATGGTGACATGTCCCTCTAATTCTCAGCTAGCTCTCCAAACATGGACCAAACAGAGCTCTGTGACTTGTTCCTTCATTCCCTTAGTCGAGAAACTAAGGAGGAGGTGCAAAATTTCTGTCTTAGGAGCTATGAGGAGGTCTTAGAGGGTGCTCTTTATATTGACCAAGCAACAATTGATAGTGGCCGAAAGATGTAAGGATCAAATGGGAGACTGGTAAATCTTTCTTAAGGTAACTCAAATTACCTAAATGGTTCAAACAACAACAATCAAGGACCCAAAGTCCTCAATAAGAACCGTGGCGCTACGACGGATGACATAACTGATTAATCCAAGAAGTCAAACTTTGTTAACACCAGCAATGTGAACAAACGGTAACAATAATGTGAATGTGAACAAAAAAAGGGGTAATAGTTTCACCCCTTCTGTTAATGCGGTGGAATTTAGTCATCCTCCTCCACTCCATAGTAGGTCCAGGCCCAGGGCCTAGTTCGATACTCGAACCAGTATCTGAATCAATTCCAATATCAATATCAGAACCAAGGCCATAGGCCACCGAACTTAAATTATAACCAACAACAAAACAATAATATAAATTATGGACCTCCAATGTGTACCAAAATCAAAGGACCCATGATTGCGATCCTAATTTATATTGCCCTTCCATAGGGTTAAATGGACATGTACGCATCGTATATGTTTGATTTCAAACCTTTTTATAGGACTTCCAAAGGACCAAAGCAGCTCTTTCTTGATATGTTTTTGGCAATCCTACGCAACCAATGCAAATACTTCACCTGGGGCCTAGATCCCCTTAGAACAATACCCTTGGGGTTTATAGAAGACCCTCTTTCAATGCTCCCTGAAAAACGGAAAACTTAATCCCTTGTTACACTAACAAGGGCCATAGTTTGGAAGCAATGATGCATGAAGTTTCATGAAAACTTCATCAAACAAATGGAAATTGCCTCCTTTAGACAGTAGGAATCAAACCAAGATTATCAGGATTGGTTCAGTTGGAGACTGAACCCGTAGGTTAAGCTTCAGTACTGAACCCGCACTCAAAATTGATTCTTCATGAATCATCCTTTTGGTCTACCGCTATCAGATGATGCACCTTAGGATGGCTATAAACCAGTAGGGGCACGTATGAATTTTATCATGACACTTCACTAAGTCCTTCTCCAGCATTTCCTTCTTAGAGTTGTTGAAGAATTCTCTCGCATATTGTAGATAGGACTTTATTAGATGCATACTGGGTCTTGGCACATCTTATCCATGTCACTCCTCATCTAGATCCATAGCCCAAATAAACCATCACAAACTTTGATAGTCTATCCCTCAGGGTAACCTGATAGAGATGTTGGTTTCCTTTCGACATTAGCAAGATTCCTACTGATGCTGAGTTAGGCACTAGAGGTGATCATTGTTGTAACTCTAATTTGGATGTACAACAACTATGTTAAGGATGTAATGATAGATGATGAGGATAGTATTAATATAGTTCCCTTAGTTTTATTCTTATAAGATTAGGTTATGGAGAATATATCTCTTGAATAATATTTTATCATCATCGAACCATTCACTATAGAGGCATACGATAGCCTCAATACAATGTAATGTTGATATAGAACCATAGTGCTTACTAGTTCCACCATAGATCCATAATATCTAGTATGTCGACTGACACTTTTGTATTATCGATCGGAAGACACTACTAAAATTCATTCATGATTTCTATGGTCGACCCTCGATTCATAGATTTTAGGAAGTCCCTTAAACATTGTTCCTAGATGTAAAAATCTAGCACTTAGGTAAAGGTATTATGGTGAGCTTATCAAGGTGTCATCATAGCCATTTAACCGATTCATGCTCATGTTGTAATTGCTCACTCAAAATGAGGAAATAATTAGATAGGATGTCATCTTGAATTTTCATGATATATGTTTTTATTCTGTTTTTTTTAGGACAATAGACTAAAGGTAACGATAACCTGAGTCACATTTTGAAAACTATGATACGATATAGGAATCATTTGTGTTGCAATTGAAGGGGTAAATCCAGATAAATCAACATAGTCATAATAGTAGTACACATGTAAGGCCACTATATGTAACTATGTAACATCATGGTTTTGTAATAGTTAAAGTGCATCGACACTACCTTCATGATTTTCATGTTACTATCTTCCATAATGTGATTAATTGGGCATAAGCAATATCTCTTTCAGGAGAAACTAATGTTAACAATATCCCCTAAGTGATTTTAGCTTAATTATGATTGGTAATAATATAAGGTCTATTTATATCATAGTGACATTTATATGAAATTTTCAGTTTCGATGAATCATCATAATTTAGACATATACTTCCCATAATGTCATCCTTGGACTCTACAACTAATGACGGTGCGATATGTACAACTTACAAATCTGGGGTACTTGTGCATCCATTCATGAGTAGTTTTTGGAAGATATACATGCCTTTTCCCTATCTCTGTTGAATATGTTGAAGGCATCAAATTATGTTGCAGCATTCCATTACGCTCTTCTATACATGACACTCTCTATCATAGCTATGAGGATGGTTTTCAACAATTGTAAGAGTTTTGGAGTGACTCCCTACTTGTCACTGAAGGGATTATTCTCGAAAGTTTATGAGATCAGATAATGAAAAATCCATACATGCTCTAAGGAGGTTGCTACCGGTAGTTGGTAACAAGGATGATATTACCTTGGTAGAATGTTCTGGCCAATATGCACATGTGTAGAGGGTCCCCAAAATCAGATCAGCCGATGGGATGGAGACGTCTTCCTTATGAATATGATTTTCCGAGCGAGGACTAGAAGGAAACTGAAATTTACCCTCTAAGTTTGAAATCTGAAAACCTATGTTTGAAAGAGTGCCAACCAACGCAATTATGAGCATATGTTAAGGCCAATAGAATGAGCCCTCCATCTAGAGATGATTGTGCAGGAGAATGGAAGAGGATAAATCTAACATGTGGGATGGGATTATTGAATGCATTGGTGCTTCTAAAAAGATCTTACATGATACAAAAAAACATAAGAGGAAAAGTCCTCGGGGCTAAAGAACTTGGTCAAGGAAATGAGGAAAAGACTTTGAAGCTATTGAATCGGGTATGAAGAAAATGAAATTCCAACATCAAAGGCTCTTAGCAGATCTTTGAGATAGATGATGAAGAGTTAGGATGGTGACCTCAAAAATATCCTGAAGCATGAGCATCAACAGGATGACCCCACTAGTACACTTGAAGGAACCCCCCTTAGATGTCAAAAGATACATTTGTTTCTTGGTGTTGGCGAGGAAATTTTTTGGGTGGACAAATTTTTGAATTCCTTGCCAACGCTCTAGGAATCTAAGTCCCTCTACTTAACCGGTGCAAGCTTCCATATATGCATGCATGAGAAAATATGGATTTCTATGGTAGCCTTTCGACTGGGGGTCCAACAGGGGCACTCCACTGACCCTGCGGAAAAATGTTGCAGTTATCTGCAAGGATGGAATTTGCTATGAAGGTGGGAAAGGGAGTGAGAAAAGAGGTAGGAAAACTAATGTCACAGGTAGAAAATTAGATTCTTGCATGCACTAGTTAGAAATTTCAAGACATGCATTCATGAGAAGAAACAACTCTGTAAATGGAAACAAGATGAGATAAGATTGCGAACTAATTTTTTTTTAAAATATCCTCATCAAAGAGGTTATAAAATCCTCCTTATATTGATGCTTAAACAAAATTTGTAAATAATGTAGGAATGGAAGAAATTTGAGAATGGAGGGAATTAGAAGAAAATGGCTATCTCCTTTGCTTTATCTAAGTACAATGCACTTGTGAGTTTACAATATTAATTGTTAGCCTTGTATAATGGCATGAAGAATCCATTAAATAAAATCAAGAAACAATTAAAACTTCTTCTTTGTTCTCAAGAAATGGTTTACAATATTTTCAATCATTCACATCCGTTCAGATTCTTGATTCGTAAAGAAACGCCAATGGCAGAAAAAACTAGACTTTTCATAATGTAGCCGTTACACTCGTTCTGTAACTTTGAATTTGAACCATTCATCTTTCCTTTGAAACTTTAAACTAGATTCCTCCACGTGGGAGACATTTCTTAGAATGGGCATGGAGGATGCTTTTTACATTTTGTGACTTTATAGAGATTTGGAATTTTGGAACATTTTGGCTCGCTCACCCGTTTTCGATATGGTCTTGACACGTGGCCTCACTTGAGTGGAGACAGAGTCGCAGGTCACTTTTATAATTTTATCTTTTTTCAATGCGGGCTCAAAAACACAAATTTCTCCGTAGGCCCACCTCCCCACTTTGACCTTCGATGCGGGCTTAATATTTGACTTTTTCCTTTAAGCCTGATTGGAGCTGCGGGTCACTTTATGACTTTTAGCCCTTTTGGAAACAAGGCTCAAATTCTCAAATCTCCTCGACGATCCGCCTCCCCGCTTTGAATTTTTTGATGGGGCTCAACATTTGACTTTTTCCTCATAGCATGATCGGGGCTATGGTTCACTTTATGACTTAAACGCCTTTTTTACAAAGAGGCTCAAAAACACAAATTGCTCTGCCAACCCACTTCCCGCTTTGACTTTCCAACGATGGGCTCAAGATTTGAAGTTTTCCTTTATGTTTAGCAGGGCTATGGGTCACTTTTTAAATTTAAGAGCTTGTAATGAAAAACACTCAAATTCTCAAATCTCCCAAATGATCTTCCTCCCCACTTTGACTCTTTTGATGTGGGCTCAACATTTGACTTTTTCCCTCTTAGCATGATCGGGGCTGTGGGGTCACTTTATGAATTTATGCCTTTTTTACAAAGAGGCTCAAAAATAGAAATTTCTCCTCTAGCCCACATCCAATTAGATATGTCCATGTACCCATGGATAATGGAGCCAAAATTTGATAGGGAAGAAAATTCCCATCATTCACGACTGTGGAAAAAATGCAGAGAAAAAGAAAACTCCACCATCTTGCAACCGATTTTCAAATTTCTTTCACGAACCAAGGAATTGAAAATAATACAAGGTTCAATGATCCATGGCCATAGAAAGATTGACAATATCATTCAGATGAGGACACAATAAAATTTTCATGTGTCCAACCAGGAAAAACAAAAAATTATCAAAATGTGCAGACTGGAGAGTTTAAACAACTTCAAAGCTTGAATTTCTCTATCTTTTCAGAATTCCAACTTTACTTGAACACTCCTAGAGGGTGCGAGCTAAATTTTTTTTGAATTTGAAATAAAAAATGAGGGGGGGATTTTGAGGGCAAGAACAATTGGCTCTAGCTTGGGGACATGACATGGGAATCCAGAATCTCAATTTTAGACCATATAGTTCATTGACCAGTGCCTTATCCATTGGGCCTTGTAGAGTCATGTATAACTTCGTGAAAGAAATATCAGAAGAAGGAAACACATAAACACACAATGGGAAGGAAACACACGAGACACAACAGAAGTGGAAACAAAACCACACAACGGAAAGGGAAACACGCCTAGCAATCACCTATGGTACAAGGCGGGGGACAACCCACTTTCATTGATGATACAATTAAAAGTATTGCTTGCTCTGAGGTAATTTCAATGGCTTTCCATCCAAATATGAGAGAAGAAAATTATTCTCACTGCAAGCTTCATGAATCTGGAATGGGCCGAGCCATAATGAATCAAACTTTCCATGGCTACCTTTTGGTTCTCTTCTCTTGTCCCATAGCAGGATGAAGTCTCCAACTTTGAATTCTCTAGCCTTGACCTTCTTATCAAAAATATTCTTTACTTCCAATTAGTGCTCCTTAATGCAATCCACCACTTGGAGTATATTTTTCTTCCAGCTTCTCAAGAAAGAGGATCCTCTTGTCAATGGAATCCTTGTACTGACCATCTTCTATTGTCTGTAGCAGCTTGAGAGCTGGCATCTCGATCGTGAGAGGTATTTCTACTTCAACTCCATACAATAGTTGGAATGGTGACATACCTATTGCCTTCTTGGGAGTGATCCTATCCACCCACAACACGTCATACAACCTTTTGTGCTAATTCCTTTGATTCTTGTTTACAAGCTTGTGGACAATGGTCACAATGTTATTGTTGCTTGATTCGGCTTGTTTGTTTCTTTACGGATAGTGGTTAGAAGAATGAGCTAGGGAGATTCCATAGCTATAGTAAAACTCAACCAACTCTCTTGAAGAGAAATAGGTAGCATTATCTGCTACAATCTTGTATGGCACTCCAAAACTGACTATGATATTCTCCTTTATGAAGTTGCATATTGTTTCAGTGTTGGCTTGTTTGGCCGGAATGGCTTCCACCCATTTGGTGGAGCAGTCTGTTGCTGTGAATACATAGGTGTGACCTACACTTGAGTGAGGGTTCAAAACACCAATGAAGTCCAACCCCCACTATTGAAATGGTTCTTCAATAACCACAGGCCTGAGTGGTATTGAAGCGAGTTGTGGTCTTCCAACAAACTATTGGCATGATTTGCATTTAGAAACCCAATCTTGAGTGTTTGCAAAGATGGTGGGCCAATAATACCTTCCTCAAAGGATCTTGTGTGTAGTGACCATTGCTAAAAAATGCCCACCACATGCTTGGTCATGGTATGTTTTAAGCAACTTTTCTTATTGCTCTTTATCTACGCACCTGAGGAAACAACCATCCAGGCCTCTCTTGTAAAGCACATGATTCCAGATTACAAATTTAGTTGTCTTCAACTTGAGTGTTCTCCTTTTCTTGTAATCAAGATGGGGAGGGAATTCTCCATAAGTCAGGTAATAGGCAATATCAACATACCACTCATTAGTAGTGGTGACAAATAAAACATGTGGGTTGTCTTCTCAACAAGTCGAGCAAGCACAGTTTTCTTCACCATGTTAAACTTTGAGTGTTTCATCTTCAGCAATCAACTTCCACAAGCCATTTCCCCTTACCAGATTGGAGGGTCAAATCTCCAAGTCATATTCTTCATTCTTTGCAAATCCAATTTCCTCTTTTAGCTCTGGGATCCTGCTGTGTCAAGATGGACTTGATTGCATTGCCGGGGACCATCACCACCGTATGGGAATTGAGGATGTAGAACCTAATTTTTTTATAGCCTTGACCATTGCATAGGCATGCTTCTCCAATTCATTATATTTTAGCTCATGTTTTTTCAAAGGACAACTCATGAAAGCAATAGGTGCTTCCATGCCTTCATCATTTTTCTGAACGAGAACGGCAGAGAGTGTATGTTCTGATGCATAACAATACATGATGAATTCTTTGTTAAAATATGGAGATACAAAAGTCAGAGCCTTGGCAATGGATTTCTTGATCTCTTTGAATTTCGCCTTCCCTTCGTTGTTTCGTTTGAAGTTTTCTCGTGGTTTCATCATGGAAGTGATGTGCTTCGTCAACTCAACAAACTCAGGAACAAAACGACGAAGAAAGTTCACCTTTTCGAAGAATGAATGAACTCCTTTCTTACTTATAGGCACGGCTAATGCTTGAATGGCTCTGATCTTCTCAGGATCAATGTGTGCTCCGTGTTTGTTCAAAATGTGCCCCAATAACTTGCCTTATGTGACTCCAAAAATGCACTTTTTTGGATTTAGTGATATGCCATGTTTCCTACACCTTGCAAGTACCTGTTCCAAGTGATAAATATGATCTCCCCTCTTCTTTGAAAATATTGTGAGATCATCAATATATATGACAATGCAATGCTTCATATATTTGAAGGCCAAATCCATCGCCCTTTGGAATGTAGCTCTTGCATTGATTAGGCCAAAAGGCATTTTGTTGTTGGCAAAAGTGCCCCGAGGTGTTGTAAAGGTTGTCTTGGTGCGGTTCTCCTCTGCCACTTTGATTTGATTATATCTTGAGAATCCATTAAGTAATGAAAGCATTTCATATCTAACGACTGCTTGCAGGATATGGTCCATGATAGGAAGAGGATAATTGTCCTTTAGTGATGCCTGGTTTAGGTTGCGAAAATCTGCACATATCCTTATTTCACCATTCTTCTTCCGCACTGGCACAATCTTAGCCACCCACGTTGAACGGTGGATGGGAAAGATGATCCTTGCATTGACCATCTTCGTTAGCTCCTCCTTGATGGTATCATCGATCTTTAGGTTGTACGACCTTTGTTTCTGCCTGAAGGGCTTAACACCCTGCTTCAAAGGAATTGAGTGATGCATTTCCTTTGGCTAGAAGGATTTGAGTTCATCATAAGAGTAGGCCAAGAAATCTGAGTATTTCTTGAGTAAATCAATAAACGTTATTTTTTATTCAGGCAAGCAACATTTTCCAATATTGACCATCCTTGGCTCCTCCAGGGTACTAGTGTTTTCTTTATCAAAATTAGTTGGGCGCCGAGAAGACTGATTTTCTTTCTCTTGAATGAATCTGTCATGTTTGTCAAAGAGGTCTTCTAAAGAGACTAGGCCTTTGGGAATTTTGTTCCCTTTCAATTTGATTACCCCCCTCATCATCAATCCCTTCAATTCCTTCTTTCTATTCTTTGGGGACTACTTCTCGGTGTGGATTTTCACCTCCTTCAAAAAAGAGATTATTGAAATTATCCGTTTGCTCCAAAAAGGCTAGAATTTGGTTATCATCATTGAAGACTTGCCAATGATTTGCATTGTTTAGTACACTAGGCTTGAATATCATTTCAATGGTCACTTTGTCTTTGCCAAAAGAAGGATGAGGTGTCACTAGGGAAGCTGACATTGTAAGATAATCAGCCTTTTCATCACGTTCCCTTGGAATAGCTTTAATGGAAAATGCATCAAAATATTAAATGCAGTCCCACACTCTGTTTCTGTAATGTCGGAGTCTTGGATTCTTCACCTGGTATTGTTGGTAGACCTGCTTTACTACAACCTCTACATCACCTCGACATCTCAGTTTCTTAATTCCCATGTCCTCTACTACACTCATGCCTATGATTAGTGCTTCATACTCTACAGTGTTATTTGTATGATCAAATTGCAGTTTATAGGCAAATGGGTACAACTCATTGGAAGGAGAGGACAATACTACACCAGCTCTCGAGCCCACACTGGAATGACTACCATCAAATTCCATTGTCCAAATTTGATCTTCCTCTTCCTCCATGGGAAGTGGCAAGTTCTCCTCTTTTTTTGATGTGAGGAAGTAGTTTCCTAGCCCACAATCTTGAAATAGAATGTTTGCTTTCGAATCTTCGGACTTTCATACTGTGAACGTCATCTTTCTTACTGGAAGAAACTTCTTCATCTCGCCTTTTATTGGGATAGTTACAGATGACCAATCCATTATTATCTCTCCACCTAGGTCTCTGCAGAAACTCCTACTCAATAGCATATCAAAGGATGCTAGGATGTTTGCTACCAGTATGGTTAGGAGCACCTTCTTGTCTGGAAAATTAGCTAGTGCTACATGTGCATCTTTGATTCTTCCTACGAATGGCACTTATTTGGATTCCATTAAGTAGCAGGTGCCATTTACCTGGGTCAAGGTGAGGCCTAGAGCATTTGCAACTTTGGCTGGCATCACATTGTCTGAGGCTCTGGAATCTATGATACAATTATTTAGCTAAAAGCCTTTAATGACGAGTGACAGGTAGAAAGGTTCAACCTTGTTGGTTTTGGAGGCACCGAGGGCTATCAAGTTTTGGGAAGGTGGTGTGGATGGTGCGGGTAGTAAACCTTTAGAATTAGGACTCGAGGATACAGGGTTACCACCACAAACTATATTAATGAACCTGTCAAACTGGGCAGGGTGTGTTTGTAGGTATTCTATTCTAAGAGCTGGACTTTGGTTTTTGCTTGCATGTTCCACAAAGTCAAATGGGGTTATGGTGAGCGAGGAAGAGGTTACAGAGATGGAGGAAGATACATGGTAAAGGCTTTGCTACTTTGGGTGTTGAATTCTCCTTTTCGAGTGTAGCAATTGGCTTGGAAGGGGGTGAGGGTGTAGCTTTTGATTGAACCTTATATGTTTTTACAGGAACAACGTTTAAAGGAGAATTGTTCTTAACAACTTTTGAGCTGGGAGAAGAATTAGATGACTTACTTGGCATAGTAGCATGATCCCTGACAACTAGTGAGTTTGGTTTTTCTTTGGTCGACTCCATAAAAGGTGGTAATGGTGATCCTGTACTGATGATTTTATTTTGTGTGACCTCTAGAGGAGAATCTTCTTTATTCCTCTTATCCTTTACCACCACCGTTGAGGATGAAACGCCTTTCCTGTATTGTGCACGAGTGAAAACAACACATGAGAAACTTGGAGCTTCTTCATCATCCTCATCTTCATCATCAACGTACTCAATTAGGCCATTGTGCATATCAAATTCCTCGACCTCAAGATAATTTTCATAGTCTTCCATATTCTCTTCTTCAGTTTCATCAATTTTTGCTTCCTCCTCTTACACTTTGGTGTCACAGATGGCATTGACTGGTGGTGCTTCAAGAGCAAGCCGACGAGGAGGTGGAGCAATCCTTGGCCTATCTGGAGGTTTTGGTTTCCTTGAAGCATTCTGCATTGTGATTTGAGATAGCTACTTCTTCAAGGCAACCAAGTCATTTTCCATTTTTTGGAACATTGGATCTGTGGTGACAGAGTTTGAATTTTGACCCTTTTTCTTTCCATTGGGGCCTTTCACCTTTCCAGAAAGGATTAGATCATCATCAATTTCTATTGAAAAGTCCTGAGCTTGCCTCAATGTTCTTGGTTGGGCTCTTCTGAGGAATAAACCTACTTCTAATGGAAGAGCACTAATGAAAAACCTCTTCAAATTATTTTCGGGAGGCACCACATCTTCAGGGATCCTTCTTATCACTCTATCGTATCTTGCTATGAAGTCCCTCATTGACTCAGAGGTTTCTTTCTTCATTTGTACCAATTGGACCAAAAGATCTTGACAATATTTTGTGCTCTTGAACCTGTGTTTGAATGCACTTATTATATCATCCCAACAGGTGACGGATCTCGGGGGTAGCATGTAGAACCGTTCGGTAACCTTTTCTTGAAGTGATTCCACAAAGAGTCAGACTGACACATCTTCATCTTCAACACCCAACACACCGCAAACAGTGATAAATGATGCTACATGCTCTTCAGGTTGTTGAGAACCATCCCCTCTGAATTTTGGGGAGTTTTTTCTCGAGCCTCTCAGTAGCTCATGGAGTGGTTGAGCAAGATCTAGTGGACCAATGTTTCCTCCCCATGGTACATTAGGCCTACAGGTGTCGCGATCAAGTTCATGCTCACGATCATGATCCCCCATTCTATGTCTGTTTCTATCTTCCAACCTGTTTAAGGCTGCAGCTTCTACTGCTACTCTTTCATTTGCCTCGACTTGAAGTCTCTCGATTTATTTGAGTTGAACTCTTATTTCCTCGTCTGCTCTTGCTTCTCTTTCTCTAGATTCTTCTTCGGTCTCTACATCAGTGAAATATTCAAGGTTCTCATTGATGTATAGAAATTCATCATCTAAATGAATGGCAACACTCAAGTTCACAACGTGACCGGTTTCTTGAAAAGGAAGCCTCTTGATTTCGAGTAGCTCTTGTCTCCTTTGAAGTTCCTCAAAAATGGGATCAGTTTGTCCTCCTTGTCTCTGTTATTAGGTGTATCTTCTATCCGCCAACTTGAAAATCTATGCTCTTCTTTGCAGTGCTAGAATTTGTGTTTGCCTCTCCAATTTAGCAACGCGTTCTTCTTCAAGGTCCAGAATTCTCATGGCAAGGAAGTAGTGATTGGCACTTTGTCTATTATGCCAGATAGCTTCCCTCAAATCTGAAGCAACGTCTTCTTGGATGTGGAAGAGCAATTCGGGTCTTTCAACAGGAGGGTTTCCCGAAATAGCCATGATTTGAATCCATGTGGCTCATATAGCCATTCAAATTCCAGATTTTTTTTTTGAATTTTTTGACCTTGCAGTCGCATTCAAGTGCAGATATGGCTAAATCAACCCCACGGTGGGTGCCAAAAATTGTTGGCAAGGAAATTTGTTGAGTGTAAAAACTCATGGATTCCTTGCCAACGCTTTGGGAATCTAAGTCCCTCTACTTAACCGGTGTAGCTGTCGTATATGCATGCACGTGAAAATGTGGATTTCTGTGGTAGCTTTTTGACTGGGGATCCAACAAGGGCACTCCACTGACCCTATGGAAAATGCTTGTAATTATCTGCAAGGGGGAATTTGCTATGAAGGTGGGAAAGGGAGTAAGAAAAGAGGTAGGAGAACTAATGTTGTAGGTGAAAAATTAGATTCCTGCACACACTAGTTAGAAACTTCATCACATGCACTAAATTTAGAGGAAACAACCCTGTAAATGGCAACAAGACCAAATAGAATTTGATGAACACAAAGTATCATGAAACCCCTTAGTCAAAGAAAGCTATAAAATCCTTCTTCTTGTATTGATGCTTAAACAAAAGTTGTACATAATGGAGAAATGGAGGAAATTGAGAAAAGGGGGGGGGAATGGAAGAACAAATGTTTATCTCCTTTGTTCTCTCAAAGTACAATATGCTCTTGAGTTTACAAGATCAATTACCCCCTTACAATGGTGTGAAGAAGCCATTAAATAAAATCTAGAAAGAGTTACAACTTCTTCTTTGTTAGCAAGAAATGGTTTACAATATTTTCAATCATTCGCGTCCATTCAAATTCTTGATTCGCGAAGAAACACTTATGGCGGAAAAAACCAAACTTTTCATAATGCATCTGTTACACTTGCCTTGTAACTTTTAATTTGAACCGTTCATCTTGCCTTTGAAACTTTAAACCTGAGTTTTCCACGTGGGAGAAATTTACTAAAGCGGGCGTGGAGGTTTCCTTTTGAATTTTGTGGCTTTATAGAAATTTGGCATTTTGGAACATTTTGGCCCACTCACCCCGTTTTTGATATAAGCCTGACACATGGCTTCACTTGAGTGGAGACAGAGTCGCAGGTCACTTTTATAATTTTACCTTTTTTCAATGCAAGCTCGAAAACACAAATTGCTCCGCAGGCTCGCCTCCCTGCTTTGACTCTTTTGATGCAGGCTCAACATTTGACTTTTTCCCTTTGTGTTTGGCGAGGTTGCGGGTCACTTTTTTAATTTTAAGCCCCTTTAATGAAAAAGGCTCAAATTCTCAAATCTCCCCGACGATCCGCCTCCCCACTTTGACTCTTTTGATGCGGGGCTCAACATTTGACTTTTTACTTTAAGCCTAATCGGTGCTGTGGGTCAATTTATGACTTTTAGCCCTTTTGGAAACAAGGATCAAATTCTCAAATCTCCCTAACAATCCACCTCCTTGCTTTGACTCTTTTGATGTGGGCTCGACATTTAACTTTTTCCTTTAAGCCTGACTGGGGCTGTGGGTCACTTTATGACTTTTATCCCTTTTGGAAACAAGGCTCAAATTCTCAAATCTCCCCGACGATCTGCCTCCCCGCTTTGACTCTTTTGATGCGGGCTCAACATTTGAATTTTTTCCTTTAAGCCTGATCGGGGCTGCGGGTCACTTTATGAATTTTAGCCCTTTTGAAAATAAGCCTCAAATTCTCAAATCTCCCTGACAATCCATCTCCAAGTAGATATGTCCCATGTACTCGTGGATAATGGAGCCAAAATTTGACAAGGAAGAAAACATCTATCATTCACGAATGTGGAAAAAATGCTGAGAAGAAGAAAACTCCACCATTTCGAGCCCGATTTGTAACTTTCTTTTGTGAACAAAGGAATTGAAAAAAATACAAGATTCAAAGATCCATGGCCATAAAAATATTGAAAATTTTCTAAAAATGAGGACAACAATAAAATTTTTCATGCGTATAGAAAGGAAAATGGAAAATTTATCAAAACATGCGGATTGGAGAGTTTAAACAACTTCGAAGCATTAATTTCTCTATCTTTTCAGACTTCCAACTTTACTTCAACACTTTTGGAGGGTGTGAGCTCAATTTTTTTTAATTCGACTTTAAAAATGAGAGGGGGATTTTGAGGGCGAAAACAAGACAAAAGAGAATCCTAAGATCTTAAAACTCGTTTCTTCTCTAACTCCAGATGATATAGAAGCACATATGAAGGTGCTCAAATAACATTCGAAAGCCTTCCCCTTTAGTTATAAGAAAATTATGGGAATCACTCCTGACGTGGTGGTTCTGTCATCACCAATCCGGTACTATGATAATTCTTCACCGGGAAGTCCTCGTGCTATGATTATTTACTAATGCACAACGTTTAGTTTGGTGGATGTAATCTGGAAACGCTAACAACAAACATAACACAAGAATACCATAGACTATCATAAAAAGGAGTGATGATAAATTCTGAAATATCAGAGTAAATTATAATATTAACATGAAATTGTTACAATCTCACCCATGAGGTACTTCAAGTGTTATTGACTTCACTTGCCTTCCACCAATACTATGGGAGAAACTTCACAATTACACCTCTTAATGGCTTCTTCGACACACCTTTAAACTGATGGCTTCCTTTACACACTTACTCATACAATATTTCTCACTACTTCCTTCTATGATAAATGAGGGGGGTGGCCTTTTATATTTATAGACTTCTAGGCTTATCCATCTTATCTCTAAGATAGGATAAGAAATCCACTCTGACGAATCATATTCCATACCTTAACTCTTATCTGTACATGTAAGCTTATCTTTTAAGATAAGATAAACCTTATCATTTCACATGGGTTCCACATTTTTAGACTTTTTACAAATAAAATACACAAAATATTTATGACCTCACTCTTTGTCCTTATTACCAATATAATATTTCTAATTCCTAATCATGTAGACCCTACTTCTCTACTTACCTCAACTTTGACATTTTAACATTACCCGGACCACTTACGACAAATATTTACTTTTTACCACAGCATTCCTATTGTACTTTTTACTATTATCGTACTATACATTATTGGCGGTGGTCGTAACTGGCAGCGCCGTTATCTTCTATCAGACGCTACTACTAATTATACTTAACAACATCCTATTCCTAATACATACATTAATGAAATAGAAATTACGGAGGAAAATTTTAGTGTCGACATCTTCCCCCTTCCTAGCTTCTACTCCGTCCTCGGAGTAGACTATTATGGTGCTTGAAAAATCTTCAACTTGTTGTGGTTGACCCCATTTCGTAATGGGAGTGCCATCCAATTCCTCCAGTCGGTACGTACCATTTTCATGCACAGCTGCTATTTTGTAGGGCCCCATCCATTTTGGAAGAAATTTTCTATGTCTTCTTTTTTTGTATCTAGAATCATATACTAGAACCAAGTCATTCACATGAAATGGAGACCACCGAATCTTTTGATCAAAGTATTCCTTCTGCTTCATTTTATTCTTATAGCTTGTATCCTTAGCTATTTCCCTCATTTCCTCTAGCAAATGAAGATGTACCAACCTTTCTTTTACTGAATCACTTTCATCCATCCTTTCATTTTCCATAACTCTGACCGTTGGAATATCAAACTCAATAGGAAGAACTAGATCAATGCCATAAACCAACTGAAATGGGGAGTATCATGTTGCTGACTTTGATGTTGCCCTATATGCCCACAATGCTGCATGAATCCTCTTATCCCATTTATGTACCTGTAAGGCTGCATCTTTTGCTAGAATTTGACACAATACAAAATTTGTTCGTTCCACCTGTCCATTTGTGCTTGGTTTGTATGTTGTTGCTTTCCTATGCTTAATAGAAAACTTATTGACTAGGGATTCTACCACCTCATTAATGAAGTGGCTTCCTTGATCTGTTACAATTTCTAATTGACAACCAAATCTGGTGACAATGCGTTCATATATGAACCTTGCCACTTCATCCATGGAAGCTGTTTTCAATGGCCTAGCTTCAACCCACTTGGTTAAATAATCTGTGGCAACTACAATATACTTATTTTGGCGTGAGGTAGTTGGAAGTAGACCTACAATGTCTATTCCCCACTTTTCAAAGGGACCAAGTGGAAGAATAGGGCATAATGGAGCTGATGAAGTCTTACGGTTACCATGTGTTTGACAAATATCACATGTCTTACAATAATTATAACAATCTTTAAAAAGAGTGGGCCAGTGATAACCTGCATCCAAGATCCTTCTTGTTGTAAGTTGTCCAGAGAAGTGCCCTCCACATGTACCATTATGGAATTCTTCTAGCAGCTCCTTCCCTTGATCACATCCAACTGCCCTCTTGTACTGTCCATCAGGTCCTATTCGAAATAATACTCCATGCAGAATAGAATATGGACGACTGACTTGAGTAATCTTTCTCTTAGTCTTTGCATTGGCACCATCAGGAAACTTAAATTCATTCCAAATATTTATGTATTCACTAGGGATTGTGTCAAGGGATAACAATGTTGCATCGGGGAAATCATCATCATCACAAGATGATCCTAAACCATCATAGGCTCGAGAGAGTGCATCTGCATTAACATGCTTCTTTCCTGGCCTATCTATAATATCAAATTCAAATTCTTGTAGCAAAATTATCCATCTTGCTATCCTCCCTGATGGGTTAGGCTTATTTGAAATATATTTTAGAGCCTGATGATCTGTTACAACTAGAAATTTTTTCCCTAGCAAGTAATTCCTAAATTTTTTATAGCAAAAATGATAGCCAGAGCCTCTTTTTCAGTTACAGTATAATTTACCTCAGCACTACTCATTTGTCTGCTCCCAAAGTAAACTGGATGTTCATTCCCATTTTCATCCTTTTGGCTCAGAGTACTTCCTAGTGCTACATCTGAGGCATCAGTGTACACAATGAATGGCTTGCTCCAATCTGGATTCTTTAGAACAGGTGAAGACACCAGGGCTTCCTTCAATTGTTCAAAAGCTTCATGCGCTTTATTTCCTGGTTCATAAGTAACATCCTTCTTCAAGAACTGGGTTAGTGGCTGTGCAATATTTGAGAAATTCTTGATGAACCTTCTATAGTAACCCACATGGCCTAAAAAATGATCTCAACTTACTTCTATTCATAGGAAATGGTAACTCTTTGATTTTTGAAACTTTATCAGGATCAGTACCAACACCATCTCTCGATACAACATGCCCTAACAAAACGCATTTAGAACATCCAAAGAAACACTTTGTAGGGTTTAGTGAGGCTTGTGCTTCATCTAACCTTTGAAATGTTGTCTCCATCTGGTGCAGGTGGTCCAACTTGCTCCCATAGATGCAAAAATCATCCAGAAATACTCTAATGAAGGTCCCAATGTAGGGTTCGAACACCCTATTCATCAAACGCTAGAATGTTGCCGGAGCATTACACAACCCAAAAGGCATAACTCTATAAGCAAACATTCCCCAAGGAGTGGTGAACGTGGTCTTCAGTTGATCTTTCTCCGCTATACGAACTTGGTTGTAGCCGCTATATCCATCAGCAAAACTATAGCACTCCTGGCCAGCTACTTCGTCCAAGATCTGATCTGAAAATGGAAGAGGGTAATGATCCTTCTTTGTTGCCTTATTGAGCTTCCTGTAGTCAACACAAATGCGTAGCTTCCCATTCTTTTTTATTGAGATCACAATGGGAGAAACCCATTCTGAATTCTCCACAGCAAATATGAATCCTACATCAATCAACTTATCTATTTCTTCTTTTACAGTCTTGGAAAAATTAAGATTCATTCTATATGGCATTTGCTTTATGGGCTTAGCACCATCTACCAGCTCAATAGAATGTTCTAACCAACTTACTTGATGGAGTTCCTTGTAATCAAAAGTGAATATGTGTATGTACCTTCGAAAGAGCTGGAGGTAGGATTCCTTCTCACCCTCCATCACAGCATCACCAATCTTTATTTGCTGGAGACGATCATCAATTTCTTCTTCAGATAATTTTATGGGGTCATGAGTCGGTGTGATTGGAAGGATATCCATGACTGAAACATCAACCTCACTTTCTTCATCTTCTGTGTCCACTTCACTGGTACTAAAGTAATCAGAGGATGTCCAATCATTAGTTTCATCACTTGAATCAACAGGTTCTACCTTATGATGCCGAGGGATCATGTTTATTTTCACCCTCTCTCTACCACATCTAAGTGTCATGAAGCCTTCATTCCAGTAGTTCCGTGCATGAACTATCCTTAGTCATGGTCTTCCCAACAACATTGGGTATGCAACAGTACCATTTTTCATCACCTGAAAGTCTACCACACATACAACACCCATAACAGATATTGCCACATTTGAAACTACACCTTCTGGTTTAGTTTTTCCCTTATTTAATGACCTTAGCATAAGTGTTGAGGGGCGATCAATTTTTTAAACCCAACATATTCATTACAGACTCGGTCATTACATTAACTGCAGCACCTCCATCAACTAAGACATCATGAATTGAAATGCCATTACATAGTACCTCAGCTTGTGGAGCATAGAGATCCGCCTCTACCTCCAACACAGGGACCTCAACCTCCTTCCTTCGTCGAGCATTGAGTCCACTTCGCGGCTCCCGTCTCTTCTCAGAAGACACAACCAAGAGTTGACCATATGTAATATTTGCAGGGCTTTTGGACAGATCTTCTAAGATGGAGTATGGTCCTTGTCCCTGTGAAATCAGAAAATCCTGCACACCCAACTTTCTTCTCTTATGTTTCTTACTAGTTTCTCCTTTCATCTTTTTAGGATCATTTCCATCTTGGTTATCTTTTTCTTTCTTTCTTTTTGTTACAAACACATCTACTTCATTATTTATGCTCTTATCTACTACATCAAAAGAATTCACAGGTGCTTTTCCTTTATCATTATCTCTTGTACTAGATGTAGAAGCTCTATCTGGACAATTATACTTATAATGACCTTTTTTATAACAACCATAACAAACAACTTCAGAAATATTTCTTTTTGGACCTCTATCTCCTCCCTGAGAACTAAATTCCTTTCCTTGAAGAAGATTAATAGTTAACTGACCCATCTTCTTGAGCAGATCTTCATACTCAGTAGATGTAATAGGAGAAAGATTTGTGCTCACCGAGAGTGGTTGTGGATTCTGGACCAAAGGTGTTGGTGTAGGCTCTACCTTAGCAACAATTTCTTTGGGCTCCTCTTCCATGCTTTCTTCTTGCCTTCTTGCAATCTCCTTTGCTTGTTCAATGGTAGTTGGGCGGTCATACTTCACTCGTTGTCTGATCTCTGGCTTCATCCCAAGAATGAAGTGCTTACATAAGAGATTATCCACGCCATTCATCAACCCATTCTCTAATCCTTCCTTCTGGATCTGGGCATCGAGCTTCCTCTTTAGCTCTAGAACACGAGAATGATAATCCTTTATCTTCTCCTTCTCTCCTTGGGATAGCTTTGTGATATCGATCATGAGATCTGCATATTTCTGTTGTTCACCAAATTCTTCAAGAAAACTTTCAGTTAATAAATCCCATGAATTTTTCACATTATCACATAGTGTTTCAAACCACATAAGTGTCGAACCGTCCAAAAAGGTAGGAAAAAATTCAATCCATTGTTCCCTTCTTATAAGGCCATTACAAATACAAGATCGTTTAAACTCTTAAATGAAAGAGGAAGCATCTTCATTAGATTGGACTGAAAAAACAGGAATCTTCCCCATTTTCAAAAGTAACCACCGTAAAATACCAACCCACAAGTAAAATCAACAAGACTTATGTGCACAAATAATTGGAATCACTGTAATAGAAAGTGACTTTACACCTTTCTACAGTAAAATAGAAATGACCACGGTAACTATGGTAAAACTTGACTTACTGCGGTAAAAACTGACTTTACTGTGGTAAACACTATTCACAGTAAAAAGTGAAGTTACTGCGGTAAATACTATTCATGGTAAAAAGTGACTTTACTGTGATAAATACTATTCACAGCAAAAATGACATTACCATGGTAACTACTATTCATGGCAAAAATGACGTTACCATGGTAATTACTATGCACAGTAAAAATAAGGTTACCCCTCCAATTGATTTTTGACTAAGTGGGAATATCTCTCCAGAAAATCCACCAACGAGAAATAGTCCCGGCAACGGAACCAAAATGTCATCACCAATCTGGCACTATGATAATTCTTCACCGGGAACTCCTCGTGCTATGATTATTTACTAATGCACAGCCTTTAGTTTGGTGGATGTAATCTGGAAACACAACAACAAATATAACACAAGAATACCATAGACTATGATAAAAAGGAATGATGATAAATCTGAAATATCAGAGTAAATTATAATATTAGCATGAAATTGTTACAATCTCACCCATGAGGTACTTCAAGTGTTATTGACTTCACTTGCATTCCACCAATACTATGGGAGAAACTTCACAATTACACCTCTTAATGGCTTCTTCAACACACCTTTAAACTGATGGCTTCCTTTACACACTTACTCATACAATATTTCTCACTACTTCCTTCTATGATAAATGAGGGGGGGTGGCCTCTTTATTTATAGACTTCTTGGCTTATCCATCTTATCTCTAAGATAGGATAAGAAATCCACTCTGACGAATCATATTCCATACCTTAACTCTTATCTGTACATGTAAGCTTATCTTTTAAGATAAGATAAACCTTATCATTTCACATGGGTTCCACATTTTTAGACTTTTTACAAATAAAATACACAAAATATTTATGACCTCACTCCTTGTCCTTATTACCAATATAATATTTCTAATTCCTAATCATGTAGACCCTACTTCTCTACTTACCCAAACTTTGACATTTTAACATTACCGGACCACTTACGACAAATATTTACTTTTTACCACAACATTCCTATTGTACTTTTGACTATTACTGTACTATACATTATTGGCGGCGTCGTACTGGCAGTGTCGTTATCTTCTATCGGACGCTACTACTAATTATACTTAACAACATCCTATTTCTAATACATACATTAATGAAATAGAAATTACAGAGGAAAATTTTAGTGTCGACAGTTCAAAACCTTGTCATGAAGGCTGATGCCAAGCCCGTGAAGCATAATTCACAACCCTTGAAGCCAAAGGTGGCTTTAATGGTTAAGGAGGAAGTAATGAAGCTTCTTTATATGGGTTTCATTAAACTATTGGACTATTCCATGTGGGTTTCTAACATCGTCCTGGTCCTTAAAAAGAAGAAAAAAATACACATTTGTATAGACTTTAGAGACATTAACAAAGTATGTCTTAAGGATGACTTTCCATTGCCTTCCATCGATGTCACTGTAGATGCAACGACTAGTTACGAGTTGTTGTCACTTATGGATGGCTTCTTTGGCTACAATCAGAGAAGGATCTTTGAGGAGGATCAAACCAAGACTACCTTTACTACCCCTTGGGGAACCTTTTGCTACGCAGTTATGGCGTTTGGCTTAAAAAATGCTAGAGCCACCGACCAACGAGCAATGACATACATTTTCCATAATCTTATTCATAAGATTATGGAATCTTACATCAATGATTTTCTCGCTAAGGCCAAGAAACATTGTGATCACAGTGAGGTGCTTCGCGTTATCCTCTCTTGTATTATCAAATATAGTGTAACATTGAATCTGGAAAAGTCCATATTTGGAGTGACGAGAGACAAGTTGTTGCGGTATATTATTTCTTCTCGAGGAACTGATGTAGATCTAATAAATATTAGGGTGATTTTGGAGATGATTCCACCTTGAGACGAATTAGGCATTAGGTCTTTTAAGGGTAAACTTGGGGCAATCCGTAGGTTTATTTCGAATCTAACTTGTGTCGTCCATCCCATCAACAACTTGATAGAGAAGAAGTGTAGTAAAGAGTGGACTTTTGAATGTCACAAGGCATTCGAGTCAGTCAAGCACTTTCTCATGTCACCACCTACACTCATGCCACCCAAAGCTGACCGTCCTTTGATGTTAAACTCTTCAGCCACCGAGGTCTCGCTAGCTTGCATGTTGGCATAGAAAGATGATGATAACCGTGAGCGTGTCGTTTACTTCATTAGTCACACTCTGTTTGACTATGAGACACATTATATGTAAACAGAAAAATAATGTTTAGCGATAGTTTTCACAACGAAAACGTTAAGGAATTATATGTTTAACCAAGAAACGTGAGTGATCATCAAGTCTGACTAGCTACGAACCTTCTTGATTTACGATACCTTATCCAAAAATGCTGGACGTTTTCTCACATTGATGGGGTGAATTCGAACTCACCTTCATCAACTAGAAGTCCATCAAAGGACAAATTATTGTTGATTGGTTGGTGGACAACCTGATAGATTTGTGGAGACCTAGTAGACGTAAATTTCCTCGATGAGTGTGTATTTTATGTGGAAACAAATCCTCCCATTGCATCATGTCCATGGTACACTAATATCATTAATCATACTATGGACCGTACGTATCCTAAGGGAGTGACCTCGTTGTTTCACCTGATTCTTAGGCATTTCTTTGAAATATTGATGAAACAGATAGGGTAACGGGCATAGGAGGAATACCTGTTCAAATGTTGGTTGATGGGTTGCTACGCGCGTATGACTTCTGAATCCACAACTGATCATGAGAGATTCCTTTTGGCTAGGAGGAACTACCTGTAATTGAAAGCAAGACCACCAGAAAGAGTTAAACAATATGTGTAGTGAACTGCCTAGCGTGTGCTAGATCCGGGAAGTGTGATACTCCCTAGATGGATGTCAGTGCACTCTTTAAAAAAATTTAATACGGGTAGTGAAATAAATCCTATTGTAATTTGAAATGAATTAGGTATCTCCCTTGAAACACAATAAGAAAGATCTAATCTAACAGGCTAAGTTAAAATAATATCTGAAGGTCAAGTAACTAGTTCTGGGTCTGTGTAGGTCTGACAGAGGTCTCAGGCAGATCACAAGTGAATAAGGGTGATATGGAATTAGGTGGATAGGTTACTTTTCTAGGTTGTATTGGCAAATACAGAGACCAATGCTAGTTAAGGGTGACCGATGGCAGTTGGGTGTAACCGGTTCTGGTTACTATGGAATTATGGGAATGGCATAGAACGAGTTTTGGGTCTCCTTTGTGATTACACAAAGCGATTTGGTCGGTCGGAATGAGGTGTTAGGTGGTTTGGGAGGGATTTGGAGAGGTTGTAATGGGTATATGGAGGGGTGAGTGTTAACGGAGGTCTGTGGATGGCCAAGATAACAAAGGGTGACAATATAATGATGAAACCAATGAACCAAAGGAGTATAACATTCCACTTACTTGGATTCTGGTCCTAGGTGCCTGTGAGTGATAAGTGAAGGTGTTGGTAAGGGTTTAAATTTTGTTGAGGATCACCAAACGTTGGAAAGCTCCTGCATGGGCTGCTTGTGCTCTCCTTCTTGCCTGATTGGATCAACTCCTTTTTGGGGTGATTGTTGGATGGCTGGGTAGGAGAAAAATGCTTGATCTCCTTCCTTGCATGCGTGTTCTCGCTGAAATTCGTTCTCAGAAGATGTGATATCTCTCAGGAATGTTCCCAATGTTTTTCCAACTTTCTTCCAACCTTCAAAATAAGGTTGTTTTGGGGATTAAAAGGTGACCGACGGCGGTTCCTGTTAACCGGCAACGGTTAGGGGTAACCGGCGTCAGTCAAGGTGGGATTTCCTAGGTTTACTAAAGTAGGGAGATCCTCTTGATTTTTTGGGATCTCGTGTCGTTAACCCATGGATTAGACTGGAAGTGTCTTGTATGCATGTGGGAATGTGCTTAGAGAGAATGTAGGCATTGATTTTTAGGGTTTGAGTAAGTCTTAGTTAGTTATGGCAACTTACTAAGAATAGGTCTTAGGGTGAGTTGGCTTGATGAGGTGTCTAGGTGAGGTGTATGTGTGGATATTATCTAAATTAAGATATTTAAATAATAAATATGGTGAGGATAATGAATTAATTTAATTAAATTAATATTAGTGAGGTGAAGGGGGCCATGGCTAGGTGAATGTGATGAAGGTGTTTATTTGTCGAGGGACCAAAGGGGAGTGTGACCTAATTTTAGTGTCTACATTTTGCCCCTTTTTGTTGCATAGCTTGTATTGGTAAGCGACGCTAACAAAAATAAGATGTGGTTGCCCCATGTGTGGGTGAAGGTGATCCCCCTCAAACCAGGAAATGATGAGGCAGAAGGTAGAATTGGTGAGTGGTTTGATAAAAAGGTAAATGTGAGAAAGAGAAAGGTGGGGAACGGGTAAAGAAGGGTTAAAGGTCTGCTTGGGTAATATAGGTTATCGGTCAGGGTCAAAGGTAGTGACAGTTAAACACACGCACTAGTATAAACTGCAACACACTACCAGGTTGAAGAGCAGTCAAACTCTACATCAACTAAGGTCAATAGGTTCATCCCAACAAGGTTGAAGTGATTCTTGTACCCAAGGTATAGGATATGGTCAGGAAACACAACATAGGTTAGGTGCAGGAACGTTTAGGTATGTTTCTGTACACCAAAGGTAAGGTCAAGATAAACGGTCATGGAAATAGGCTAAGTAAGGTCATTAGGTCAAAAACACAGGTAACAATGCCGCGAGGTATAGTGAACACATGAGGTCAAAGGTCACTAGCGATGGTCTAGGGACAAAAAGCTAGGTCACGGCACGAGTAAGGCTGAGGAATGAGGAAAATAAAGAGTCCCCAAAGGAGGACAAGGGAGGTAGTAAATGAGGAGGTCAAGTGGGTGAGGCAAATAGTTAGGGTAAAGGGTAGGTGAGGTAAATGGTCAGGGTAAAGGGTAAAGGGTAAATGGTCAGGGGAAAGGAGGGATAGGTAGGGTAATAGGGTGAAATGTTGGGTTTTGTGCTAGATAGGGTGACCGATGCTGGTCAAGGGTAACCAACGTCGATATAGTGCAACCGTCCACAGGAAGGTAGGGCACAAGATTGATGTCGGTGAAGGTGAACCAGCATCAGTTAGGTCGGGGTTGTTATAAAAACAAAAAATCCGTGTTTTTTGTTATTCATTTGTCATATTACGATTTGAGAAAATGAAAAAAGAGAGAGAAAAGACATAAAAGTGTCCAGACGAAACGAAGCATTGAGTTGGCAGTGTGAATTACGGGTGATTGGTTAGTGACAATCAGGTCCACAGGATCAGTGTGAGTGATTTGATTTGGTTGTGGGTAGTGATTTGGTGATGGCAGAGGCCAGAGACAGATCGGGTGGGCCACCGGTTGTAGCGGCCAAATGTACCACCGAGACAACGGTAGCACGATGAGGTAAGCATCCAACTATCATTATTTTTCGTTAAATAGATTAGGTGATTCACATATTGTTGTTGTAGTTTTGGTTGTTGGTTTTTGGGGTGGGGAAAAGAATAAAATTTGGGAATCGGGGGAAAAGTGGGTAAAATAGGAATGGGGAGGGTAATAAATGGTAGAGGGGGGATTGGTTGAGGTGCAAGGGTAGTTTAGGTAATTTTTTAGGTGGGTAAAAGGGGCAAGGGGGGAGGTTTTTGAGAAAGGGGGTTTTTAGGGATCGCGGGTTTTTACCGCGATAATGACCGGCGTCGGTTAAGTGTAGTCAGCGTTGGTAAGGTTGAACTGGTATCGGTCACCAAATAGGTGACTGATGCCGGTAAAGGGATGATCGGGGTCGATTAAAGGGAACCGACACTGGTCTGGTTTTGGGGAACAAGGGTCTAAAAGTGATGTGGGCTAGGTGGTTGAGATGGGTAAGGTGAAAATAGGGTGCGGGAAAACAATAATAGGGGAGTATGGGTATGATAAATGTAGATTAATGTTTTGTTTATATTGGATGCAGGGGAGAGATTAGATACGCATGCGGGATAGGGTTTCACCCCTGCTTATGACAGTGCACGGTGCAACGACCCCTAAGGAGCTGTAGCATGTGGAGGTGATGGGTCTGAGTGGGGTCCGATGATACCAGCATGTAGTCTGGCAACCTAGTTTGATGGTCGCGCTCATCGATAGATGGGATTTTGTGACCAACACAACTTTAAAACCATAGTGTGGAGAGCACAAGGGGCCAGCGAGCTCCGAGGCTAGATCAGGGAGAGGCCACCAGCTTACGGAGACCACCTCCATGTGAGGTGCCAGCAGGGACCCAGGAGGCAGAGGGTATAGGTGATACAAAGGTGGAGGACATCAACCAAGGTGTCTGATATGGGGCTTGGTTTTTGGTGTATGATAGTCATTTTTGTGATATATACCGGCCTACGTGCCGAGAGATAGTTGTATTTTTTATCACATACCGACCTGCATGCCGAAGATAGCGAGGATGAACGAGAGATGTTGTATATTTTGAGCATATACCGGCCTGCATGCCGAAGGGATTTTGTATTGTTTCATTATTTTATTTTATATGAGAGCGACCTGCGTGCCGATGACATTTTGTATTGAGTATCAGCCTACGTGCCAACGATTTTGAGATGATGGATATGATGGGACATCCATGTATGTTTTATTAAGATGCATACTTATTTATATGATAAGATACATGAGATTCTTGATTTGTTGATGTTTTGATGAGACTTTTGATTTGTTATTTTGATATGGACAGAAATTAGGTGAGTTAGGCATGATGGAGTCAGGTTGGTTTTATGCATGGATTGAGTCAGGTTTGGTTAGGCATGGATCGAGTCAGGTTGGATTAAGCATTGTTGAGTCAAGTTGGTTTAAGAATGGATCTAGTCGGGTTTGGTTAGGCATGGATCTAGTCGGGTTTGGTTAGGCATGGATCAAGTCAGGGTGGATTAGGCATGGTTCGAGTCAGGGTAGATTAGGCATGGTTCAAGTCATGGTAGATTAGGCATGGTTGAGTCAGGTTGGTTTAGGTATGGATCGAGTCGGGTCTTAGGCATGATTGTGTCAAGTTTGAATAGGCATGGATCGAGTCAGGTTTGGTTTAGGTATGGATCGAGTCAAGTCTTAGGCATGATTGTGTCAAGTTTGATTAGGCATGGATCGAGTCAGGTTTGGCTAGGCATGAAACGAGTCAGGTTGGATTAGGCATGGATCGAGTCAGGTTTGGTTAGGCATGGATTGAGTCAGGGTGGATTAGGCATGGTTGTGTTCAAAGTAAGGGAAGTTGTGATTTATTATTTTGAGCAACGAATGATAATACGAGTCATATGTGAGATGTGGTATAATCTATGCATAATGATGATAGAGAAATGATAGGTGTAATAAATGTTTGTTGTGATGAGGATTAAAATATGAAGCGACTTGTTATGTATATGGTTTAATTTCTAATGTTGGGTATAAAAGGGGAACTAAGTGAGATATGATGCAATGTTAGGAAGATAAAAGATGAATTGTTTATAGCAGAGAGTGACCAAGCTAACCTCCAAGGGCCTTATGCCCTCAGAGCACTGCCTACATAGTCTTGGCGAAAAGGGACCTCAAGCCGATGTAGTTTTCCCATGAGCTAGGGAAGAATATGATGCGGTATGAAAATGAGTTAGTAGGTTGTAGGCATGGTGTGGGTTTAGGTCTGTTAGCTGTGGGTGGGTTAGAGGTAAATTGATATAGGTGATGTTGATTGTTGGCGAAAAAAGAAGATAGATTACCCCAAAGGTAGCCGTCGAGGACCAAGTCTTGTTTAAGGTATTCAAAATGCAAACAAAGATGGCTAAAAGATAAGAGGGGGTAATAAAGCCACATGATTGGTTAGGATCATACTGAGTAGATCATACCTTGGAGGAAGTGTTGAACATAAGCCCCTAAAGACATTGCATGATTGATTGTTCTACGGTGAAAAGTAGTCACATGATCACCAAATGTCTTGGTTTTCGAGAGGTCCCTTGAGGCAGTAGGAAATTTGAGTGAGAATGGTAAGAAGGGTGAAAGGTGGTTAATTTTTTTTATATGGTATGAGGTGGCATGCTCTTCGGGCAAGAGATCTAAGGTCACAATAGGCAAGTCCATGACTAAAAAGTTCTCTGTTTTGACTTGTATTAGAGATAGATTGATCGATGTGGGAAGCCTATATGGGATGAGGAATTTAACTCCTTGAGGTCTTCGCAAAGCTGATCGATGCCGGAAGCTTCAAATTCTCTCACTTTTCTTTTTATTTTCATTTTTTTGGCTTTACATAGCTGTCCTTTGAGGGAGTAGTCTATTTATAGCAGTGATTACTGAGAGGAAGATGTCCTTTTGACGGAGTCATCTTTTGATTAGAAGTTCGACTCAAGGAGTTGGGTCCCATGTGAGGGCTTTGAAGTCATGGACAAGACCAAGGTGAAGAATAAGATTCTTGTTCAAAAAGTAGGGTGAAACGACCATGGGATCTCATCTAAAAGGTAGATGAAAAGTATCCATGAGAATCATGATATGTGCAGTGCCGTGGTACATATATTCAAGAGAAGATATCAAGTGACGGGTACTCACATGATTCTTGTTTAATCGTGTTATCTAAATTTTGAGTTTACACCAAAATTTCAGATAACCCTAAGAAATTTTTGAGCTGGTTTTCTAAAAATTACGAAACAGAGAGATAATCAGGTTTTCGGGTTTCACAAGCAAGACAACATGTGATTTAGATGCTTCATGTCGTGTGTTCCTCAAAACACGAAACCCGCATCAAGTAAGGCGAGTTGGGTTTACGGATCTTCCGAGCATCGAAACATGCCTTCGTCAAAACATGCTTCATGTCGCATGTCTTCCGATCCCCGAAGCCCGATTTACCCCTTTGTTTCGGGTTTTCGAGGCTATCAAACATCATGCTTCATGTCAATTGTTTCCCGCAACTCGAAACCCGAATTACTCTAAAAACCTTTGTGTCTGGTTTCCGGATATCCCAAGCATGCTGACATGGCATTAATATCGAGTTGTCAGGTAGTTGGCACGTGTCAACTGAAGTGTATTAAATGTGAATTTTCTTATATATATTCGGATTTTCACGTCATTTTTACCAGACGTACTTTTTACCTCGTGGATTTTCGCGCATGCATCTTCGACCCCGAAACCCAAAACTCACTTCTGTACCCAATTGCATTGCTCATTTTTTATCATTCCTTGTCCTGGTTGAAGGTATTTTTCTTCATTCTTTGTTTGTGGTTTTTGTGGATTAATTGTGTAAGGAATTCTTCCAAGTTTCTTATCAGGGTTGTTTTGGGGTTTTTATCTTTTCCATTTTGGGGGTTGTTTTCTAAAATCAGGTTTATGTTTTAGGGTTTTCCCCCTTTGGAATTAGCACTTTGTTTTATCCCTCAGAATTTTGTTATAATTAAAAATATGTTTGAGATATAAATGGTGAAGGAAACCCGTATGTTTCAACTCAACAATTACCCTATTCCCTCTTCTCGGGTTTCGCAGGGTGCTTTGCAGTGTTCAAAACCGTAGTATATTGGAAAATCTCAAAGTGACGGGGTTTCCAAACTCTCCGGCATCCTTTTCAGTTTCGGGTTTTCCAAACTCTCTGGCATTCTCCTCAGTGTCGAGTTTTCCGAACTCTCCGGCATCCTTTTCAGTGTGTCGGGTTTTTCGCAGTGTTCAACATCTCCTAATCTCCGACACTCTCCACCTTCGAAATTCCTCATGTCGGACCCTGGTCCATCATAAGAAAAGACTAAAAAGTTAGGGAGGATGAAATACAAATTCAGGAAGGTGGAGTCTCCATCCTATATTGACTGTAATTTCGACATCCGAGATACAAAGCTCGGAAACGTAGACATAGAGGATTTTTGGAATAGGGTCAAGAGCCCTTCTCAAACTCCATGGATGAAATCAATAGTCGGCAGTGGCCTACCTCTTGAGGTAGGCTTCCCTATGTCCTCTTAGTGCCCTGAGTTCATCTTGGCCTGTGCTTCAAATTATGACTCTGCTTCTCGTTCTGTGAAAAACCAGGCAGGAGAAGTTGTAATCAAATTGGACAGAGGTTACTTTGATGACCTTCTTAAGCTGCCCAATTTTGAAGAATATGGAGATGTGGATCTCAAGTTAGCCCAAAAATCTTGGAACAATGATCAGGAGGATTACATCAAGCACGTGAATAAGAAGTTCCTAATCAAAGCCAAACCAGCTGTTTCTAGGTTTCCAAGACTTGTTCCCAGAAGTGATTTCATTCAGGAAATCAATGATATCATTACTCTGTTGAGTCGGGTTTTTGGTTTCCCTGAATCAAATGTTTTGCAAGGATGGATGTACCAGTTCATGATCATTATTAAGAAGAATCAACAGGGGATTGATTGGGGTACTCTTATCAGTAATGAGATAGATTCTCAAATGACAACAATCCTGTCTACGGGAAAGTTTTATATGTCCTCGTATGTCACCTATGCAGCGGCCGGTATGAAGAACTATCCCGGGTTGGACACCAGGGGGAACAAGACAGTGGAACATGTTTATCAGTATTTCCCTCAGTTGACAAGAAAAGGATCTCAAGACCAATTCAGAAGGGTAAACGATGCCTTCTTTTATGAGAACATCTGCAGGTTAAGTCCCGAACTAAGGAAAACGAGAGTATCTGATGAAGCATGGGCTGAAGTTTCAAAATGGGGTTGTGTCTTCTTACAATTTACGAAGTTCACATATCTTCGAGTAGTCGTGTACCCAGGGGATCCTTTCCATTTTTTCATATATCCAAGGGACAAACTAATCTTGATGGAGTTGGTCAGGCAATTGTTGTATTTTCACAAGTTCTAACAGAGTAAACACAAGGCCGCCGTATCTTTCCCAATTTCTATTGGAAGGTATACTTGTTCAACAGTGGTGAAAGCCAAGAACGTTGTCCATGAGCTTCAAGATAAATTGAAGAAGCACATGAAGCCCCGAGACGGGTTTGATATTCGAGGATTCCTTAGGGCATATGGAACTCTCTACCCACACGTGCCAAGCGTGGAAGATGTTTGGATTGATTTACGTGATGAGGTTGCTGTCTGAAGAAAAGATCATAGCAAATTGACACTTGTTGAGATTCAAACACTTGAGCTCGCTAACCTACCAGAAGGTACTAGTGATAATGAAAGTGTTCTGGACCCTTCCTATGATGGACTGAATGAAGATCAATATGTTTTCCCACCTATTGATTGGTCTATCAGTGAAAAAGCCTCCATTACAGATAGGTCAGCCCTGATTCTTGCACGCACCAGAGCATGGCTCGCCTCTTGGGGAATGAGTTTTAAGGATGATAATTTTTCAAAGTTGGTTGCTTCAGAGGCGGGGCCCTCCAAAAAGGGAAAAGACAAAAGATCTTCTAAGGGACCTATAAAGATCAAGTTTGTTAAGAAGAGAAGAGAACGAGAGATCTCTTCAATTATTTCTCCAGTTGAAACGATGAATGTGCCAGAATCGCCAACACCACTAGAAATAGGAGAAATTTCTTTGGAAGGAGAAGGAAGCCAGCCTCTGGTTTCACCATTCGTTGACTGCCCAACTGAAGAGACCTTATCTCTTGCATCCCAGAACTTGGAGTCTGGATCTGCACTTCCTCCCTCACAACCACTTCTACCTCCTCATTCCCCATCGACTTCTTCAATCATGGCCAACATTTTCTCTGGACTCTCACCCCTCTTTGTTGGTACCAAAGCAATCATCAACACGCCCCCTCCTGTGCCTCTTTTTATTGAATCTGCTACCACATTGGTAACTGTCCCCACTTCACCATTGGATCCCTCCCCTCCTGAAAATATGATACCAACTTCTAGAATAGTGGCAACTCCCTCTGACACACCTCAATGGCTACTCGAGCAAACTCCGAGGAAGAGGAAGGTGATTGTACCCATACCAGCCTTTGATTTTAGTTCACTCAAGGCTTCTACTACTAAATCAGCCAAGAAACCCAAAATAGTTTCAAGGGTTTTGGTGGACGCTTCGGGGCATAAGTTTGCAGAGATCGCCACTCCTGCGATTGACAAAACCAAAGAGGACATAACAGCCTCTGACTATCAGATAACCAGAGTGGCTCTAGGAGAGGTGACAACAGAAGGAGCACAACAGGATGCACGGGATGCCACAAACGTGCTGTGCCAGAAATTGAAGGAAACAAAAGACAACAGAGATGCGCTTAAAAGAAAGGTGGAGCAGTTGACTGAGGTATTGCTTAAGCTCTCAAAACCCCTTGAATCCATACCATCTTCTTCTATCCCTGTCAGATTCAATTTCTCATCAGTGCCTACAATTGAGAAGATTAATAAAAAAGGAAGGGTGGTTGATGAATGGATCCAAAGGCTGCTCCAACAGGGGAAGGAAGTGATTCAAGACACCATGGAAGTCTATCAATCCTCGGGGAATATGCAAAGTGATGGAGAAAAGATGGACGATGTTTTCTCCCAAGAAATTGGACACCTTGATTTGACTTTCGAAGCTCTCCAGGTGTTAAAGCAAATGCCATCACGCCTCTTGGTAGAAGAAAGCATCATCCCACATACAGATAAGCATTTCCAGATGACCAAAGCCATCAGGTTCAGGGTAAAGATTCTCAACGAAGCCTGTGGTAAATTGAGAGAATCAAGAGATCAGTTGATCAATGGCAAGAGTGACCTGGAAGAAGAACTGTTAAAAATCTGTGCAAAAGTGTCAGTTGGAAACTCAGGCATCCTATCAGCCGATGATCTTTTCAAACAAATCCAAGAATCTATTCAGCATGAACCAACTCACGGATTTGGTATTGAAATCATCGACAGGTTTGTAAACATTGAACATTCTTTGGAGGCCTTGAGAAAACTCAACAAAAGATTGAGAAAGCTTCCCGGTAGTGCCAGTGACACTCACGAAACGTGTGAAGTCTTGAGTGATCATTCCACTGCGCCTGATGAAAATGAGATGTAAGGTATAATTCGTAAGTTCCAAGAATTTCAGAACAAACAGGATCAGTTGGAGGAAGGGAAAGATGAGGAAGAAAAAGATGATGATTCAGACTAAGTCATGATGTTTCATGTCATTTCAATCTTGAAATTGACATGTCTTTTTCATTTTTGTTTTGTCACATAGGAAGCAAATTTTGACTTGGTCTCCTGCGTGAGAGTCAAGCAAAATAGGACTCTCGTTAAAAGACTATTTTCTAGGATTTATCCTATTTTCTCTCTACTCTTTTCTATTATAAATTAGGGATGTGTGTACATTCCAAAGGGTCAAGATTTTTGAAATATTGGGAGCTATTGGGAAGAAGAAAAACTTTGTGTTTTCTTTTAATCATTTTGAGGAATAGGAGTTGATATTATTTTACAAACTTTGTGTTGTGAGATATATCTTTCTTAAGATATTGTTCTTATGTTCATAATCTTAAGCTATTCTTTGTTTAGCATCTTGGTGTTTCTAATCATTTCAGACATTATATTTATGATCTAAAGCTCGTATGATTATTTTGTGCTCTGTGTTTACTCGAAAGAAAATACGTTTCTCTCATTTCCTTTCCATTGTGTTTCTTCCATTGTAATAATTCTTGACCCTGTCCATTTAGAAAAACGACATCTTCCCAACACGTGGATATGGATTTCGGGATTCTATCCCAACCCCAATGGTTAGATTAGTGTGAATACTGTATATATTGTTTTTGTTGTGTTTTAGATTAGTAATAAATAGGCAGCCTCACCTGTCTTTGAGGAGGGATTTAATCCCATGTACTGTGGTTGAACCTCATATTTTGGATTGACAAAATATCCAACCAACAAATCGTTGGTAAGGTGTATGAAGTGGATAGCGCTCAAGGGACGAGCATGGAAGAAGACAAAAGTTGAGGTAGGACTAAAAGTCAACAATAGAATGGTCGAAGATGTAAGGTGTTAAGGGGCTCAGCGTCGGGTTTACCATCAAGTGAAGATAAATGATAAGCACATGATCCATAAGTATGAGTCACGATGTATGGTCCAAGCCAATTAGGAGCAAATTTTCCCCATTTACTTTTTTTAATTTTGGTTACGTGATGATTTTCTTTCAGGACAAGGTCACCAACTTGGAAGATTCATTCATGGACACGCTTGTCATAGGCACGTTTTATACATTTTTGGTAAACTTGAAGGTGGTTAAGAGCATTAAGACGACGTTCATCTAATAACTCTAGCTATGCTAAACGGTCCTAACAAAAGTCATCCTCATTAAGCATGTCATGTGGAGTGAGGGAATCTATACTTCGAAAGGTAAAACCGCCTTGGTACCGTAGACCAGAGAAAATGTTGTGGCGGCAGTGGAAGTACAAATACCAGTGTGGTATGCCCACAAGGGAAAAGGAATGTGCGTATGTCAATCCTTCCCAGTATCGTTAACCACTTTCATGAGAATTTTGTTTAAGGTTTTGTTAGTGGATTCGGCTTGGCCGTTGGTCTATGGGTAATAAGGTGATGAGAAACTTAGCTGAATGCCGAAGGCATTGCAAAGTTTTGTTTTTGAATTGTTTTCCATTGTCAGTGATGAGGCGATGAGGAACACCAAAGCGACAAATCATGTGATGATTGATGAACTCACATATTTTCTCGACTTTCGTGGAGATGATTGGTATGGATTCAACCCATTTTGTATAGTATTTGGTAGCGGCGATGATCCATTGATGTCGTTGGGAAGAATGGGGGTTGATCTCTCCAATAAGATCTAAACCCCATTGAGAGAAGAGCCAAAGCTCACGGGCGACCTGTAAGGCGTGACTGGGTGTATGACGTAGTCGCAACAATCATAGTTAAGGGTCGGTCAGTAATAGCCTAGGTAAAGGATACGCTTAGAAACAACAAGGCCACTGAAGTGACCTCCACATATGCCATCATGAACCTCCTTAATGGTATAAGGAATTTTAGAACTTGTGAGGCATCGTAAGAGAATACCATCAAATCCGCGCTTATAGAGGAGGCCCCCCATGATGATGTAACGAGAGACTTTTTTAAGGAAATTGCGTTGTCCATTACGGGTGAGATCAGGAGGTAAGATCGAGAGAGAAAGATAGTCGGAGTATTGTTTGTACCAAAGGTCAATTGGTTCTAGGGTAGTGGTTTTGATAGAGTAAACTTCATGCGGTAAATAAGAAGGTGATTAGATTCATTGTATGGTGACAAAGATTTTAGAATCGGCGAGCGAAGTAGGTATTTGGGAAGCCAAGCAGGCCATGGTATCTGCAAATTTTTTGGTTGAACGTGGGACGGTTTGAAGGGTGTAATGGTCAAAGGTAGTCAAAAGTATGTCTACATGATGTTTATACTTTTGAAGTATCTTCATTACGACATTGGTATATACCATTGACTTGGTTTACTACCAATTGAGAATCACCAAAGATGTTAATTGATTTAACATCTAAGGCATAGGAAGCTTGGAGACCCAATACGAGTGCTTCGTATTTGGTGATATTGTTTGTGCATTCAAAATCAAGTTTGAAAGACAAAGGCATGGGCTCACCATCAAGCGGAATGAGGATAACACCAGCCCCACCCCCACGCTGACATTTTGAACCATTGAAGAAGAGTGTCATTTGGTAAGGGGGTTCATCCAAGGAAAGGGTAGCAATTGACTCATCTGGAAATTCAAAATTAGAGAGTTGATCCCCAGAAATAGGTGCATCGGCCAATTGGTCAGTGATAGCTTGGCCCTTGATGGACTTTTGATGAATGAATTTGAGGTTGAGGTTTGCTAAAAGCATAAGCCATCGAGCGGCATACTGATTTTGATAAGGTTTGGCATACATGAAGTGTAAGGGGTCGATGTTGGTCACAACATAGGTTTTGTGGTTGAGTAGGTAATGGTGGAGTTTAGTGGCCATGAAAACTAAGGCTAAGAAAAGTTTCTCGGGATGGGTGTATCAGGTTTCGTAGTCCAAAAGAGTATGGCTTATATAATAAACTGCCTGCTCCCTGTGTTGTTCATTGCGATGAGCGAGCATGGCTCCCAAGGAGTGATTGGTAGCTGATATGTAAAGGTAAAAAGGTTGATCATCTTTAGGTGGAATGAGTACGGGTGGTTGGAGAAGGTATTGTTTTAGGGCCTCAAAAGTTTTGTGGCAGTCATCATCCCATTTAAAGGAGACATCCTTCTTGAGCAAGATGATGAAATGGTTGGCACCGATCAAATAATTGTGAAATGAAACGGTGAATAGACTGCAACTTACCTTGCAGGCTACAGAGTTGTTTAAGGTTAGTGGGCGAAGGCATGTCCAGAACGGCCTTGAATTTAGCAGGGTCAACTTCTATACCACTTAGGGAAATGATAAATCCCAGGAGATTTCCTGAGAGGACCGCGAAGACGCACTTCTTAGGCTGAAGGCGAACGTAATATTTAATGAGATGGTCAAAAATGGTTTTGAGGATGACAGTAAGGTGTTCGGAGCGGCAGCATTTAGATTTGGCCAAGAGATCATCCACGTAATCTTCCAATATGTGATGCATGATATCATGGAAGATGTAAGTCATAGCCCGCTGATATGTGGCACCAGCATTTTTAAGGCCAAAAGGCATGACTCGATAGCAGAAGGGTCCCCAAGGGGTGATGAACGAGGTCTTGTGTTGATCTTCTGGGGCAAGCAAGATTTGGTTATAACCCAAGAATCCATCCATGAGTGATAGCATCTTCGTGACCAGCGGTAAGGTCAACCAGTTGATCAATACCAGGTAAGGGAAAGTTCATCTTTCGGGTAGGCTAGGTTGAGGTCACGGAAGTCCATGCAAATGCGGAGTCCCCCTGTCACTTTAGTGACAGGGACAATGTTAGAAATCCAACAAGGATAATCAATGGGTAAGATGAAGGAAATGGAAAGAAGGTGCTAAAGTTCTTCTTTGACGAGAAGGGCAATGCAAGGGTGTATTTTCCTGCAGCTTTTGTTTGATGGGTTTGGCATCGGGAATGGTTACAATATTGTGGACCACTATGGTGGGGTCAATACCGGGCATGTCTACATAAGACCAAGTGAAAGCGTGGTTATGATCTTTGAGAAAAGAAGTGATGGCTTCCTGTTCAGCAGCATCTAAAGATTGACCGATCTTTAGGATGTGCGGGTCGTCCTGAGTGTGAATGTTGATCTCGATAGTCAATTCATTCAACATGGTTTGTGTCTCAGAGGGTAATGACCGATGAATATATGAGTCTTCTGCACCAAGGTAGGTGAGTATAGATTCATCATCCTGACATTGAACAATGTTAATTGAAGGTGTATCGTCATCGATCATTTCAAGATACAGGAAGGGAAGAGTGGAAGGGGCCTTGCCCTCACGTTGATAAGTCAAAGGACCCAAGGAAATGGTGTTTATGAAAAAAAAAAAGTTAGGAGGGATAGATTCTAGATCCATCGACTCCATCGATGATGGTGGTGATGAAGGCGGAGCGGGTGAAGAAGGTGGAGAAGGGCTGATGTCCTTAATGAGTTCAATGCGAGGCCTGTTTGGTAGGATGGTTCAGGAAAACTGATACCACTACGGTCATTATGTTTGCGGGTGGTGCATGGAATAATGGTATGGCGGCCTTGTTCGTAAAAGCCAAAACCAAAACCCTTCCATGCACATCGGTGTAAGAAGGTGTGGGCAAAACAACGATTGGTGAGAGATTGGAAGTCAGTGGAAAATGGGTGGGTTTGTGATGGTGGTTCGGGTGTGTAAGTGGTAGTATCAAGTCCCCCATAGGTGAGACTGGTATGAAGGTGGGGAGGACCATAGAGGAGGTGTTCTCCTATGCGGTGATCATAGCGGGGGTGTTGGTGAATACTTTTGTACTCTTGTGGAGTAAGGAATGTGTTGACGCTATATAGGCGGTACTCCCCCAGAGTGAGGCATTGAAAAACACCTTCTAAGGGATCGGTGGTTGGTATGTAGGTAGCTGGAATGGATGATGTGTCAGAGGTCGATGCAGAGGTGGAGTTAATAGATTGGGAGGCTGATGGGTCAGTCGTGGAGGTTGTGGCAACGGTAGGAATGGAGGAGGTATGTGTGGTTGAGGTGGTGACTATACTAGTAAGCGGAGGTGTAGACGAAGTGGCGGTGGTCGCAGAGGTAGACACTCTAATAGGTATGAGCACGTCATTGGGTTGGTAGAGCATGTTGCATGTTTTTAAAGGTGATGGATCAGCTGGGATAGTATAGGTGTGCCCTTCATGCTCAAACTTTACACAATGATGCAAAGTGGAAGGAACGCAACCCATGACACAAATCCAGGGTTTGCCAAGCAACAAGTTATATTGGAATTCCCCCTCCAAGACATAGAATAGTTCTAGAATAGTGCGGGGGCCCATGCAAACATGGAGGATGATGGTGCCTAGGTAGAGGTGATAGCGTCATTGAATGAGCGCAACATGATAGGATGTTTATGCATACAATTGTCAGGTATGTGCATTTGAGCGAATGCATGGGATGAAATGATATTAATGCTAGCACCCCCATCAATCATCACATTTGTACCCATATGTCATCGATGTGGACAGAGATGAAGAGGGCTGGGTCCAGGTCATCGTTTTGGTGTGGCACGATCTCTTCCTCTAAAAAGCTAAGGGAGGCTACTTGGTGAGTAGGTGGAGGTGTGGATAAAGGTGGTAATTTGGTGAGAGAGGCTACATGATGGGGTGTGATGATGGAGGCGACGGGTGTAGGGTCATGGGTAAAACCTCAATAGATTGAAGAACCTCCATGAGAGCTTGGCGATGGGATTCAAGGTTTGGATGAGGTCATATAAGGACATTTTGAGGGGAGATTGGTGTAATTGTTTGAGCATGGTGTGATGTGTGACTCCATTAGAAATAGGGTATGTGGGGCCGCGAATAGTGATTTTAGGTATGGGTGCAGATGGTATGTTGGGTATAGGATTGGTTGGTGGGTCAGTCACCTTTTCTTTACCTTTATCCTTATGAGCACGGGTAGTGGCATGTATCATGTTGATATGAGGGGAGTTGGCAAAAGAGAAGGTGTAGGGTGAGTGGTATAATGACACAATGGGCAAAAACCTACCGGAGGAGAAAAACCTTGTGAGGTGAGTTGGGCACAACGACATTTGGGTGGTGGCATGGCAAGTTCTCTGATGTAAACCATGTTAATTTCAAATCTTGGAGGTGGTTCGAGGAGTTGTGGGGGTGGAGGTTGTGGTTGTTGAGTGGGTAATGTGGGAAGGGATGTTGGTGAAGTAGGGTCCTCATCGAGAAGGTCGTCATCGTCAAAATTGGCTTCTGGAGGACACAATTGGATAAGGACAGTTTTCAAGGCCTTATAGTTCTCCACATCATGACCTGGTATGTGATGGTAGGCACAAATTTTAGTGTCATCAAACCCTTTTGGCTTGGGTTTGAGGGGGTCATAAGGTCTGAGTGGCGGTAATATGATAACAGAAGTCTCAAGGAGGTTGGTTAAGATTTTGGCATAAGACCCTGTTAGTGGGTCGCAATGGGAAGTGAACGTGGGTTTGGGTGTAGGTGCGGTGGATTGTTGAGGAACAGTCCTGCGCAAGAGAAGGAGCGGGTCGAGCCATGGTTTTGGGTGCTGGAGTGGTCTTGGGTGTTGGTCGTGTTTGTCTAGGTAGGGGTATGGTAGATGAATGGGCAGGAGGGTGTGTGGTCATTTTGACTATCTTATTGGAGGGTAACAGAGTTTTGTTTTTGGGTTGCACCTTCTTGGGTAAAGGTGATATGGGTGTACGAGGTCTAGAAGGAAAAGTAGATGGGGGAAGAGGGTGAGTTACCTAGGGGGATAATGGCGGTGCTGTGAAGGTAGATGATGCAGGTCGAGTAGGGGGTGTGAGAGACAAAGACTGAAGTGTAGTGGGTAGTGAAGAAGTTGCGGAGAGTATTGGGGGTATGGGTGGTAAAGGTGTTATAGGTGTAGGTGTAAGTCATGTCGGGCGCTTGGGTAGATTAGAGGTTTACGATAAAGGAGTGGGCTTGTTGTGTTTTTGGTTTATTGATGGGTGGAAGTTTCTTAACTGTGTTAGGGGGTTGAGGTCCTAAGACGGATGGGATAGGTGCAGGTGTGATTGGCGCAGCTGGGGTATGAGTTCTATGGGTTTGGTTCTTTTGTTTAGGTGTTGGAGTAGGTGTGGTGTTGACTTTGGAGGATGTAGCTAAATCCAGTTTGATAGGTGGATGAGTAAGGCTGGTGGTTGGGGTGACCCCTAAGGTAATGATAGGTTTTGGTGAGGAAGAGGATGTAGGTGTGGGTTTGGGTTTAGATGTAGTTTGGGTTTTGGGTAAGGGTGTATGTTGAGTTATGATGGGTGTCACAGAAGGGGTGATAGAGGTGGTCCGGTTCGATTGGTCGAAATATCTTTGGGTAGATAGTGGAAGTGTCAGCAAGTGACATCTGCATCTGTCTTGAGATAGGAAGTAAAAGGCACCCCCATAGTAAGGCCCTATCCACATAATCTAAGCGATCGGCCAAACGTGAGAATGGTACGTCTGTAGGTGGAATTGATGAGGACCTAATGGCAATTCCCATAAAATGTGTCTTAGAGATGGGGAATTGGCTAGCTTCAGCTTCCGTGGGTAAGAGAGCCGAAAGTAGGTCTTTAGGGTCTTGGGTAGCTGATGGAGAATCCTCACCAAGAGGTAAGGGTATCTCAACTAGGTCTGTGATAGGGGAGGAGATGATGGGAGCTCATTTGTGGGTGGAGAAGGTAAATAAGTATCCTCCATGGACTGAAGAAGTACTGTGGGTATCGGTTTTCTAGGTAGAGAAGCTAAAGGTGAAATGGTCTCGATGTTAGCAGAAGACTTCTCCATAGGTGAGGAAGGAGGTGAAAGGTGTTCCTCTATGGGTGAAGGAACAGGGGAGGTTGGTTCCAATGTGGAAGGAGGATTTCGAGCTATAATCTCCTCTATGAATGGAGTTTGGGGTAATTGGGAAGCAACATGTGCGTCACTAAAAATAGCGTGGACCTCATGGGTATGAGTATCATGAGTTGAGGCCTCACCGGTTTGATCAAATGAAGGGGCATGATTAGGAAATGGTTTCTTGAAGATGTGTAGGTTTTGGTTGGCAGGTGCGTTAGGATTATCCATGGTTAACTCGCCTTTCTCAAGCATCTCTTGGACAATGTTTTTGAAAGTGATGTAATTGCCATCACTATGACCCTTCACACGATGATAGTTATAGAAGTCATGTTCTTTATACCATGTGGGCATGGGGCAAGCAGGGTCAAAACCAGTGTGTGGTTTTATAAGCGGAAGGGTGATGGCCCATGCTTTGATAAGCTTTTCTAAGACAGAAGAGTAAGGTTCCCCAATTGGGGTGTATTTCCGTTGTTCTCGTTTGAATTGAAAATTCTGAACGGGTGAGAGATTAGATGAGGGGTAGCCTGATTTGATAGATGAGCTAGGCCGGCCTTGAGTACCACTGTGTTAGTGATGCCCTTAGCTTTTGAATAATTATTTTGTGGTTTGGAAGAAGAAGAGGTATCATTCAACTTATATGTCAAAGTCTTATTGCGTAATTGGATGTTCTTCTCATCGATGGCCTGAATCTCTAACTTTCGTGCCATAGTGAATGCTTCATCAAATGTTCGGAAGGTTTGGACCTGCAAGGTCGGTGAGATATGTCTAGCACAAGCTCACATAAAGAGTTCAATGAGTTCTATTTGTGGTCGTTGGAAGGTGAGCTGATTAATCAGGCTACGCCAGTGAGTAACAAAATCCACGATAGATTCGCCTTCATACTGGCACATGGAGTATAGGTCGGTCATGGTAACCTTCTTGATGATGTTGATGGAGAAATTATCCAAGAAGGCTTGGGCTACCTGATTAAATGAGAATATAGAGTGTTTAGGTAACCCACTGTACCAATCTAATGCAGGTCTAGTCAGAGACATGGGAAAGGTTCTTAGGAGTGAAACATCATCGTGAACAATCAGGTAGCACCTGTGTTTGCACAACTGCAAATGTTGTCGCGGGTCTTCCTTGCTATTGAAGTGGTTGAATTTAGGCATCTCCCAATGCACGGGGTATGTACAAATAGGAATGGATGGGTGGATGGGCTCGTTGCAAATCTCATCGTAGGTGAGAGTGTTGTGGGAGCTGGAAACTGATGCCTCTAATGTCTGCATCTTGTCCATCATCAATTTGATTAGGTCATTGGTAGGTTACGATGGCTAGGTGCCTCCTGTTACATGAGAGGGTTGGTTTTGGGTATATAATGGGGGTGGCACTCTAGTATATGGTGCTGTTGTGTTGGTTGATTGAGAAGAAGGCAGTGAGATAGGGGGTACGTACTCAGAGTGAATAATAGATGAAATGGGAGGCTGTTGATAGTATGTATATGGAGGTGGAAGGGTCGTGGTAACCCTAGTGGCAATGGGGGCTAATGATTGTGGAATGGAAAGGACCATGTTCTGAAAAGGAGTAGGGGTCACCGACACCAGAGGTGGTAATGTAGCTACGGGTATGTGCAAGACATTAGGGGTGGATGAGGTTACATTTTGGGTAGTTGTTGAAGGTATGGTGGATGTGTGTAATGGAGGTAATAGACAGTGACAGTCATAGCGGGTATAGGACCTAGCTACGAAACAACTAGGGGTAAGGTGGAGGAAGGTAGCACGGAACTAGATGGGGTTGATGTAGGAGTGGGAACAAGAGCTAGGGGGATAGATACAGACATGCCATATATCAACTGACCCGAGGCATCCCGAGTGGACGAGTGGGAAAGGTAAAACTGCAAGGTGGTAGGGTTTTGATCAAGGATCGTGTGAACTCCTCATCTCCGATAGTGATAGTGATAGGTTGAATAGGATCCATGGCTTATGATAAAATGGAAGGTGGTGAAGGACTAGGTGGGAGTGGTTGACAACTGGCGTGGAATACGAGTGTGCTTGCTTGTCTTCGGGGCAACACCATGTGAACTAGTACTGATCAGGTTGGGCCGGTTCTCTGTAAATGACACAGAAAAACCATAGGGATAGGTGCAACACGTGGTAAAAAGTGGATTAGGTACAAAAGGTTTGTTGGAAAGTGACACAGGCTAGCCGATGTCGGTTAGGGTAAACCGACGCCGGTCACAGGTAACCGTTGTCAGTCATTGTAGAAAATGGACGGTGAGTCAAGAACAAGGGTATAAGGCCAAATTTGACAGGTATGCCAAATCTGATGAGTTTTATAACGTCAATGGGAGTGATATCAGTGAAAGGGACTGTAAAAAGTGGAAGAAGATGAATAAAGGTAGCTTTTGGGTAGGTTAACAAAAGGACCTAGGAACGACGCCGGTTGGGTATAACCGACAACGGTCAGAGGGTAACTGACGATGGTTGCTAGACCGACACCGGTCACTGTGGAAATTGAAACAGTGATGAAAGAAAAGTGGTTGTGAATTAGAATCTGATGAGGAATCAAACCCAGAATTCTGAGAATGATGAGAATATGGTCCAGGCACACTCAGGAAGAGTCGTAATACACCAACTACGATGAGGAGTATGAGAGGAAAAACAAAAAATAAATGAATAACGTGACCTCTCACCTCAAAATGCAAGCCAAGCAGAAACACTAAGAAAAATGTGATCCTAGGAGTGCCTTTTCTATTATGTTTGTTTAGCTTACGTTATTTAAGGACTGACTCATGAAATGTAGAATAATGTTTTTTGGTGAGGATGGCTTCCTATAAAGAATGAGATCTAAAAGGTGAGGTTTCAGGTATGTTATGGCGGGGGCGGGCTTCACTCTGAAGTATGAGTCGACATAGCAGCGAGCTGGGGAGTACCTGCCAATCCTTAGATTAGTGTGATCATTGATAGGAATTCCTAGGAAAGATGTTGTTTAAGAATATGTATTTGTTTTAAATTTTGTGCAATGTGGCAAGACTCAGAGAGAGAGAGAGAGAAAGAGAGAGAGAGAGAGAGGTGATTTCTATGATTCATTTGTCAACCATCAGCTGGGAATGACTTCCACCATATAGGTTGCCCTCAATTAATGTGAGCTAATGTGCTCAATCAGAATGCAATGCACTTATTTTAAGCCCAAATCCAAATGTGAAGTTGGATGACACAAATAGATAAAGAGGAAGAGGGATGCTCTTTCACTAAAATGTAGAAAACAAAAATAAATGATTCTTTTTAAGTACACAAAAAGAAAGGTTTCTTTTAGAGCAAATAGAAAGAAAAAGAAGGTTTCCAAGGAAGAAAATTAATGTGTATGCTTTTTTAGAAGGGAAACAAACACACAACTTTTCCTAGGAATGAATAAAATGCAAGGAACCCCGAATGGGTCCCACCGGGCGTGCCAAAATGTTTCACCTGATTCTTAGATGTTTCTTCAAAATATTGATGAAACAGATAGGGTAACGGGCGTAGGAGGAATACCTATTCAAATGTTGGTTGATGGGTGTTGCGCGCGTATGAATTCTGAATCCACAACTGATCGTGAGAGCTTCCTTTTGGCTAGGAGGAACTACTTGTAATGGAAAGCAAGACCACCAAAAAGAGTTAAACAATATGTGTAGTGAATTGCCTAGCGTGTGCTAGATCCGGGAAGTGTGATACTCCCTAGACGGCTGTCAATCCACTGTTTAAAACAATTTAATATGGGTAGTAAAATAAATCCTATTGTAATTTGAAATGATTTAGGTATCTCACTTGAAACACAATAAGAAAGATCTAATCTAATAGGCTAAGTTAAAATAAGATCCGAAGGTTAAGTAACTGGTTTTGGGTCTCTGTTGGTCTTACAGAGGTCTCAGGCAGATCACAAGTGAATAAGGGTGATATGGAATTAGGTGGATAGGTCACTGTTCTGGGTTGTATGGGCAAATACAGAGACCAATGCTAGTTAAGGGTGACCGACGGTGGTTGGGTGTAACCGGTGCCGATTACTGTGGAATTATGGGAATGCCACATAATGAGTTTTGGGTCTCCTTTGTGATTGCACAAATGAATTTGGTTAGTCAGAATGAGGTATTATGTGGTTTGGGAGGGATTTAGAGAGGTTTTAATGTGTATATGGAGGGGTGAGTGATAACAGAGGTCTGTGGATGGCCAAGATAACAAAGGGTGATAATATAATGATGAAACCAATGAACCAAAGGAGTACAACATTCCACTTACTTGGATTTTGGTCCTGGGTGCCTGTGAGTGATAAGTGAAGGTGTTGGTAAGGGTTTAAATGCTATTGAGGATCACCAAACGTTGGAAAGCTCCTGTATGGGCTGCCTATGCTCTCCTTCTTGCCTGATTGGATCAACTCCTTTTTGGGGTGATTGTTGGATGGATGGGCAGGAGAAAAATGCTTGATCTCCTTCCTTGCATGCGTGTTCTCGCTAAAATTCATTCTCAGAAGATGTGATATCTCTCAAGAATGTTCCCAATGTTTTTCCAACCTTCAAAATAAGGTTGTTTTGGGGATTAAAAGGTGATCGACAGTGGTTCCTGTTAATCGACAATGCTAAGGGGTAACCGGCGTCGGTCAAGGCGAATTTCCTAGGTTTACTAAACTAGGGAGATCCTCTTGATTTTTTGGGATCTCGTGTCGTTAACCCACGGATTAGACTGGAAGTGTCTTGTATGCACGTGGGAATGTGGTTAGAGAGAATGCAGGCATTGATTTTTAGGGTTTGAGTAAGTCTTAGTTAGTTATGGTAACTTACTAAGAATAGGTCTTAGGGTGAGTTGGCTTAATGAGGTGTCTAGGTGAGGTGTATGTGTGGATATTATCTAAATTAAGATATTTAAATAATAAATATGGTGAGGATAATGAATTAATTTAATTAGATTAATTAAATTAATATTCGTGAGGTGAAGGGGGCCATGGCTAGGTGAATGTGATGAAGGTGTTTATTTGTCGAGGGACCAAAGGGGAGTGTGACCTAATTTTAGTGTCTACACTCACATCAAAGGTGGTGGCTACATGTCATAGCTTCCAAGTATGTAATTGTAGAAGAAGTGCTCTATCATAAAGCCTTAAATGACATGCTTTCGAGGTGTGTGGATGAAGAACAGTCGAAAAAGATTCTCTTCGGAGCCCGCAACAGAATCGTTGGGGGTCACTTCGGAGGGCATGCTACCAATTGGAAAATGCATCGAATGGGTTATTTTTGGCCCACCTTAGAGCATGATGTTGTAGAATATATATGCAGGTGCCATAAATGTCAAGAATTCTCACATGAGATACACATTCCTGCCCATGCTTTACAACCAATTGTGACACCCTAGGCCTTTTCTACTTGGGGTCTAGATCTGATAGGGAAGTTTTCTCCCTCATTAATAGGTGGCCACAACTTTATCATTACGGCCACAAAATATTTCACAAAGTGGGTCGAGGCCATGCCTCTCACTACTATACCTAGGTCTGTGATCGTCAAGTTCATTTTGAATCGGATCATATACATGTATGAAGTCCCACAAGTCATTATCTCGGATAATGGCACATCCTTAAATAATGAAGAGGTGTATGACTCATGTTCACAATTCAAAGTCTTGCATTACACAACCTCTTTATATTACCCTTAGGCCAATGGACAAGCTGAGGCTACAAATAAAACATTGAAGTCCATACTCCTCAAAATAGTCAATTAGAATAAGACTGACTGACATTTAAAGCTATTTCCGGCCTTGTAGGCCTATAGGACGTTGGTGCAGAAGCCTATGGGGGAAACTCCCTTTTCTTTAGTTTTTAGATGTGAAGCAGTCCTACCACTAGAAATCTAGTTACTTAGGCTTCGTATATATTTGCAAGGCATTTTGGATGAAGATGCATACCACAAAGTGTGATTAGTGTAATTAGAAACCCTCGATGAAGCTCGAATTATAGTTGAGCAGCGCCATAATTTTTATGCTGACAGAATGTGTCGTCAGTATAATAAAAAGGTTTATGGACAAGAAATAAGGTAAGAGACCTAGTTTTGAGACTGGATAGCCAAATCGACAAAAAGATCGATGAAGGATGAAAGTTTAGACCAAAGTGGTGAGGTCCATATTAGGTCATGGAGGACTATAAGAATGACACATATCATTTGTGTACTTTAGAAGGTGAGGAATTTAGTGAATCAGTTAATTCACTCCACCTTAAATGCTTCTACACATAAGTCATATGCATTTCCACATGTACACTATTACATCCACATTGCATATCATTTGTATAGTCATATTGTAACATTGTGAAACAAGAAACTTATTTCTCAAGCAACTTTCAAAATTTATGAGAATTGAAAAAGCATTTAATCATACTTATTTAACCATTCATCATGTAATCTCTAAACTATTCAATATTTTATCATCCCAGTAAATGAAGTTTTGACATTGATCCTACCAAGACCTACACACTTAGTTCTATTCGTAGTTGCTTCTAGGATAGGTGTGTGTGCCATTGCTATGATTCAATTTCTAAAATACCTCAACAAAATTGAACAAATGACAACAAACAGGTGGCCTAATATAGTCTTCAAAGATCCAAAATGCAGGAGAAAAAGGTCATGGGTGATTGTGAGAGGCCGATAGGCAGATTGGAGGAGTATTTGAATGCAGTAAATTAGCTATTTTAAGATGAGATGGAGTTGCGAAATATTGGTAAAGTTTTAAGAGACAATAATCCATGAGGTAGCATGCAAAATATGTTGGCTCTGAAAGGTTTGGGCACCACTTGAAGTTGCTAGAGGTTGTATGTGATAGAGAGTTCCTGCAATGAAAAAGTGTGTAGTTAACATCATAGTGTGGATGCTTAATAAATGGAAACATAATTACATTATGGGTAAGTAGATGGTGATAACCTGTATTTGAATGTCAAAAAAGGCTTAAGAACTGGCTGCATCTATTGTTGATGTCGTGCACTGGATGAAAATGTAATTTCTAATTACTTTGACATACATTCATGTAAAGTAACTTAACGATAAAGAGATTGCTTGGAAATAATGGGAAAACGTAATTTACTTATAATGAGGAAAGACATACCTGTTACCATCAATTGCTGACAACATCCGTAGGCGTTTCTCTTCTAGCAATCTTTGTTTTACATTCCTTGTTGTTTTGATTTCTGAGTAGCGCTCAAAACTAAAAGGGGGAGATATTCTCAGATGGTCAATGGACCTAACTCGGGAAAATGCCGTGAAAGTCAACCCGGTTTCTCATCATCTCCAATATCAACAGTTGCTTTAGGTAAAGTTAATCCTTGAGACTTGTGTATGGTAAGGGCCCAAGCCATTTTTAGAGGCACCTGTTTGCGATTGCCTCTTATTACAGGTAATATAGGAATGGATTTAGGATTTATGGTGTCCCATGCAGGACCTGTGTAGTTATCAAATCGTACTATTACAGACATGGGCAAGCTGGGCGGTTTGGAGCCAGCGGTGTAGATAATGTCCTGTATAGTACCAATAGAACCATTAACTAATCCAACTTCAACACAAAGGTTACAGAGTAACATAACACGTTGTCCTATACAAAGGAGGACCTCATTTTCCAATTGGTCATCATCTGCATCTTCTAATCCTGAGCGCCTCGTATATTCGGCAACACTCCGTGTGATTGGCCTGGATAAAGACTTAAGCATGTGTTTGTTATGTAGATGAACAAATTTGTTAGTTGCATATAAGTGGATTTCTGAATCGAAGGATTCTCTTTTACCCTGGCTGAAGTGAGTATTTATCTGTTTCATGAGCGTTTCCCAATCATGGAAAATAGGTTCAGCATTTCTAATGTTTTTCAAGATTGTGTGGAAGATGATTTGTTGTGGATCACTTCCTTGTTGTCGAAATATTACATCTAAGGTAACGACAATGTTGAAAGTGTCCCAAAGCCTTCTCCCTATTGTGTTTCCTGGAAGCGGTGTAAAAAGACCATTACAAGTGAAGATGAATGCAAAGTAACCATAATCATTGTAAAAGAAAGAAACCTATTAAATAATTAAGAAATTTTGGATGGTTGAAACATGATGCAAGCTTACCGACATATAATGGGACGTCCTTCACAGGAGGTAGTTGAGCAAGATCTCCAACAAGAATCATTGATCTACCACCAAATGGTTCGGTCGCATGTGATGGGAATGCTTGCTGGAGTCGATCGTTGATGTTTTTGAACAATTTGGGCCCTAAAAAACTCATCTCATCTATGAGAATGTAACACATGTGTTTCATTTCTTCTTGAAACACTGCCAGTGTTTGTCCTTTTAAAGCATGGACATCCCTAATTGGGATTCTAAGGCCACTATGTATTGTTCTTCCTTGTATGTTGAAAGCAGCAACACCTGTAGGAGCAAGGAGCAAAAAAGGGATTTTTCCATTTATTGATCGAGAGTCCAAGGTGTTCCTTATACACTGGATCAAATATGATTTACCAGTCCCAAGCTGTTCCTTGAATAATCATTTTGAGTGGCTCCGGATTGCCTACATGGTCGCAATGACCCACGACCTTGGAATATGCAATGTGTTGTTCTACAGATAAATTGTGTATATGGTTGAGGTGTTCTGGAGTGTTATTGGTTATTGGAATGGAGGAACGAATGCTATCTAGAAAATGTACACATGTATCATGTAATGGTGTTGGTATAGAATGTTGGCTCCAATCATGGTCCAGGTCGTAATCACGATGACCAAGCAACTCGATATCTGAAAATTACATGTCATTATGTGGGGCCAATGCAGACATGAGTTCCCATTCGTCCATATCTGAAGGGCCTACCTCTGGGTGTTCTTTGATGTTATCTTCAGTTGCATCATCAGATGTTGGTGATGTTTGCATGCGATCAATGTGCCAAGCATGGTATGTACCCCTTATAGATTCCCAAGAGTGAATTATTTCTTCATTTGTGATGCCGATATCAACACAAATGTTTCGAAAGGGTTTATATAGGAGGCTTTCACTCCAACAAAATTCCACATATTCATCTGATTCTTCATCAGGGATGGAGTAAAATCTTGGCCATACGCGCACTATAGCTTGTGGCTGTCGAATTTTCCATTGTTCTTTTTTACGTTTCGGAGAATAAGACCATGACCTAGCAACATCCAGCATCACAATATTTTCTAGTTGTGAAGGGCGATGAATGTACGCGTGTAGGAAATTAGAATCAGTTGAATCGTCATCAATGTTCAGTTGGACACGTCTATATACCCTTCGGCCAACACTAAGTGTAATAAAATTTCTGCTACACTCCACAAGTGGTAGCTTCAACAACATATGACATGTTTCTTGTGCACCAATATCACGCTCTGCTATTGTGTCTATAAGGAATTTTTGGTATGCACACAATGTTGGGTCTTGGGAATGATTGGCAACAGCAACCCGCGTTAGCATGTCATGATAACTCTCTGAACTTTTTTCTGCTTTTGCAACATACTTTGCAATGTAATTCAAAACTGCTCGGTGGGAAAGAATGGGTTGACAATCTATGTTTTCCCTCCAAAGTGAAAGTATATTGGGATTATGTACATTGATTCTGTCATCATTGCGTGCAGGAAGATATTTTTTTTGGCCATCTTCATCTACAAACAATTTTGATTCTGTCTGCAACTCCCAAGGAGCTTTATACCGACAAACATTTGTGGACCCTTTTTTTCACAGGCATGTGTCCAATGAGCACTTTGTGTGTCTCTCAACACGATTTACAATTTCTTCATAATCATGTCTTATATCACATTGCATTATTTGGAATGTGTCCATCAAACAAGGGTCATCATTGGTAGATCTTGAAAAATGGTTATTCCTTTGACTCTCGTCTCTTGGATTCCATGCATTAATAAAATTATCATAATATGCCTTTGCTATTGCAAGTTGCGATGGATCATTCCAATCCATATTTTCGACATCTGGAGCATCCTTTAGCCAAACGACCATATGTCTATGAACTGATGATCGATACTGCCATTCATTCCTGCAAGAAATGGACATAGATAGTAGTTACATATAAGTGTCACACATAATGAATGTATATGAGTTTTGCGTCAAATACAATGCAATATAATTTGATGTGATTGGGGAGAAGAAAGAGGATACCTTGACCAAATGTCAGTTGTACCGAAGTGCTTGATGAGGACCTCATCAATGAAAATCTTGAAGCGATGATGCATATACATAGCAACAATATGTGGATTGGTAATTATATTTTTATTCCTCCAGTGGTAGCCCTCTGCAGCATTACTTGGGTGCGAGCCAGGCATGACTTGATGCAGGTCTGGCCATTTGGTATCAGCAATGCTTAATGTAATGAAGAATGTTGGACACCCTAATTGTGTAATCATGTCCATCAACTCATTCTTACATGTTGTCCAATAGGCCCTAGTACCTCTAATGTTGGCTGCATAACACATTACTTGCTCAGGAAGTTTGTCATCTGGCATATCTCGAAGGTGGTGGCGGAGATCTTGAATAGTAGTCGGTATGTTGTCACCCACATTTTTCTTCACAAATAACGATGCAGTGGATTGGGTTCGATGCCTCAACATAAGGTTCAACAAGAAATACCTGAATCTTGGATGGGCACCAAATCTGTTGTCATGGTATTTAATCAAATGCAAAGCATATTCATGTATACGTAACTTTTTTATTTGAGGTTGCAACCATTCAGCTTCACCACTTAGAAATAATGTTGGGAAGGCCATGTCAAACAAACCTTCAGTATTATATTCATTAACTGGAGATAGCCCAATAGTAGGCCAATCAATTCTGTCAATGGCACCTGGTCCTCCATTTTCAACAATATTTCTTACCTCTTCCATTTCACGGCGTGTGTTTCCCATTCTTATTGCAAAAGACGATGGTTGCTGCTGAAGTTCTTCAAAATTTGATGTAGTGGGGTCTTCAACAAAGTGTTCGACATTTTGATTGTCATCAATGTTTGACTCAACAAATTGGAGGCTCTGAGATATGTCCATTTCTTCTTCAGGCAGTTCAGAAATGGCAATATTACATAATTGAACATCCTTGTAGTACCTATCGTTACAGATTTTATATCGGAGGGCATCCAATACACGAGATCTCTTTACCAGATAGTCATAGTGTTTTGAATGACTTCCATGTCTTCTAACGATAAGAATATCAAGGTCCTGAACACGCCGAGGAAGATAAGCAACAATCGAAGTTATGTCTTGCGGAAAGGTTATAGTGTGCCCCCTATACTTGTACTGTCCTCCTCGTGCATGGCTTACTTGCATTATGGGATTGACACGAGCAATGAGCATCTCTTCAACTTGTGTGAGAACGCCCAAGACATGAGGTTGGACACCAGGGTCCATATTATTCCATGATGAAAAGTGATGACCATTACGTTCAGAGTAGCATCTTGTACAAACTGGTCCTGTGGCTGTGAGTTTGACTTTGATTCCTGGGTATGCCTCTTTACAAACAGTGCACAGTGGCATGTTTGCGAGGTTATCCAGTCTCAGGCGGAATGACCTTTGAATAGACATAAGGTCAGATGATAATCTTACTCGTGATTCTTGAGAATTGGAAAAATCACATGTTGTATGAGTCATCGCGATGTCTTGTAGCTCAAAATTACTTTCCGTGATTGTGGGATTCAGAAGGTTGTTAATGGGAACATGAGGATGTATTTGAGGGCACTGCAACATTAGGGAGTGTAAATTTTCTGCACTTGAAGGTTCACTTCCAATTTGATGAGGGTACGAATGGCTATACACCTGATGGAAATTATACTGGCCCCTAGCTCTCTGAGAAATGTATTCTTCATTGTTAATGCCAACATTATAATGGGTAGTCAAGGAATGAATGGAAGCATTACGACACGTTGCCACCTGTGGATGCAAGGGAGGAGCTACTATAAAGTCATTTTGTTGCCCTTCGAGCTGTGTCGGTGTGAAATTAATGTCAAACAACTCAGTCCTCGATGCATATAGTTGTCTTCTTCTCCTATTTATTTCTTCTCTTCATGCATGATACCTTTCTCTTTTCTTTCTGTTTATCTCTTCTTTTTTCTCTTGATATATTTGTCTTCTTCGTCTGTTTATTTCTTCACGCCTTTCTGCATAAAGTGTCTGTTGAGTAACATTTGTTTGTTGTTGAGGTTGGGTCGCAGTAGGTTCATGGGTTCGAGGCTGCACACAATGTTGGTCACTATGCAAATGGTTTCGAGGAATGTTAATGTAGCTTGCATCATTGTAACATGTAATTATATTAGCTGGATCCATTTGGCTGAGCATAGTTTGATGGGAGTGATATCTATCTGTTTGAGTTGATGTCAGCATTTCAAAAGGATAGCATCTGGGTTTGACATCTACAAAAGTAATAAACAAATAAGTAATAATGGTAATCATAGTAAATGTCACACAAAAGAATCAACTATTTTGTAATTTTAAAACTACCTAAAATTCTAGATTGCAGTAACCATAAGAAACATGAATAACAACAAAGCAACAATTGACATCGAATAAAATAATATAGAACCTATACATAGAATTGTAAATGATATGTGAAAGTTGTACAAGAATACAAAAATTCACCACATAAGTTTTCAAGAGTTGAGGCATTAGAAGCAGTATGAAATTTACATCCAAATATTAACAATTTGTCTTAAAAACAAAGCACATTAGAATATGAATATAGTCTTTACTGGGAATGTATAGAATGGATACCCTTGCATAAATGGAAAATAAATCTAAAATAAAATGTAATACTACATAAGTTTTCAAGAGCCATGGCATTGGAAGCAATATGAAAATTTGCATCTAAATATCAAGAATTTGTCTTAAAAACATATCACATTAGAATATGAATATAGTCTTTACTATGAATGTATAGAATGGAGCCCCTTACATAAATGGAAAGTAAATGTAAAATAAAATGTACTCAGATATCAGTAAGTAGACCTATAACAAATTTCAACTCTGAAGAGTAATCAACTTTTTTAACTCTGGTAACATTAGTTTTCAGCTTTGGCGGATTGTTGAACGTGTCCATTCGCACATGCAAAGTGAATGAATATTGATGGAATGCTATCTTCTTCTTCAGAAGTCGTATGTGCAATGGATTATCTTGAACCTGCCCATATGTTTCCTTTCCAGTTGCACCAATCAAATCTTTTCCTGCATCATCAAATAATGTAGCCCATAAATTCCCAGTGTGGTCTGCAATTTGAACTCTGAATAAGTATCGGTAATCACAGTCTGCGGAAATCACATCACATGCAGAGCATATCCAATTTCCTTCGGAGTTCTTCGTAATCTTCTTTCTACATGAAGTTCCTGTGCACATTGATGAGCAAGACGGATAAGTGAAACAATCCATTTCATCAATAGAAACTATAGTTCCTCTTAGGGATAGCCATATTGGCTTTTCCACACTAAGAGATCCTCTAGCCGCTATCTCAGATATATTTGTTTGCACAGAATTTAGAACCCCTTGTTGATCATGGGTTGTTAGAGACCTGGCATTGTAGATATTTCCATGTTCCTCACACCAATTTCTCAAAACAGTTGCCTCTTGAATACTTGGGTTTATAAACACTTTAGTGTTTGAAAGTGTTCCTAAAGACTTTCCATAGAAATCGGTTATACGAACACATTTGAAAGCAACAATAGGATGTGGACCCATGGTAATGAGATCTTGGAGTTGAGAACCTTCCACGACGGATAAATCACCCCATAGTGTAACATCAATGGCATAATTAGACGTATCTGTAATTTGAATTGTCCTCTTCTTGAGCTCTGAACCATCCTTCCTGAATAGTGTTTGAAGATCACTCACAAACCGAGCAATCCCAATTACATCTATCATAATATTGGCCTCCAAGTTGGTGATTTCACCAAGCAAAACAAAATGGAACTTGTTAAATGGGATAGATCCATCATCAAGTGAAGAAGCCTCCACTTTTGACATGCCATTCAACAATATTTCATATTCAGAAGGCAGATTATTAAATTTCTTATCAGCTTTTCGTAATTTTCCGTTTGAAATTGTGTAGACATTCCCAACTCTGATAATATCATAATGTCTATCAACTTGTTCATTGAAGCAGACAATCCGTATTTGTTCTTCATCCTTATCAATAATGTCAAAGCTAAATACCTTTCCAATCCCCCTACTGGTGCTGAAGCTACGAATGTTTGATTTAGAAGTAGTTCTACCTCGTACAGTCCATCCATCATGAAATGGGGACAATGCTCCAATAGGAAGTATTCGAACAAAATTGTCTGTTAGCGAATTATTTGCAGTAGAAGCATTCATTGATGTGGATGAACTTTGGGGCTCCATTTTGTAAACAAGTTGTCCTACATAATTTGAGTAATAAAAGAACGATAATAAAACGTTTAGATGATATAAGTAAGGAAAATTAATTGAAAGGAGAAGATAGTGTGTGTATCAGTTGTAAACATTGGATATATAATTGCACCTAGAAATATGTTTAGAAGATAATACAACACAACACACTTAAAAAGTTCAAAGGTAAGTTAATCTTTTAAGCATGAATAAAGAAGAAAACCCAATGTAGTAAATAACAAAAAAGGAAAACTATGTTAGGTAGTTGTTCTTAATACTTTCATGAAGAAATGATTTTTCCTTTGTAAAACAATGTAAATAGCGTAAATTTACATAAGAAAATTATATGCTCATAGAAACTATCTAACACCACACATCATAAATTCATAATGTAAGTTAATATTCTAAACATGACCACAGAAATAAACATTAGGCAACAGAGAAGTTTTATGAAATTCCATATTGAATTAGTAAACAACGAAAATGAAATATTACATTCGGTAGTTTTGTTTTACGCTTTGAAGAATCAGTGACAACTTATTTCAAAGTAAAATTCTAAACAAGCTATGCAAGGAATTTTTTCACTCCACGGATTTTTGTAGCTCTATTTGGACAGTCTTTCTTCGATTTTGGATTTTGAACATGAATCCTGTTTTGAATCAACTTTGTTCCCGGTTCATATTCAATTGCATGTTGAATAGTATCATAAATCAGACCAAAACCTCTTGAGTAGGCTTTTTTTGTTTTGAACTCTGAAAGGAAAATCGTCCGAGGTTCAACAACACCAAACTTTTTCATGAGGTCCTCTTTTATCTCTGTTGTACTAAGTTTTTTTCTTCTATGAAAGACAACATGAATCACAAATTGCTTTCTAAAAAACTGTTCTTCGCAATGAACTTTCTTCATAGATAATGTCCATGTTGGTGCATCACGAGATATTGGGATGATTGACGAGTTCCTAGTCCTCATTGTACTCCAATACAACTGCAAAAAATGGCAATACGTGAGGGCAAAATATAACTTCAACTTAACAGCGAGGATATAATTGCGGGAAGCTCACTCGTTAGGCAACTTTAAAAGCCTTTCGTATACTCAGTCTAACGTCCAACTTGGGACGTGATAGGAGTGCTTCTTCTGGAAATAATCCATCAGCAAGTCCTATCTCCTGGTACCGAGCAAGGCACGTGTAGCCCATATAAACGAGTTGTACGAGGGTCCAAAGTATTTGTACTCACCATAATGTTTTGTAGACTAAGTAAATTCTAAAATTCATTTTAACATATTAGTGCACATATGAAATAAGTAAAAAATGAAATTAGACATTTAAAGAATTTAGAAAATGAATGCATGAATTTAAGATTTCAATCCTATCAAAACGTAAGGTTGAAATAAATTTTCAGCAAAACACTGCCCTAAAATCATAAGGAACTACTGCATCAATATAGTATTCTTCAGAAAAACACAACCCTAATTCTATGTGTGAAAAATCTACATATTCTTTTTGTCTTTCAATGGCAGTATAAAAGAGGGAATAAAAACGAAATCATTTTTTAGTTGCAGGAATTTCCTTTTAATGAAATTGAATGCATACAGTTTTCCATAGAGAAATTACAGACTAAAAACAGAATTAGACACACACAGTTTTCCATACAGGAATTATTGAAGATATGGAGTATCAGATTTCCGTATAAATGTATTTCTATGTAAGCTTCAGCATTCATATGTTGTGATACTAAGAAAATATCAGACATGCAACTTCAATAAATTTGTGTAGAATGTTGGAAGGTTTACAAGTTAGGGTCATATCTAGGTATAAAAATGAGACATTAAACATGGCATTTATCTGATGTAACTTTCTTACATGTTGTGAAATTTGGAGTCATTTTTATGTTAGAGTATTCCTGATTTTACAGAGGTTTCCTTTAGCCATTGGTTTCATGCCTTCTCAACTTTTTTTAATGTGTTACTAAGATTTAATAGGATAATTTAGGTGGTTTGATTTTAATTTTTTCATAGTCTTTTGGAATTTTTCCTGCACTATATGTAGACTTGAAAGGCATATGTAAACTGGAAAAAATATTGCCCTAAATAAATGCTCGTAAGTCCTACAGTACTAAGCGATTATGATCATGAGCTACGATGGAATATTGAGGATGTTTCATTTTCTCTACAAATAATGTATGATAATTCAAATATTCAGTTACTAAGGATTGACTATTTTATATCATTGTGATCAAAAGACCAAGTTGAACAAATAACATAGAACCTTTTAGAGGTTTCACAGCCTTGATGTATATTAAGCTTTTTTTAACGTGTTACTAAGATTTAATAGGATAATTTAGGTGGTTTGATTTTAATTTTTTCATAGTTTTTGGAATTTTTCCTGCACTATATGTAGACTTGCATATGTAAACTGAAAAAATATTGCCCTAAATAAATGCTCGTAAGTCCTACAGTACTAAGCGATTTGATCATGAGCTGCAATGGAATATTGAGGATGTTTCATTTTCTCTACAAATAATGTATGATAATTCAAATATTCAGTTACTAAGGATTGCCTATTTTGTATCATTGTGATCAAAAGATCAAGTTGAACAAATAACATAGAACCTTTTAGAGGTTTCAAAGCCTTGATGTATATTATTGATTATTGGGCCTTGTAGATATGCATCTTGTGCTTTTGACATTTAAAAAAATGTATAATTCATTTTATTGGCGCCCCACAGACGGATTTGATGCTTAGTGGATTTTTTGTACAAAGAAGCTCGTTGAGTCAGTGGTTCTGCGCCAACAAGGAGTCTCGTTTCAAAACCGAGCCGATCAAGAGGCACTCGATGCAAGGGAGCTCAGTTGCGTCGATCTATGGAGGAGCCCGTTTCAAAGAGAATTCGGTCAATGCAATGAACGATGGAGCTCAGACCCAACTCGGTGAGTTGGCTCGGTGAGCCAACCACCGAGTTGGACTTATTTTTAGTCTTTTCTTCATGGACCCCTCCCTCCTCACCACAAACCGATCAACATGGGGCCCACCAGTAATTTAATTAAATTAATATTTTTCTTTAAGTATTTTAAATAATAATATTTATTATTATTATTTAAATATTTTATTTAAATATTATTTTAATTTTGAGAATACTCTGTCAATAGGCATTAATGATGCATGATGGAACCTTTTCAAGTGGTTCAACCGATTGTAATAAGTGATACATCACGTGCCTTCCATTTAGGGAGGGAATTTATGACTCCTCCTCTCCTCTCTCTCAATTTCTTCTATAGATGTAAGTTGGAGACTCATTCCAAAGGGTTCCAACAAGTAAGTTCCGACAGGTCATACAAATTGGACAAGCTAGACACTTTCCAAGCTTCCTCTCTCTTCACAAGCTGAGATGCTGTGATTTGTAGGCTTTCAAGCCTTTCTTCTCCTAATGACAACCTATGCCTTTTCCCCTGATGTAATGATGCACTGTGCAAGTGCTGGAAGTAATGAGAATTATGTTTTGTGATCAAATATATGTCCTTTCATGATTTTGTTGCCTCTATCTGCCTCTCTCATGTTTTCAGGTGAATTGTGCAACTAGTGTTTCTCTTGCAAGTTTTTGGAGATCATTGTGCTTATCAAGGATTGGAGTACTGTATGTAAAGTGGGTTTGTAATGCATGTCATTCTTCCTCATGATCATCTCTCTTCATCGACAAGCCTAAATTTTGTCTAGCAACACCCTTTCTTGGTGCAGCACCACTTCTAGTATAGGTTTTATTTCCTTGCAATTCTCTCTCTCTAATCCCTTGAAATGTTAGCACAGGTCTAGTTAGCCATATTTATTGCATTAGGAGTAGTGTAGTGCTTAATTTAGGAAGAGGAAGCCCGTTTTCGCTGGAGGTTCACCTCAAGCCCAAGTCCCACAACTTGAGAGGTGATCTCGTGTGTTCTAATCACACCGAATGTCGTGATTCATTTTTAGGCCATTCAGAGGTGCAGTGATTTGGTGACAACAAGACTCTCTGTCTTCTGTTCGGATGGGGAAGTGGAATAAAAAAACACTTTATTATAGAATTCAATGCTTATAATGACACTTGTTTGAGATATACAATCAATTGCAAAACATTGTCATTACAAGTTATATTCGATGATGAGTTCATAACTAAAATGAGGGACTTCATCATCAAAATTAACCCAAAAAAAATTAAAAAAATCAGAATTGGTGAAATTAAAATTTTTCATTCATTCATTCATTCAAATAAGATTGTTAATGTAAAGCCGCTTTCCTCAATAAATTAAAAAAAATGCCGCCTTAATGGGGCCCACACTTCCATGTGGAAAAGAAGCCTTGTTTATGACGACCACGGGAAAACTCACGTTAAATCCTGCTCGGGCACGCCGGTTAAGTAAATGAAGAAGAAGTAAAAAGTAAACGTGCTTTCCGCGGACGACCGTGAAGACCGGCAGACAACCGCCACGTGTCATTTTTCCTGCCCACTGGTCAGTCAGCACTAGTAGTCTTGAGAACTCAGATCAAAAGTCGTCCGTCAACTAAACCACCAAAAGCTAAAAAAAATTTAACTGCAGTTTAGTCTATTTTTGACGCCGCTTCTGCGATAATAATAAAACGATTTCAGATATAGAATAATATTTTAAGCCAGATAGTCCACAGTTCGAATCCCCGCGATAGCGCGGCGTTTAAATTCACAAGAAAATAACAAAGGTTTACGAAATTTTTAAACAGCATAACGACGGCTTAAAAAGCAAAAGAAGTTGAGAAAGGTTTTGTGAGATTTTAATAAAAGCAGAGGAAATGAGAAATTTTTTTGAGTAAAGCACAAGAAAATGAGAAAAGATTTTGAGTAAGCAAAAAGCAGAAGAAGAAAAGATTTTAAGTAAAACGCAGAAGAAAATGAGAATTTTTGAGAGATTTGAAGTTAAAGCCAAAGAAATGAGAAAATATTTTGAGAGATTTTAAGTAAAAGCAGACGAGAATGAGAGAATATCTTGAGAGATATTAAGTAAAACAGAAGAAAATGGAAAAAAGGATTCGAGAGAGTGTGAATGATTTTAAGGCCTGGTCGATGCGCAGATCGAGTTCCGTAGAGTTAAAGAAAGCGGCAATAGATTCATAGAAAATGGCGTTCAATGCGAAAGAAATAAAGATTTAAGAGATTGAGGCATGCTTTGTGCACAGATCGAGAGACGGCGAGGCGTAGAAAACGGCGTTGAATGCACACGAAATTAATAATATCTTAAGATATTTTCAGAGATTTTAAGGTTCGTTCGATGCGGAGACGGAATCATGGCAAACAAATAGGAGATATTTCCAGGTTTGCTTGGTGCAGGGATCGAATTCCAGCGCGGCGGAGAAAACATCGTTAAACGCACAAGCAAATAGTCATGATTGAGAGTTTAAGTGATTTTTAAGGTCTTCTTATGCTCCTATAAGAGGACAAAGTGGTTTAAATGTCCAAGAAGATAGTAAAGATGTCGAGAGACTTTTTAGAGTTTTTAAGGCTTGGTTAATGCGGAGTCCGAATTCCGGCGCGGCGGAGAAAACGGCGATCAATGCAAAGAAATCAATAAAGATTTTGAGGTTTGGTAGAAAACGGAGTTAAATGCATATGAAAAGAAGATACAGAAATGCATGCGTACACTCGACTGTCAAACAGCGCACACAGCTCGCCGTCGCCGCCATCGTCCCCGCGACGGTCTTCACCGAGGCCGAGGCATGGAAAAACCAAGAGCGGCCGCATGCAGGGCGGCGTCGGCCCGGCCCTGCCCCCCCGGACTTTTATTCAGAAATTTGCGTGGCTTCTGCTTTCTGTGCTTCTGAGGCGTCACGGAGTTTTTTTGTTTGCGCCGCTAATATACATTTCAGGAATGTTGCTTTACATGGGGTCAATTACCTTTGATGCGCGGGAAGTCGTCAGGCATCATATTGCGCCAGGGTCTGTGTACAAAAGCCCGCAAGTTTTTGATCGTCTCTGGCCTGTAATGCAAGCTGACAACGAGACGCACGGCGGGGTTTGTTTTTTTGATCTTTTTATTGCATACTTTACTTGAATTTTGAAAAATGGCAAATCAGAAATACAACTTTCCTTTTCGAATTTTATTTGAGGAAATAGGTTCTGTATTTTTTCGGTTTAACAGGATTAAATTAGAGTATGCTTGACCAGACAATTTAAGAATTTGTGTGTATATCTTTCAATTTTGTTTGAGGAAATAGGTTCTGCTCTTTAAGGTAAAGAGGTACAATTTTTCATATTTTTAAGGAGCTGAAATATTTGAAACAATCAATTCATCTGAGAACAAGGAACTCGAAGCATTTTTACCATGGCATAATCTTTTTTTGATGTATCGAGTCATCGTATGCAACCATTTGTATTGTTATTACATGATTTTAGTTGAGAAGACTAGGTTTTACATTTCAGGTTTAACGCGCTTAAATTTGAGGATAAAATTTAAAGTATATATCTTTCAATTTTAATGGCGGAAATATGTATGGGCTCTGTGGTTTTGGTATAACAGGCTTTAATTTGAGTATGTTTGAGTAGGAAATTTAATTTAATTTGTATTTGTATTTTTCGGACATAGGTTCCTTGATTAGGTTTTTTCTGGAATCAATTGTAGTCGGAATTGTTACGAAAAGGTTTTTAGAATTGCATGCTCATCCCCCAAACTTCATTACCAGGCTCAGCTCCCAGATGAATGTAAAGGATATGAATTATGTATTGAAATTTTAAATCTTCTTCTTCCACCCTAGGTAAATATGATTATATGAAAATTAGGCCTACCCCTCCTAAGATTCAAAAAGGAATATAACCATCCATAAGCAGTAGCTGGCCTACTCATATTTTTCTTTACGATAGCAGATACATTCACAAAAATATGTGGTGTTCAGAGTTAACTTAAAAAATTCATCAAAATGGAATATAGATGATAGAAAGAAAAGCACAACAAGAATAGTGACATTTTTCTATTTTAATTGACAGTAGAAGACTGGTGTTACATACCTAAAATCCTATTATATTGACACTTATGCCCGAGTATTCCATCATTATGAAAATTTGCGAGAGTCAAAAGTGCATCTAGCATTGTTATATGGGAGATAGGGGACACTGTCTTTAGTGACATGCTATGTCATTGAGTAACCAGACTATGCCTATTTCCCCGTTGGCTGAAATATCTTGTGCATAAGTCCAATCCTTTACTGTGTAACACTATGTGCAAGTGCTGTTTACATGTTTAACCTCTAAATTTTGGATAGGTCCTAACTTGATCTGCCAATCCTATGGAGACAACAGTAACCAATCTGTTGGTTATAAGATGAGGGGACCTGTTATCAATTATCAAGGTCTAGTGCATTCAGGGCTGTGACCTTGGTCTAGGCTGCTTGTCAACTTGACTGGAGCATTTCCATGCCGTGACATGTGGAACTACAGTATCTGATTACAATTAGTAGTGAAAATCATTTACGTAAGCACAATAGGTGCATTTACACCAACTGGGTTCTCTGCAAGGATTTTTGTTTATCTTCAATACTGTCAATTCTGACTCATCTTAGCAAGTTTTTGCTGTGGTACACAAGGATAATTACTGTACATACAGAGGCATATAAAAACAAACATGATCATAGAGCAAATAGAGCCTAGAAGCAAGCATGAACATAAAAGCAAACGTGAACATAGAAGTAATCATGATCATGGAGCAGACAAAATGTAGAAGCAAACATGAGCAAACATGACTAGAAGCAAACACGAGCATAGAAGCAGACATGAGCATAGAAGCAAACTCGAGCATAGAAGCAGACAAGGGCGTAGAATCAGGATCACAGAACATATAGAGCCTAGAAGCATGCATGAACCTCAAAGCATGTAGGAACATAGGTGCAAACATGAGCCTAGAAGCATAGAGAAGTAAACATGAATATTTTCAAGAGATGAGCTGTATATGAAGCAATGTCAAATAGCCAAAAACAGAGGTCCGGGGCTAATAGCAAACTAATATAACAGTATGCAGAAAGCAAATACTAGAAGTAAATGTTTGATACGAGTAAACATGTAGCATGGTCAAATCAATATCTAAAAATAAACATTGTGATCTTTTGATAAATCACAATATAGCACGTATCGTAGGAAATAAGAAGGTGCTGTACCAGCAACGGGTAGTGTTGTACTAGCAATAGACTAATGTGCAAGGATATGATTGATATAAGCTCAGTCAGTAGGATGCCCCCGGTGTAGGTATGTCCCCAATGTGATGGGTATTATTTGGGATACGAGGTTGTAAGGAGCCAAAAAGTGTATACTGTCCATGGATTAAGGTATTTGCGTCTGTCTTACTTGTACTATAGATATCAAGTGTGAAAGGATATGATATATGTAGAGTGCCGAATCTAAGTGACCAGGATGCTTAAGTCTATGCAATGAATGAACAAGTCATATGCAGGTCCTGGTTTTTTATTTTTGCAATTGTATATTGTTTTTATATTTTTGCCATAGGAGACCAAAAAAGAGAAAACTGCCAACTAGAATCTACTCTAGTGGCCTTGGAGAGGAGGTTGTAAGCAGTAGAAGAGATGAGGCAAGGTCTTGGGTAGTAGTTCCCTCAACAATCACATCGAACTTGTGAAATGTGCTACATCGTTGGGTAGCTTCCTAGTCATGGACTAAGAGAGAAGATATCAAATGATCGATAACCATGCTAAGACAATAGGCCGTTAGTGGCATGGTAGGCAAAAAATATATGTGTACGAGTTGCTATTAACAAGTGAGTGTGCTCTAGACAAAATGCTAGTGCATATGTCTCTTAAGTGGAGGCCTTATATCTACGAGTGTATTGAATACGTCATGTGGGGCGGAAGTATCATCATCAAAATATGAGAAGTAATCGCGTGAGTAGCTCCATACTCAAAATAGCAGTGTCACAAAGCTGTGGGTTATGAGTAACACAAGAAACAAGGATTCCATGTGGTAGTGGTGTCCCATGTGGGTCATGCTCAACTAAGTGTCGTAAGTTTGCTGCATATAGTGCATAGGTAGGTAACATAGTTTGTTGACAAACATGGCACAAAAGGAGGTAACATAGCTTGTTGACAAGCATGACGCAAAAGGAGAATTGGAGTAGACAAGAGTGGTATCATGCTACGTTGAGTCATCAGACTAGGATCAAGGTTTCCTAGGTTGTTAGTGTGGTAATAGATAGAATGATCAAGGTGCTCATGGGAGTCCTGGGGCATAGGTGATTAAGGAATAGTGGTAAACAACAAGCATGGTTGGGGAGGGCATCTATATGATGTGATAGGAACCATGGGTATCTTGTAATTGTTAATGTATTTTAGGCCTTTCGATAAAGCATTGCGAAAGCTATGTGTACCATATCAGTGTATAAGTGTAGTGAAAGTGGTTGGTACTATATTTAGAAATAACAAAAATAGTATATGTTTGTGTACTTGTGTATACAAGGATTGATCAAACCATGGATCATGCAACCAAGGGATGTTCCCTACTAGAGCTGTAACATGAGGCGAAATGTCTATGCTGGTGACAATATTAGGAAATGGGCGCATGATGCTTATAGAAATTGTTATATCAATGTGTACCATAGGGAGTGCCTCGTGGATACTAGGATCGCCCAATCTTGTATATTGGACAATATGTTGCAATATATTATTATCTACCTCAAGAATATGTGAAGCCTCTGCAGTCAGTGGTGTATTCTGTTCTATTGGAGGGATGTGTAGGTGGCATGTGTATGAACATGTGATGTATAGATCTCCGTGAGGTCAGGGATAGTTGTTGATGTATGGAGTGAGATGTTACCTATGATGCATTGGAGGGTATTCTCATTAAGTATGGGTCGAGCTCCTTAGTAGGAATTTTGGTCATGGGGAATGTACTAGTGGGACTAGACTACAGAGTTTGTAGGTGTGTATCCTGGGCATATAGTTTGTTGATATAGGTGATGATGTAATGATCAAGGAGTTCTTGAATCTTTTGTCATAGTGAGAAGCATTTGTTCATTGAGTGTCCTATACATCTATGATATTGGCAAAAGTGGCGGGTATTGATTGTAGTTTTTTGCAGTTGAGACATGTCAATTACCTTGGGGGACGGTAAAATGATAATGTTGTTTTTGATGAGGTTATCAAGTATTGAGGCTGGAAACAAAGGTAAAGGAGTCCATCGTCATTGTGGAGGAGGTGTTTTGGGTGTAGCAATATGAGGAGCGAGTTGTGGCATAGGTGTGGGTGACGTTGGGGCACTAAGGGCAAACTTTATGGCGATAAGTTGGTCCGTTATATGCAAAGTATAGTAATGCAACATATTATTAGGGTCAACAGTGATGAGCCTTAATAGTTCAGTTCTTAGTTCAGCCTTTTTTGTAAAAAGTGCACATTTGGTCATGATTAAGTTGCACCCGAAGAAGCACTATGAAATTGAAAATCTGATTTATAAATCTGAAATCCTAGGGGTGGGAAATAAAGGCATAGGTTGGTGTGATCAATAAAATTAATCACATTCACCAAAAATATAATACAAAATTAGGTTTTGTAATTAAGATGTTATATTCATATATTAATATAATATAATTTAGAATAGTAAATATACTTAACACAATAAATACAGCACGCCTAAATTATTTAAGGATAAATATTTGATCAACACAACTTTTGAAATTAGAAATAGAGAGATTAGGGTTAGGGTTTAGAAAAATTGCACCATTTTATGAGGTCTAGAGACATGACAATGATTTGAAACTGTGAGAATAGGCTGTGTAGAGTGTCGTAAATGTGCTTGTAAATTCTAGGGACTCGTGGACGAACTTTGGACAGGATTGCCTGTGCCAAACAAAATTGTTCGATGATTTCGCCCTCTGATGGCTGATTTTGTTCTTTGACATTTTACAAATTTTGTTTCTTGTAGTAGGAGGATATTTGGTTTAACATCCTCCACTGACTGCCTAACCAGGCAGCATTTATTTGAGGCATTTAGGCCTTTGACATTCCAACTTAAGATTTTCATAATGACCTGGTGGCAGGAATAGCCCTGCCACCTAGCTGCATTTCAGTGAGCTTCTCTTGGCTCCCTGATCTGCCCTGAGTCATTTTGAATATCAAATTGAATCTTATCTTTCCTGAACTTTCTTCCACGGGCGCTTGAAGGCCCAGTTTAGGGTGTGATTTGGTGGCTATTAAAGTGAGCAATCTTTGGGTTTGCCTAATAGGCTTCCTTATTGCTTCATCATCTGAAAGTTTGGCATATTCATCTATTCCATTATTCCTGGCTTCCTGGTGCTCAATTTTGATAATGTCTTTGAGGAAATCCTCAGCAAGACTGTATCAAGATGTAACTTGTTAGCCGCTGCTGCCACTTGCTCTGTAGTGGGTCACAACAGTGAGCTCCAAATATTTTTTTTCTAGTAAGCTTGTTGCTTTCTCTTTGAGAGCCATCTCCTCGGCTTTACTGTATTTCTCCACTGAAGGAAGGGGAGAGGGTGTTAATTCCATGGTCTGATCTTCGGGACTTGGAAGGAAGACCTCATCTCGAGGCTGAGTTGGCTGGCGGCACTTGAATGGTGCTAGTGGATGTTTGGGCCTGGTCTTTATCAGCCAGAGGCTTTGACTGGAACACAAATTTTACTGGAAAGAAGAATTGGGCATGATTCCTCAAAGTGAACCACTCCTACCTGTCTTTTGAGGTTTCCTTCCAATGCATTGAACTTAGACTGGCTATTTGGCTTATGGCCGAAGAGGGCACATGTCTACCATTCTTGCTTGAAGTTGGTTATTTGTTTCGACCTTCCTCTCTTGCTTCATAGCTATCTCTGGGCATGATTTTGTCAAATATCCTATCTTGCAACAGTGGAAGCACATGAAAGGTAGACAGTCATAATGAGAATCTTGTTACCAGCTCCCCACGGAGGATGAGAGCCAAATGGCATGAGGTATTGGTTTAGCCAGAATGATCATGACACACATTCTAGCATAAGAGCATATTCCCCGTGCACTGTTGCATAAGTCAAACACGATAACATCCAAATCAGCCATTTTTTTTCCACACACCTACTAAGAATGTCCTCCCAATATTTCGGGGGGAGCTTATACAATCCAACCCAAATGGGAACTTCTGAAACAATTCCTTAGCTGGTTGAAATTGGGAAATCAGATGCAAGTAACCCAGTGTTTTGAAAGAACCAAGGCCCGCCTTCAGAAACACGTTTCCAATCTTCAGAATCATGGAAAGTACCCTGGAAATACCCTTGTGTCAGGAGTTTAATTTCAGGTCTTGCATAGAGAGACCAGCTGAGCCTCATCCATTGTTGAAGGTCTTCAGACTAAGCCAAGCCCCTATGGACCTACATATCAAAGCCCTTTCAGAATATACACACACCACTTCGTCGATCAGCCGATCTGAGATTTCAATGATGGGAATGTCCTCAGAGACTTGGACATAAAATCCATCTACCAGAGCAATCTTCTGCACCATCGTTGTCTTGGTTTAGCTTGGTTCATTTTGAAGCTCAAGGTTTAGGGGCCCTCCATTAGGGTTTGGATTGAGAACCCAGTCAAGACCAGGGATGGCATTGGTTTCAACTTTCCTCAAGGTTGTAGGCTTCCTGGATGAGAAGCAGCTGTCCAAATGAGGCTCGACTCAAGAAGTTGGATCCCAACTAAATGTTGAATTTGAATTCAATGTCATTGGCAAGCTTATAGAATTTGCTACTCCTGCTGGAATAAGATTTGAGTTGCTCAGTCTTGGTGATGCTCAGAGAACATTCGCAATTGTTTGCTCCTCTTCGCACTGCCCCACTTCACACTTCTCCATTTTGCTCCTTCCATTATTCAAAATGTCGAATATTTATTATTTATGATTCTTGAATATAATATATGGATATCAAAGCTTGTGACCTAAAAATATGATGAATACTCCGGACATTTTTTTTACAATTGGTAAATCTGGGCATTAACCTGTCTCTGTGGGTGAGGTCACAAACAGGGGACCCTATCCCCGTGCTATTGAGGCCGAAGGTTGAAGTTCTCTTCTGCATTAATGCCTCTGATTATAATCAAGCTCACATAGGACAGGATCACATAGGGCCAGTGAGAGCCACATGACAGCAGCCCTTCCTGCTAATTTCCATGCAACATTGACTTAAGTGGGCGGTGAGTCTTGCCAGCAGAAACACCGGCTGCAATTTCTGAAAGTCCCTGTTGGGACTTTAACCTGAGTGGCAGGTATAAAACCATACACCTTAACCAGTGAATTGTGTCCTTAACAGAAATGCTATAGACAATATTTTTTTTTAATACTATGTGCATTTTCAAGATTTAGCTATGTTGTAAATATTTTGTAGTCTTTTACTGCATCCTCATCCTCTAGTTTTCTTGCATGTTCTAGAAAATTTATCATTTTACTGGTAGTCATGCTGTGGTGCTGCATTCTAAAGTGGCCTATTGCATCTGGTAATTTTGATTGTTAATTGAATTAAATTTTATCACTGTTTACGATGTAAGGTTTGTATATCATGCTAGATGGATTAAATTAGCGTTGAGTGACAAAACTTCTGTAACTGTTTGTAGCTAGTGGGACCATGGCAGCCCCTTAGAGGTGGAAAATGGAAGCCTTGCATCAATCGGACTATGAATGAAGGGAGGTTTGGATTTCTTTTGTTCCTCTTTTCATAACATCTGCGGAGAACACAAAATAATTTTGCTTTCTTTTACATTTTGTAAAAACAACTTATGTTATTGTTTACTGAGTGCAATGATATTGAATTCTTTTACAAATATTATTTGTTGTTGTCTTTCCTTTTTCAAATGCTTCAGAGACAGTTCATTGACCTATTTCTATTATTCACAATTAAATCAAGTGAGATATTCATGGCGCAGTTTTCTTGGTTTAATAATCAATGTTCCACGGAGTCAGGGAATAGGGGGACGAGTCTTGGAGATGGGGAACCAAGGGCCTAGGTTTGGGGACAGCAGGGGAATAGCGGTGGGGTGGTGGGGCAAATATATATAGTACTTGAAAAATTAGTTATAAAAAATGTATAAGAAACAACAAATGAAACTTTGAAATACTAAACACATTGTATTGAACACTGAAAATGCCAAATATCAATATATTAATATTTATATTCAAAATAATGATTACATTCAAAATTCAAATATAGTTGGCCAGTGGTTCAATGCCTCTAACGAGTCTAATCATCCCCAAAGTCTGCTCCGAACCCTTGAAACATGTTGAAAACTTGAAACTTGAATGGTTGAGCAATGAAGACTTGGCACTTGCTCTAACTCTTGTTGTTACTTGTTGCTAATGCTTTCACTCTTCCTTGCTAATGCTCTCACTCTTGCTTGCTAATGCTTTCACTCTCGCTTGAATTTTAAAATTTTTGATAGTGATTTGGAGTGACCTATAAGTCTTATTTATAGTTTTTTTTGAGTGCTTAGGGAGCAGGTGGGGTCGGTTGAGTGTAAGGGTTAGGGTTGGGGACAAAATTATAAAACAAAATGATAAAGATAAACTTTTAGACAGACTTATGCCGTGGGGGACGGCTGGGAGTCTCTAGGAACAGTCCAGAGACTTTTGGAAGTCTCTGGGAAGTTGTTGAGGTGCAGTCTCAGAAACGTCCCCTTTGAGGGAAATGTTTTGGGGACGTCCCCCTTTGGCTGGTGGCGTTGGGGGGATGGCGAGGGGACATTTCCCAGCCGTCTTCAAGTCTCAGAGATGTCTCAAGTTTCAGAGACGTCACTTTTGGGGAGAGACTCGTCCCCGTGGAACTTAAATTAAATCTTTAATAATGGTTATTATAAAAACGCAATTTGTAACCAATTCATAATGGATGGATGGGACTGAATATATAACAGCAGTGTGTAAGCCCTGACACAAGTATAGTCTGCATATTTTACCTGGATCCTTTTTTTGGTGGAAATTCTGTGTTCGTGGGTTTGCGTAACTCATTGGAGTTAATCCATGACCATGATGGTATCATTGTGTCTTGTCTCGATTCTGCGAGCAGTCACTGATCGCTAAAAAATTGATAAAACTTAGTTTCCAAACTTATTATTTGTGATTAAATAGAATCTGTTGTGTATGAAGGGTTTGTCACGTAAAGAAATCAGGAGATATGTATTTGGTATTTTTAAAATTAAAACCAGACAAACAGAATTGAAATCGGCTAAATTTTGATGTAAATTTCAGCTGCTTTTCTGATTTCTGATTTCTAAAATAATTATTGTTTGCCACAAGTTATATTGAGTCTTGACGGTATACTTAACTCTCAAGCTGTCTCCTTTATTGTAGGCTTTATTTTTAGGTTTTCAAAGGTAAGAATTAAAAATAGCATTCCACAAATATCAGGAATTTTTCCTTTAAATATCTGAGTCATGTTTTCGACGTAGTTTCATTGTGCTTTTTTGAATGTGTGGTCACACAGGGTGAGTTAAATTGTCATTTTCTGGTTCTGAAAACCGAAGCATGTGTCTAAGTGACCTTTGTCATTGTTAGTATAACCTTGATCCTTACACCCAGAGCTCTCCTCATCCACACCTGTTTCATCCATGGGTTTTCATCAGGAATTACCAGGAGTCAATTTTTATACAGAACATTTTGGAGCTTGATGTGACGGGCTTCTCAGTATGGGAAACAAACCTATAGTGATAAGTTAGGTCGGGGTGTGTTTTGCTGTTGTGAACCCAGCTGTCACTTGCTGCAATGATGCAAAACGTCTGTAAATAGACAAATATTGAAGTACTGGCAATTATTGAAATTTTCTGCTGTAAACTTGAGGTCTGCTACTTCAAATCTATACTTGAAACTAAATTCCAATATTTTTGAATCTGTTGTAAAATTTATAATATGAAAATGTAAACGAAAATTCTGAAAACTGCATAGCTGAACTCTAAAAAAAAGAACAGAACATTAATATTATTTAATATACATAAAACACTTTTCACAGAGTGTATTGTTGCCGACTCAAGCCGATTCCAGGTCAGAATGGACATTTTCTTAGCTTGCCAATCTATTACTGGTTTTCCATATTAGCTTCTTTTTTTGTCTGTGTGTGGGGACAATTGATTTTCAAAAGGTATACCTAATGCACCAAAACCCAGGTGCACCCACAAGGCTGGGTGTTACAGACCAATAAAAGCATATGCAAAAAAGGAGTTTCTTGTAAATGATCCCATTGGACCTACGAAGGTGTTCCAAATGGACCCACAAGATACTCTTATTAAAGATCCTAATGGACCCCATTGTTTAAAGTGGACAATTATATATTGTGTAATACTTGTAAAAAAAGGTCTATAACATTTGCATTTTATGAAAATACTCCTAATATTCCCTCGTAAACTATTAACATGTTTAGACATAGATTAGTGTAGTAATTGAGTCAATGTTTAAATTTCTAAATCAACTCAAAATGAAACTAAAATGCTAATCTTACCATCAAAAGATAGAAGCCATGAGTACTTGCCAATTGCTTTTAACAATGCATTATTTTGCCCAAACTGGAGGCCATGTTGATAATCATGCTAGTGCAAAATATGACTATACAACTCAGTCTAAATAAAATACTGAGCTTCTACCTAAAGTGGGATTGCAGAATTGTTGGTTGTAGAATTTAATCTTTTGAAAACAAACAACAGTCAGGGGACAACAGTCCCTCCTCTTTGTGGGAGAGGTTCCCTTATTGAAAAGAAAAAATCATATTTATAATATAAACATTTGTTCAATATTTTGGTGAGGATTTTGATATCTCTGGATGCATTTATAAAAGGTTTTCAATACAAAAGAAAATAGGAAAATTCAGGACTGATATTCAGAAATAGAAGATAGGAGAGCATTTTCAGACATATAGATAGCATAGAGATATTTTACTTATGCTTGATAAAATAACAACATTTAGACTATGCATATGAAACACATGACATGCATGTATTAGACACAAAGTTCCAAATACACTTATCAACTGAAAGACACAAAGTTCTTGCTTCAAATACATATAGCCTTATATGAATCAGACAAAGAATAGAAAGAGAAGAAGCATGAGAGAGGGTGAAATTTCTTCTGTATTGAGTATTTCAATGTTCTCTTTTTACATCTGGATATCAAAAATGTCGATCCTTTACAATGATGAGAAGAGTGCTTTAAATAACCTCAAGAAACGGTTACAAAGAGCCTTTTCAGTTTCCTTTCTCTAAATTCTAAAAGCTAATATCTAATTAAATATTACAAATTCACTTTATCCCTTGCTTACATAACACATGATTTTAAAGGGATAAAGACACCTTAACTAGATATTCTACAACAAGAAAGGAAAATAAGAATTAGGAAGTCGAGACACTAGTGGAAGCACTTGTAGTCCCCTTTGCCTTAAATATTTGATTTCTGAATCGCTTCAATGATGCAGTTATGTCCACTCCTCGAGGAATTGTTGTATTGGTAGTGGCATGAGTCCAAATGCCCAAACACTTCACGTCCTTCTCGAACTCTGCATTCTCCAAGAACTCTTTGTTAGCATTTGTGATGGCAGCCAATAATGTGCAAATTTCTTTCATTTTCTCCTTAGAGATGGTGTCCTGCTTGAATAGATTTTCTTTAACAAAAGTCTTGAATTGGGATTTGATCTCCTGAATAGTGAATTTATCACTTGAATTCTCTTTGAAGATTTGGCAATGTATATCCAAGAAGGCAGATATGACACAAACTTTAAAAGCTTCTCCTTTCTGCAGCATATTCCTGAGTTCTCCAATGGCTTCTTCCAAAACTTTGATTTTCCAGTCAATAGTGTGCAAATTTCTTTCATTTTCTCATTAGAGATGGTGTCTTGCTTGAATAGATTTTCTTTAACAAAAGTCTTGAACTGGGAGTTGATCTCTTGAATAATTTATCACTTGAATTCTCTTTGAAGATTTGGAAATGTATATCCAAGAAGGTAGATATGACACAAGCTTTAAAAGCTTCTCCTTTCTGTAGCATATTTCTGAGTTCTCCAATGGCTTCTTCCGGAACTTTGATTTTCCAGTCAATGCTGAAGACCCATTGTTTGGACAGATTCTGTTTAACATCATCAAAAACCTTATTAGCCAAAAGGACATGTACATATGTCCTCACTCATTAGATTTCAGATCTTGAATGCACTCACTCCATAATTTCAATTCTCTGTCTAGACCACTGAGTGTTGTAGAGAACTTCAGTTGAATTTTGGAAATTTTCTCATATGCCTTGAATGCTTCTTCAATAAAATTCATGCATGTGATTATTAAATCATCAACAATAGCTTCCATTGATTTACCATAAGTAGCATCCTTATGGATGTCTTTAATGGCTTGGACTTCATCAGTGGACAATATAGCAAAAGATGGGATGTAAGCTAAGGGAGTGGGATCAAGAACCTTATCTTTTGCTAATAAGTATTTGATGAAACTAGATAGAATTTGGTTTTGCTCCTCCAATCTGCCTCGTGTTTGCTTCCCCTTCTCAACTATTTCAATCACCCTAGACACAGTCTCCCTCAGATTATATACTTCACTTTCTGGGCTTGATTCTCCAAGGGGAATTCTATGTTTACTCTAGACCACCCATTGATAGGTCATTTTCATCTTTATCAGACTTGGGTTTTGCAATTTCCACGAACTGCTAAACTTGAGAGTCTAAGACTAACCTTGATGTGATTTTGGCCTTTTTACCTAGAGGGGGAGGAGTAGTACCTAGAAGAACTTGCTACTGCATCAAACTTGGGAACAACAACACATGAAGTAGCCTTTCTCTTCTTGCTTTCCAGTAATGGTTGTACCTAGGTGAATGAGGAACTAGAAGTGGAAGGGGCAATGGGTCCAAGTGTAGAAGCACTCATAGCACTCAGAGTTTGCACAACAACCACCTCTAGCATAGAGGTGTTAATTTGAGTAGAGTCAGGGGCTTCCTTGGTAGATATTTCTATAAACTCTGAAACCATTTCCTTTGATTGATCTCCCATCATATTGCCTGCATCAGGTGTATTCTCTTCAGGATTTTCTTGTTCTTTTACCTGACTGTCATCATCATCAATCCAAAACCACAATTATTTCCTTTGCTTCATCTTGTCCTAGGAGAAGGATTTAATTTCTTGGATAACATCGGCTACCTTATATTCTTTCTTGATTTTTCCTTTTTTAATATACACTAGAGTTGAGGATTCCAGAGGAGAAGGGAACAAATTGTTCAATTATCTTAGGAGCTGACACATGTATTTCCTTAATGAGGGGTAGGGGTAACATGTGAAGTAGACCTAGATTTCCTTGCCTCTGAATCCCTTCATCTTCATGTCAAACCAAAGTCTAGTTCTTACTAGGACATGATTATTTAGCTCCTTCAGATCATCTCTCTCCTTGACAAACCAATCAATGGTTTCAATAGGAGAATGTTTGATTGATCTTTCATACTCAAGAGACTTTAGCTCCTCATCATCATCTTCTAATCCTTTGGGGAAATCAAATATACTAAAATCAATAATTTGCTGTAGAGATAGCCTTCCATAGCATCTCCTCCTGGCTTCATAATCATCTTGAACAATCTACCTAGTAGTCTTCAATATCAGGAAGATGTTGATAACCCGTACTGAAATTAGAGGAAATGAACTCCTTAATGTCAAAGCAAGTTTTAGACTTATAGTAGATGAAGAGTGAGAGGAGAAATTGTTCTATCCGCATTCTGAGCATCTAGGGTAGTCTTGTAGGTGTAATTACCCAGTGTGATTAGGAATTGAATACCTACAATCTTCTTGTCCCTACAAGTTCTATGCAACTTGTCTAATTTTCTACAGATTTCTACCAAGGCCATCTTATCACTACAATACATGGGAAGTTTCAGGGGCTGTCCCTCAAATCCAACCAATCTTATGTATGAAAACTTCCTAAATCGGGTGAAGAAATTGCCATAAACATTAATCAATTGTTTTGTCTCATTTGAAAATCTTTTAGCAATATCTCCTTTCTAGTAACTTCACAATGTACATGGTGAATGCATCATTCACTCTCTTAAAGTGATTATTACTGATCTTCAGGTTCAACTGTGGACGATACATATAAATGGGGGTATCCTTCTTGTCACCCACAGGGGAGAAACCCAGCCACTCCCTATAAGCTACAATAGAGTACATTAAATAAAAGGTCATGTAGAAGGTTTGGGTTCTCTGAACATTTGATAATTTCTCAGTTAGGCTATCACAAATGATTCTTGCCCAGTTTAAATTCTACTTACCCTTACATATGATATTGATGTAGGGGCACATCCAAAAGTGAAACTCATAAGTGGTGGGAATTCCTGTTGTCCTGGCCAACAAAGTGACGACGTCCAACAATTCTTCATGGAAATCAACTTTGAACATTGTCTTAGGTAGCCTTGAGGCTCCTTTCATAGGGTTTTTGAACAAAGACTTGGTAATTCTGCTCTTCTATTTTTCATTTTCTTGATGAAAAAGAGTTTGGGCCTGATCCTTGGTGAGAGTATTTGAATTTTTGACCACAAGAATTCTGAGGGCAGTACATGAATGCAATCTTCATCAAGTCATGCCACCACCTGAACTTGAGGATCAATGATTTCTTTTGTATCAGGATCAAAACAAGAGCTACAAGCAAGAATTGTATCGGCACACTGGACTGAAATGGGAAAACCCCCTGCCTCTGCGATCCCACTATCTTTAATCAATTAAGCAATAGGAGTAGGGTTCTGATAATTGATTCACATGCCTAAAATTCTTCCAAGTCCAGGTGTTGCACTTCACTATAACCAATGTTTGGTACATGCGTCTCCAAGGAAGACATGTGTTCATGACCTTTAAAATTGATCTTCATCTTGTGGCCAGAGTAGAAGATTACTTGTGAGAAAGGATTATTCAATTCCCTGATCAGACACCTTGATGTTTCACAACTTCTTTTTGCACCTGTAGATTTGAAAACAATGGAACAAGACTCGACCATGGCTAGAAATGGCGGAGGAGAGAGAACATGAACGGTCAATAGCAATTTGCAAGTGAGGTGGTGAAAATGATTGATTACCCAAGTATTTATAAGCATTTAAACCCAAGTAAGTCGGCGGGGTAAAATAAATGAGGTAATTAATACTTATACCGACCTTGAAACAATGTAAATCGTGTAAGGTGGAACAAAAGAGCACAACTGTCCGATGGGACATCAGGACAACTGGGACGTGCAAAGCCGAAATACCCGCAAGGAATAGAAATCGACAAAGGCGGGTTTGTGGGGAAATGGCGGTCAAGCGGCACTCGGGACAGGAAAAGCCGAAACACCCGCAACGTATGAAAATCTGATAAGTCGGAAGTATTTGACACAGGCTGCACTTGGGACATTGGGACAGCTGGGACGCACAAAGCCGAAATAGCCGACTACAAAGGAAAAAAGCAAGACCAATCGGAAAAAGCAGAAAATTGGGGAACAGACAGCCCGGATGAGGGGCAGAAAAAACCAAAATACCCGCAAAAGACTGAAAAAGCCTCAAAACTCAAAATTTCGAAAAATGACCAACTGCTTAGAACTAGATTTGTTTCTTAGGAGACTTCTACAAGGGTATTTAGAGTCACCAAACCCGAAAAAATCTCAAGATTAGAGAAGAAAATTTGCAAATCTTGTGAAGGTGACAACAAGAATTAAAGGTGTCATAAATTGAACTCAGTGTAAGCACTCTAATGGTTGTTATCACATTGGACAGGGTTCTATATGGGCTGAAACTTGTTTTGCAATTGTCTTAAAGGCCAGTAAAACATGATTTTGAAAAAAAGAGAAACAAAAAACTGAAGCACAAACAAAGGAGTTATGCCCCTGGTAACGAATTCATTGCCCACTTATCTCATGACTGACTCATCTAACTGCTAGAAGGCAAAGGATGAAATGAGGAATATGAACCTTCACAAAGAATTGTTGCATCTTCTATATGCTTTATTGTATTATACTCCATGGCATCACATATGCAACACAACATCTTTTGAGTGTCGAAAGACAAGAATTGAGAGTTGTGGAAAGAGACTCAACATCTCCGAGACAAATATCATGAAATTTAGAATGAGCTCTGTGCAAAAGCATTGTCATCAGGAAGTTGCAGCCCTACAAGCTTAGTGTAGCTACCTTGCTCATCTTGTCCTTGAAGGATTAGTAGAAGTTGAGGAGAAATGTAATCAACTCATGTATAAGTTTTAGGAAGAATTGGTTTACAAGGAAGGGATGTTGACCGATCTCCAAATAGAGTGCGAACAGTCGGAGACAAAGTGGACTTCAGTACAAGATGCTCAAGTACGAGCAAATGAAAGAATCGCAAGCTTGGAGAACCTTAATTATATATCCATCAGTTTCCTTTGTTCATTTTAAATAACACACTAAAGGAATTGGTTTTAATATTCTGAAGGAACTAGGATATAGTTGCCAAAGACTTGACAAAAAATGCTAAAACATTTGAAATCTTGGATACATTGATGAAACTTCTTATGCCATCATGAGTTCCATTGTCATTGAAGCAAGGCCCTATGTAGAGTGAATTCCCAAACAAAACTTGCCCAATGCCTTAACTCATAGAGTTTGTTAGTATCACATTCTATCATTAGTAGTTTTTTGGTAGAAGAGATCACGGAGTTGGACTCTGTTGGAATCTTCATCCTTGTGAATTATGTGACAAATGCGATCACAAGAAGGCTACATTTTGGTTCATTGGAATTTCTTTTCACAAATCTTTAGGGTTGATCGAACTGAAGTTTGCATGGATTACCTCGCTTACATTGAAAATAATATTTCTGCAACAAGAAGTTTTTTATGTTCATCATAAGTCATGCAATTTTTGTTTTTTACTCCCCAAACTTAACACAATCAAAACTATTGCATCCCAAGGAAGGTGACCGATCCAAGTGGAATCATGACTCTTATGGCAGGCATCAACATTGAGCAAAATTCTAGGAGGGAAAAATATTATTTTGCAGTTTATGAGAAAATGATGAAGAATTTGGGCATTGAAGAAGTAAAGCTTAGATGAACTTCGATGGTTTGGTTGTGTTTGGGAGGCTATTTTGATGTAGCTCAGAAAAATAAATTAATATGCTTGGAAATGTTGAAAGGGGTGACTGCTAAACTTTAAGGGCTAGAAGATTAAGGGCCGCCCTTAGAAGATGAATCTTTATCCGGGATTGAATGAAATGAAATTTGCACAGATTATCTCACTGATGTGGAAGAGAATTACATCTGCACTGAGAAGTCTTCAATGAACATAACAAGTCAAATGAAGTTTTTTTACTCCACAAACTTAGCCCACTCAAAACTATTACTTCCCGAAGGACTGCAGTGACAAGTCGCTAGGGTTAGGGAAGCATGGCTAAAATTGATTACAGGCATCAAACATTAGACCTCTCCACACTCTAGGAGGGAATTATCACTTATGACAGATCATGCATTAATGAAGAGTCTCCAACAACAAATCTGATGCGTAGACTTCAATAGTTATTACAATAAAAATTGTTTATGTATAGATATTTTTCACATAACCTAGTGCGATTTATTGTATCATAAATTCTCATTTACAGGTTAGCAGCTCCAAATTATCATGAAACCGCAATCTCTATTATGCAATAGAGATAATAAGTTTTGTTCGCAATGTTGCATGATTGGTTTGGGTTCTTGCAAAATACTGTGTACTACTTGTAACACCATAAATCTCCCTCCACGACTCGATTTATACTAATGACAAAACCGGCAGTGAAACCTTTGCTTAGAATTTATTGACTAAGTAGTGGCCCAAACACTCTGCCAAACATTTAACTCTACTAAGCTCTCACTTGAATAATCTGATGTACTGTTACTTGGATTGAATTAGACATGCATATTTATAATTCACCCATACTCAAGCTCAAAGGGCATATGACACTTCATCTTTACACAAGGTGGTGATTGAAGATTTGCACCTGTTTGTTCATAGACTCATTAGTGGGCATTAGCAAATAAGTTTGATCTTCAAGCATGAAGATAAATTTACATAAACTGTCAAACATGCGAAAAAAGTCAAGTAGGCCCATGAATTGTTGTTTCCTAATCTTTTGCCTTGCACATTCTCCAAGGTTTGAGATTGTGTCATTCTTTGACTGCCAAAAGCTAGGAGGGATCATTATCATTTAAAAAAAGTGCTTCTGGCTCAATCTCACTTTCAAAGAAAATATTAAATGCACTATTGGAAATCTAAATCTCTATGGGGCTTCATATGGATTCGACGCCATGACCTAGAAGAAATTGATTTATTCAAATACCAAACATTAAATACTCCCCAGAAAAATGCAACTTTGTATTAGTCACCTCCTAATTCACCTTGACTAATAATAAGTAAGATTATAATCTCAAGGTTGATATCTAGTTGAATTTCTCTTTAGACTTTTTGATTTGCACAATCAAAATAGGATTTTATTTATTAAATTTATATGTGCAAATTGATTTTCTCATTCCTTCTACGCTATTTTAATTAAAAAGGGGGACATTACAGACCAAAAGCCTCTAATTGGGGATTTCATGATCTTGAATTTGTGGATTAGTAATATTAGCCACATCAAGGCTAACTAATTCACTAGTTGTGATTATGTAATTTTGAATCACTTAACATCTCTTTCTGATGAAAGTGCTTTAGTCTAGATGTAACCATTTGAACATGGTTCAGGTGGAAAAACTTGTAAAATTGTCGAGACCTCAAATAAGATAATCAAAACTTCTAGATGTGCATAAACCCTTCTGTGTTCCTGTCACACAACCAAGTGAATGCAAGTTAAAAAAACACCCGATTTTGCAGTGCGTATGCAAAAGTTATGGCACATCCTCATCAATTTTAGACCGGATTCTACTTTTAATAGGTGATGGAATCGCCGGTGCAAGCCAGATCTGCATCTGGGTTGTTACAATTGCCTTGATGGTTTTGTAACCGTCAGTGGTGGCATTTGTTATATACATATATGAATGTCATTTTTCACAATCAACTGCGGCAGTTGCGCAACCGTCTTCTGCATGAAGCAATGATTTGTGGGTGGACATTAGGATGACTTTGTTCACTGTGGGGACTATTCGCTTGATTTTGGTCATGTTTTTGTATTCACATCAATCGATTCATCATTAATTCTAGATTATGTAGTGATCACTTCATCCATGTTAACTTTGATTTGTAATCCCCCCATAGTTGTGTTTATAGTCTCGACTCTCAATGTTAGACTTAATGTCATTTCTTAGTTCGAAAGAGTATAGTTTATCTTAATGTATTGTGCTAATATCTCATGCATATGTGTGAATGTCCTTTTGCACTTGATTATCATTTGCCTTGAAGTTGAGTGTTATTCATTCTTGGTATTTTATTTTTTTTGCAGTTTTTTTATAATAGATATTTATTTTAATTAAATGTTTTTTTTAAAATAAAGTTATATTTTATTCTTAATAAAACTTGTTAAGTCTATCTATAACCTTATAAACGGTTGCAATGTTAGACTTAATGTTATTAATGAGTTGTAAAGAGTAATCTTCATGTATTGTGCTAATGTCTCTTGCATGTGTGAATGTCCTTTTGCACTTAATTATCAATGCCTTGAAGTCGAGCATTATTCATTCTTGGTATTTTTGCCTTTTTTATAATGATAGATATTTAATTAAATGTTTCTTTAATTTTTTTTATATTTTGCTCTTAATAAAACCTGTTATGTCTATCTATAACCTTATAGACGGTAGCACATATTAACTCACCAACACAACAACTATCAAATTGGCTACTGAATTATGAACAAAATTGGAGCCGCTATCTACCTCCAAAATCTGCAAATGCAATCTATTGCCAAATTCGCAACTAGAATATATGACTAAATTGATCTTTTAGCAGCATTTGTTTTCCTAGGCATGGAAATATGCTTTGAACTACTTGTAATGAAACAAAGAGGATTGCACAACAAACAATATACAATATATAGATTGATATAATAAATATGAGATGAGATGAGATGAGAAGGGAGACGAAAAGAATGTGTGTATATATATACACACAAGGGATGGGATGAGATTATAGAGAGATATCTCCGAATGGTAGCCTATACCAACTAAAGGATTATAATAGAGTGACCTATATACCTTAAATATGCCATAGTTAGATCGAGATGGGATTCAGATAATAACAAAGATTTGATTCTCAAAAACAATTATAGCTGGATAATTACTTTAATTGTTCATTGGATTAATTAATTAATAAAGTTTTTTAAATTTCTCAGTCATCAATTATTAATATAAATAGTTATAGTAGAGTCTAAACTAAGAATTGACTAGTACGAGAAATAATTAATTAATAAGTGTTTTAATTTCTCAATTATTTCATTGATATTAATAGTTATGGTAGAGTCTAGCCTAACAACTAACTAGTACTAAAACTAATTAGTCAACTAATTAATTAATTAATTGATTAGTTAATTAATGTATTAATTAACTAGTTAGCTAATAATACCAAAAAGGAAGGACAGGTCAAGAGTAACAGAAAGGAGGAAAAGGTAAGAGAGTGGTATGAATATGCATAGGGTTTTCTCTATATGTGTAACAGAGGCTTCCATGTTTGATTTAGTTTCCAACCATCTTCCCTATTCAAATTGGTAGGGTGATTTTCAGTTTCGACAGCATCTAATTCTTTTATCAGCAAATTGACTCTCAAATGCTGGCATTTGGGTATTCTCTATGCAGATAGTGTTTAGTTTGTTCTTCATGTTTGGCCAAGGCCAGCTTGTGTTGACCCTTCCATGTCTTATATCTGCACTATGTTCTTTAATTCTAGTAGGGAGTGTTGCCTATGCTATTATGATATTGTCATTTCTATTATGACGATTTGCTTATAACACATTTAAGTTGCAGTTTGGAGTATTTTCATTGGATTTACTCCTAGGCCTTGGGTTATATATAAAGGGTGTTATCAGCCTTGGGCCTTAAAGACTCATAGCGAGCTCATAGCATCTTCAGATGTAGAGAGGGGATGTTAAAGTGACATGCAATATGTTTGACATTGTTTCATGACACATCAATGACATTACCTACAAATTTAAAACTTTGTCACCGTAAACATTTATATATAATTTTCTTTTTAACGATTGCTTTTTATTAAAGTTTTTAGGCTTCTAGAGGTCAACATTATTATAGGAGATTTCAGGATATGTAATTTTTATCGGTCATCCTAGAGTATTTCTTGAAATCTCTAATTCTATTGCATAATTTATGGCTTTTGAACATGTTGACTTGTCTAGGTTTTGCCCCATTCAGGTCGCCCCTTGATTTTTTGTGTTTTTATTGCTTCTATTTTTAGATTTAGATACATTTTGTTCAGCCACTGCAGTTCCTTTTAGCATTCCTGATCAAAGTCACACACGTACTTGTCACTGACTCAGCATCGTAGATGAGTCATTCTCAGGAGATTACTGGACAAAAGCTTGAGAAAAACTTGGCAGAGAAAATATAGGTGACATAGCGTAACACTCAAAGGGAAAAATAAATCACAAGTTTTTCATTGACTGCAAGTTAATTGACTGATTCACAAGTTTGATTGAACTCTCTTTGAGCATAGATAGGTTTGACATAGGCTGACAAGTTTAAGTCATATTGGTTCATGGGTGCAAAGCTATGAAAAACTCATTAATTCACAAGTTTGATTGAACTCTCTTTGAGCATAGATAGGTTTGACACAGTCTGACAAGTTTAAGTCATATTGGTTCATGAGTGCAAAGCTATGAAAGTCTCATAGATAATGAGGGAAAAAAAATTGATGTTTTTAATGGTCTCTATGCTCAGTTAGTGTAGCGAGGTAGTAAGCTGTTGTATGAGCCCCATTGACCTAATTTGGATTATCCATATGCTGTTATATAGTTTCTTTCTTATTCATATGTAAGGTTACGAACATTTTGTAAGGTCTGCATTATAATTTAGAGCACACAATATTGTAACTATACCTTTTAATTTTCTTCAGTAAATTTGCTTGTGGATAGCGAGCAATGTCATGAATCTTGGTCTCTTAAATCCAAGTAACATTCTTAACATCATTAAATCATCACCCAAGCAGTATTGTTGTTAGTACCTTTTCGAAAGGAAACGGATCCCTCTTCCGGATACTTCGCATTCGGAAGTTATTGCGATGGAATTTTGTTTTTAAAAGCACCTTTGGCTTGCATTTTACTTGGCAAACTAGTACCTCCCGGGAATTGAACTTTGGTAGATGGCTCTCGTTAAGAACTAAGTTGCCGAAACGTTTTGGATACGGGAGCGGGAGCAGAGTATCCGATACGCGGAAACAACAAATTTTTTTTGACCCCGGATACGACGTAGGATACGGCAGTACAAAAACTATATAAAAATTAAAAAATATATAAATTTCAGCCTTCTAAATAGGAATTTAATTATTAACCACATATTATGCATATGAAAGACAAGATAAAAGACAAGTTATAAGCTAAATAAGTGAATAACCACAACAAACAAGCTAGGATACCGATAAAACTTAGAAACTTAAAAGCTTAAAAGTTATTAATTAAAATACTTAAATCGAACACAATGTGAATGTCATGAATCTCATGATATATTAAATTCAATCATAGATCAATATTCAAAGTTCAAACTATCTTTCATTGTCAATATTCATCATATTCCTCTTCATCAAGAGGATCAAGATCAACTACATCATCATCATTATGTGGTTCATTAGAACCACATGGGCTCGAACCACTCGCACTAGGGCCACTGCCAGTTGCACCCCCTTGTGCATGTAGGTCTCGTGGTGCCAGTGCCAGAACTCCCCTCATCATCATATGCTCCATGGTGGGAAATGGAAGCATCCAAGTCAACTATCTCTGGATCAATGTCCCAATGTCTTGTTGACCCTTCCTTGTACTCCGGCTGCTTGTGGGATAAAAGGCGCAAGTTGGAATGTATGTATACCAAATCTTCAGCCCTTTTAGCCCTCAACCTGTTGCGTTTCTGTGAGTGGATGAAACTATATGTACTCCAGTTGCGCTCAGAGGAAGATGAACTTGCAACCTATTAAGGCAACCCAAACTTCAAAGTCAATGCAAAGTTCAACTTCAAACTTAAACACTCAAACTTAAATTTTAAAAAACTAAAAGAAAAGAGAATAAAAAAATTTAAAACTTACCTGTGCCAAGACCTTGATTGCAAGAGGTTGCAAGTAAACCGATGAAGTACCATGGAGGTACCACCACATATGAGCATCCATTTTGTATTTGCTCCGAAGAGCGAGAAGGCTATGACCCGTTTCTGCTATGAAATTGCCAAACTCTACCATAACCTGGTCTTGGGCCTCAGGATCAGGGAAGAGCCTAGCCAATGCCGCCATATATCCCTCACTGACTTCCGCATCCCTGTATGGTGCTACCCTCCCTGGCAAGGAAAGGATCTCTGTGCTATAAAATCTAGGAGTCAATGCAAAAGCCAGTAGATGTAATGGGGTGGTCATTTTGTTCCACTGCTCAATGAGGATTGACTTCACTTGTTTGAAAAATATTTCCTCGGGATCTTGTTCTTTTGCATTTATGACGGCTTTTATCTTCTCAATCATTGAGTCGATGCCGTCATATATCTCTCTTAGACATGGCTGATCCGTGTCAGTAAACCGGATCATGCTCATAATGGGCTCCGTAAAACTCAACAGATAATCCACTCTATCCCACCAAGGGTCCTCTAAGATCAGGTTCTTCACTTTTTGAGCCCGTTGAGTGTTTGATTGCCTCCATATAGACCAAAGATTGGATGTTACCATCCTCATGAGTGCCTCTCGCACCTTCACTAGTCGTCTCAAGACGATTGTGTGTGATGCAAACCGAGTCTCAACAACCTAATAAGAATGAGGAACAAAAATTAAAAATAAAATTGAAAGCTAAAAGAATACTAAAAAACTTATATTTAAATTTTAAATTAAAAAGAAAGAAAGAAAAGCTTTTCCTTACCTTCAGTAGCTCCAACTGCGAGAATGATCTAAAAATGCCCTGTGACATGTGGTGGTTGGTGACAAACATTTGGATCTCTTCAGCTTCTTCATACACTTGCTGGATCCACTCTATTTTGTTTGCCATTTTCTTTAGCATTAAATTCAATGAATGCACGACACATGGTGTCCAAAAAATATGCCCATACCGTGCCTCAACTAGCATCCCCGCAGCTTTGCAATTTTTGGCGTTGTCCGTTATGACTTGGACAACATTTTCAAGCCCCACTGCCTCAATGGACTCAAAGAGAATGTTGGCTATAAATTGGGCATCCTTCACTTGCCCCTCACAATCAACCGCTTTCAAAAACATTGCCCCCTTAGGGCATACTGCAATCACATTGATTAAAGGGCGGTTTCTTGCATCTTTCCATCCATCAGAAACAATGGACACACCTGTTTTGGTCCATGAGTCCCTAATTGGTTGCAAGGAGGTTTCCACATATTTTTTTTGTTTATCCAAAAGGGTGGTGCGGATCTTCTCATATCCTGGTGATTTATACTTTTTTGGTGCCTCATTGATGGCTTTCACCATCTCATGCCAATAAGGTGATCTCACAACATTAAAAGAAAGCCCATTAGCATATACACACCTTGCAATGTGTTCATCTGCAATTTCCCTGGTCTCATTCTGAAAGGCCTTTTCCAATGGCCCTTTTGTCTTACTTTTCTTTCGTGCAAGGGAAACATCCTCATCCGTGGAGATAGGAGCCACAAATGGATGTGGCATGGCCACAATTGGGGATCCACTAGGTGATGGAGCAACTGGAGGCCTCGTTGAACGAGATGAACCTCCTCTTTTAGCCAATGGATGACCCGCTCTCATAGCCACATTTGCCTCTGCATCTTCCTGCTCTTTGATATATGCCAAAACTTTTGCTTTTGGCACCCCAACATTATTCTTCCCCTTGCATACTCTTATACCATTACCCGTTATGGCACACAAGTGGCTTTTCACCCTACTGTAAGAGCCTTTGAATACTCCATCACAATCATTGCATTTCCATTCAAAACAACCACCACCTGCAATTTGTTGAACTATTGTTACATGCCTCCATAACGGTGAATTTGGGTCAAAGTCCTTGGCCAAAGATTGCCCAGAAGAAGCAGAACTTGTTGTTGCCATTGTAGAAATACCTACAAGGTTAAAAAAAAAAAAAGCAAAGAAAACAATGGCATGCAATTGCATTGTGATTGAACAATGAAAATTAAAAAAGTTAAATAGAAAGAGCAAAAAAAAGATGAACATAAGCAAAAAAATCAAAATGTAATGTGTGCAAGATTAAATAACAAAAAAAAAAAAAAACAAGGTTAGAAATTAAAAAAAAACTTACCTTCACTTAGTAAACCACAAATCCTTCACAAATTTTCCTCCTTTACAGCTCCTCACACTCCTACAAGCTTAGCAATAGCTCCTCAAACCCTAGACAAGCACAATGCAATTTTGGAGAGCCAAAGGTAAGTTTCTTTGCTTTATGTTTTGTTTTTGTGTTGTTCTTTTGTTTTATTGTTTAGAGTTAGCTTTTAGGGTTTAGATTAGAATAATATTTTATTTTTTAAAGGAGTAAGGCTTTTAAAACATGAAAAAATTAAAAAAAATGAAAAAAAACGTTTTTTTGATGTGGGAGCGGGCAGGGAGCGGCGGCAGGGCTGCGGAAACAGCCGGGTACGGCCAGGCCGTACCTGGCCGTTTCCACCTGCTCCTTGCCTGCCCTCTCCCGCCACTCCCGCTCCCGCTCCCCCGCTCCCGCTCCCGCTCCCACATTTAAGCCATCATATCATGTACTTAGGTGTATAACATTGCATCCTCCTGCATTTCCTAATAGTATCGCATGTAATCGTCTTCATCAATTAGACTCCAACCCCTTTATTTTCTATTTTAATTTTTATGCACATGCTATTATTCAACTTGCGGGGATATTTAACTTCAAATGGGCCATTGTTATAGTTGACAGTTCAGCTGTCATTGAGTACTTTTACCATTATGGTAAAAACATTATTATGTTAAGGCTATTTTGGAAAATATGATGCTTAAATCTTTGTGAACTTGGATGTGGCCAATTCATCTTGAAATTTGAATGTTCTGTCTTGTTATAAGTTAAGATTGTAATGTGAAGGTAGCCATGTTACAAATGCCTAATCTAGCTATCCATCTATGACTTTCAGGATTGCCTGATTCAAATGGCTATATGGTTGTTGAAGCAAATGGTGGCTTAAATCAGCAGCGTGTATCGGTATGCAGATTGTACTTAAATTTAGAACTCTTCACATGTAGCTGCAAACTCTTTTCGATAGGTTCTGAATTTTTTTTAACTTGGAATATGTTACTTTTGTATATTGATTAATCTCTATTGTATACCATGTTTGTTCTGGTGATGTAGATCTGTAATGCAGTAGCTGTGGCATACCTTTTGAATGCAACCCTTGTTATTCCTAATTTTCATTTCAATTCCATCTGGCGGGATCCTAGGCAAGCTCATCTCTGCTTTGTGTCCTGCTTTGCCGTAGTTTTGGAGTAATATTTGGGTTATGAATGTTTTTGCTATGATAATTTGTAAAACCTTTGTGTGGGTTCAATGTGCCATCTGCGAACTAATGAATGTCAGTCATTTACACCTGATGAAAGCTATTAATACCATCTAAACTAGAATTTATTGTGTATATGAACAAACTTTCTTTACATTGTAATTTATTATTAGACATTCATGCTGCTGTGGACACCTGATCCCTTGTGTGGGGTCCCCTTAATTTCGGGGTCTTGGTTGTATTTGACTGTCATTCACACGTACTAATATAACAATTAATTTATTTATTTGTCTGTTTTCAAGAAGTTATGTAATTAAACATACAATGCCAGATTGCATTGCTATGTGGAATGTGAGTTTATTGTGGGTATTAAAGACTTTACGAAGTAAACATTCTGCAGATAGAGGCTGTAAAAGTTGAATATGTACATCTGTTGGCGGGTTTGGGAATCACCCATAAGAGTACAATTGCAACAATGGAAAGAACATAACACATTACTGGAACTTTACCTGCTGTGCTTTCATTTGTCTTATGTATATATAAAGATTACAAGTGTTCCAAAATGGATCAGGTGTAATCTGTTAAACACTTCACTGTAAGTAGCAATAAACTTCTGTATGATAAATCTGATACCTAGTATCAACAATTAATGCCTTGTAGATAAGAGAGGTAATGTTGCAAATTGATGACAAAGGCCTTTAATGCAGAATGATGGGAAAGGATTAGTGGACCCCACAGGGTGATTGAGGGGTGTCTATGAGTTAACTGTGTTAAACTGACACATTCAGACATGACGAATCTGTCACCTACAGGTTTTTGCATGGCTTAATCTATCATCTACTGGTTGTCCCATAGCCAAATCTGTCATTGATGTTCAGTGACTTGATACATGTTCACTCTAGGATGAATATCTTGCAAGTTCACCACTAGCCAAATGTGTCACTGTAACGGACAAAAGGAAGAAGAATTATCATAGAGAAGACAAAACACTTCGAATTCTCTCTGTTTGCTTTTCATGTTCTTAGAACCTTGTGTTGAAGTTGTTAAACATGTTTGTATGATAAATATATGTAATTGGAATTCTATGAGATCATGTAGAGTTGAATTCAAGAGTTGGAGCAACTTTTGTGAGGTGGGTATCTGCAGAGAGCATAGATAATTGAGTGGAGAAGTAGATAGGTTGCTGTAGATATTTGATATGAACCACAACCCTTGTATGCTTGTAACCTTGCATTTTGGTGATAGTGGCTAGATTTGACAAAATCTAGGCCAGATATGATAGGATTTTGTAACTATGAATAATGATCAGAGCAGGGATTCGGGTCCTCACTTTTCCAAGTCTCTTGCACACCCTACTTAGGATTCTCACCTTCCTAGGGCTTTTTTCACAACCTGCACACTTTTCCCTCCTCGCACCTCCCCTTTTTTGTGTATCTTTCTCTTCTTTGTGCACCTTCCCTTCCACGCAGTCTTCCTTTAGGCAACCCCTTTTGGTGAGAATTTTCATTGCACTGTCCACACAACCCTTCCTTACTCCCTTCTTTGTGCAGTTTGTGCAGCCGTTCAATGCAATTGTCAAAAGGTGAAGAGTCACATGTGGAAGCTTAACCATTTCAACTTCCATTAAGGTTCTTTAAGCCTTCATGAATTTGTAATACTATGTATACATGTTTGCATGGGTAGTTAGCATCATCTAGCATCAAGTAGTAGAAGATAAACAACTATACATCTCTCTTGAGAGTATGCCATGTTTAGAATGCAGAAATTGATAAAACTTTATGTTCGAGTTCTATTATTTTTTCTATTCTGAATATTCTTTAATATTACTTCTAAACATGCATATTACGCATCTAGATTCTCGTTTAGAATGCTGTCCGTCAAATATCTCTTGTGATTTGGATAAATAAAATATGATAACCCTTGCAACTATGTTTCATAGTCCATCTGACTGTCTCATAATATCCTTCTTGGTTAGAAGATATGAACAGAGAGAATGAAGAGAAACTGGAATCCACACTTAGTAGTTTGTGTGTTTGTCATTTTAGTATGCAAGAGATAGTTACATAATGATCGAGGAGGTTACGACCAAACATTAGTTAATACATAACTAACAGTTCGTTAATAGTTGATTAATATATTAAGAATATTTTTTAATACCCCCCTTAATTACTAAACCGAAGACATTTATTTAATCCCATTTTTTTTAATAAAACCAAGAAGTTTAGTCATTAACTCTACATGGTGCTCCTTAGATATTTATTCTGAAAGCTGCAGTCCTTTGATGTTTTGCTGTTGTCCAATGTAGGAGCTTTGGTGTAGATAGAGAATGAAAAAGACAGTTGACAACAAACCAAAGATCCAGTCATGTGGAAGATATAACAAGTTGTCCACTAAGTGTTCGTTGAGCGACTCATTCATCGGTAATGAATCATCATTGGTTGAGAGGTTCAACCCAATCTCTAGAGTTCCGAAATCGAATTCTTGGAGATGTTGATTGAATAGTGTACTAGCCTACAGGCTTGTGGAGCTTGCTTGAGTTCATGTAGGGACTCGATAAACCTGCAATTCAGATGATCACCTTCAGGCAACACCATGTAGAGCTCCTCATCCAACTCTTCATTTAGGAAAACACTTTGAGATACCCTCCGACCAAACTGAGCTGCTACGGAGAGAAGCAACTGAGTAATAACTAACTTTGCAGTAGGAGTAATAACTAACTTTGCAGCAGGAGAAATAACTATCTCTACAGTGGTAGGGGAAATAACCTCATCCTCATGGTGCTCAGCTATCCCCCTATTGTGAAAAGCCTTTTGCAAGAAATGAGCAAAGTGTCAATGCTTTACTGTCCTTTGAGTCAGTGCTTGTGATTGAGTGGCGTGTGCTGCCATCTCACCATGTGCCTCCAACACATCCTAGATAGCGGAGTTTCCCTCCACAATTCTTTGAGTGGTTTTTACTGCCATCACACCTCATACTTATTGTGCATCTTGTAATTTGGGCATTTCATTTACCTGCACATGAAGTATTTCAGTCTCTTGCACATTAGTGGATATTCACAACACAATTAGTGCATGTAGTTTGATCGGAATAGGGTCAACATTCCCACGAGGAATGGCATCCTTCAACACATCTTGTATGGTGGAGTCTCCCTGCATGTGTGCTTTTAAGTTGATTGTAAGAGAATCAACCAGCCTATATTGGCCACCATGCCCAATGCCTAAGACAATCACTCATCCTTGTTTCACATCTGACGCAAGACACTTATTTCTAGAGAATTTTACAACAATATTGGGATTCTCTGTTAACTGACGAACAAGTAAGAGATTCTTATGCAAGCTAGGAACATACCCAACATTCCTTACGAATAGTTTTTGAGCATTATTCAAAAAGATGTGTACATTTATCCCCTCTGCTGCAAGTGACTCCACTAGCTGATAAAACTGAATAAAAAATTGTAGTAAATGTTACGTAGCAGTCCCTCTGACATGAAAATGTCTAGATGCACTGGAGTCAATGATCTAGCAATTGGTAGCAATGGCGTTCAAGCATGATGCCGTAATAGCAGAAAGAGAACACTCTTCACCTTAATCCCCTTACTTTGTAACTGCTGCCACATTTGCCTCTTGTGGTTTTTTGCCAAGTCACCAGGTTCGTGTTCGTGTTCGTGTTCGTGTTCAGCGAGGATTAAATTCGGATTAAGTTCGGCAATGATAAAATTCGGAAAAAAAAATTCGTGATTAAATTCGGGTGTTATAATTTTCATTTTAAAAAAAATAGGGGATATAAATGCACAAAATTTTCAAAATTGCTAAAACATTACTATACAATTTGAATTACCAATTCTATGCTTAATTATTTTATTAAAATTAAAACATTAATAAACTAAAAACAATTGTAAATTTATAATTATAAAATATAAAATATGAATAACATTATAAATTATAAAATATAAATCAATTGTAAATTATAAGTTTTAAAACTTACTCTAACCTAATCGACCAAAATTATAAATTATAAAATATAAATCAGTTATAAATTATAAGCTTTAAAACTTACTCTAACCTAATCGAGCCATTGAAAATTATATTTCACGGGCAAGGATTTTTAACATTCTCTCATGGTTGTCGACGGTGCTAGGGATGGCTTCAAGTTGCAGGTGTATCAACTCTCCAAAGCGGATGCAAGTTGCTTCAACTCTCAATTCAAAGCTCAGGGCGCAGGTTGTGTTCAAAGCTCAGGTTGCAGGTCAATGACCGTAAATTGTATTTCTTTTGTAGGTTGTAGCTCCACTTGCTCTCACGAACTCTCCACTCAAAGCACTCTCACTCCCGCCGCTCATGACTGGAATGAGAAACCTTAGTGTTTTTTTAGGCTTTTTAAAAAGCATTTTATAAGTTTTTTTTTAATGCCTTGAATATATATTAATATTTGCGATTTTTATTTGGGTGAATAAGGTTTGGCGATTTTCAAACTTTTTGCTTGAAAATCGCCGAACCCTGTGACTTAGGTTTTTTGTTCTGTTGAGAAAGATCACTGTCACTTTTGATGATCATTTTTGAGATGCCCAACCTTATGACAGTAGTGACATTTTATTAGGTATCTAGAAGATTCATCAGAGTGCCGATTCCACTTCCCCTTTGACTGAGCTGTCAATGCAACTCTCTGATTGCCCAAAACTAGACTCAAGTGTCTGGTTTTGTTTCTGTTCCTTTTGTAACACATGAATTGACTTTATCAAAAGTCAAGGTCTTACTTTCAGCTATCAAATGTCAGACTTCCACAAATGAGTCATACAAGGACAAAAAATTGTTTAGAATCAATGACACCAGATTGTCATCATCCGCCTTTTTATTAATGGAGGTGAGCTGGTTTTGGAGATCTTTCATCCAAAGTAGGTGTTTTGACAAGGACCCATCTTCTTGCATCTTTGCTGAAAACAACAAATTCTTTAAGTATAATACCCGACTCTTCTTTGAAGTCATGTATTTGTCCTTCAGACTGGTCCATAACACACTCGTTGCAGTGGTGTTCCAGACCTTTGCTATCAACTCATTGGATACCGACAACTTCAGCAACAACAAGGTTATTACATGTGTCATAATCCGCAAAATTTGCAACTTGCCTTCCTTGCCAAGTATTATTTTATTACAGTTGATATTTGGCAATAGTCAGAATCGTAAGAGTCCAGACGATATAGTCTTGACCTGTTAACTTCTGAACCTTTGGCAGAACGAGGCTTTGTATGTTTGTCTTTATTCACACTCTTTAATGACCTGCAAATTAATGCAGCAAAAGGAAAAATTACGGTCTAAAATTTGAATATATAGGCCCTCAAATCGATGCAAGTGGAAAATATAGAGATATATGAAGGAAAACACAACAAATGACCCCAATTTACATTTATACAGACTGATTAAAACAATAGTTCCTACCAGTGCTTGCTCGCAGCAATTGTTGGCACATATTTTCATGCCCTAGACGTATTTGCCAACACAAATCCTTTCTGGTTTTGACTTCAGCAGAGGTTTAAGTGGGTCTTTATAGCTGTTTTTCTTCTGACTGTTTGTGCCCTTGAAATGTGACTGTGTCTACCCTCACGACCTCCTGGTGTATGAGTTACAGCCTTTATATTCATGGCGACTGGCTGTATGTGAATTTCTCCTTCGAATGGGACTGTAACTTCACTTCATTTGGCTGTTTGTGACTGTCAAGATATCTTTGCCCTATTTGCTAGTATTGTGACTGTATTTCCTGTCAGAACTTGTGACTATATTTGCCTTTGTTCGATTATTAACACTTTGGTTCACGTGCCCTAGATGTTTCAGACCAGACTGTTTCTGCATACACAGTATTTAACTTGTTCCCGTACCCTAACAGCGTCATAAACTCTGCAAAAATATTCCATGACAGCCTCACAAATTCTGCAAAATTGTGCCCTAGCAACCTGGAGGACTGTACACAGAATGTGCCCTATTCCAATGGCGATTGGTGCTTCACACTCGTTTGTCAAAAATTGCAACTGATTAATGAAGACAAAAAATTGCGATTTTCAGTCTTTTCTTCTATCGACTGGTGTGTTATTGGCGAATGGACTGATCTTATATTAATGGCGACTGAAAATTTCAACTCTCTCATCCTCATTAGTTCTGCAACCTTCTACACGAACTAAAATGTTAGAGCTCTACAAACCATATCTACAGTTCGTACCTGCTTCAGGGCTTCCTTAAACTTACACTTCAAACCCGCTTAAGTGCTTCCTCGAACTTTGACCCCACCGAGCACCAATTGCTTTGATACCAATGCTATCTGTTACAAAGAGAATAAAGAGAAACCAGAATGCACACTTAGTAGTTTTTGTGTCCATCATTTTATCATGCAAGAGATTGTTACAAAATGGTTGAGGTTAAAACCAAACATTAGTTAATACATAACTAATAGTTCGTCAAGAGTTCATTAATATATTAAGAATATATTTTAATAGAGGAAATAGTCCCTAATTTCTGTTGTAGATGTGGGAAATGATGCTCTAATGCCAAGTGGGTGTCCACCTAGCTTGAGTTGCCAATGAGCACTTGCAACCAATTAAGTAATGTGTATGTGGACACCACTGAGAGTGTTAGATTCGACAAAAATTAGGCTAGATACGATAGGATTTGGTAACTATGAATAATGATTAGAGCACAAAATTGTTTTGTCACCTTCCCATGTGTCTTGTGCACACTTGTAGGGCTCTCACATTTGTAGGACCTCTTTTAGAACTCATGCAACTTTCCTGCCATGCACCTCCACTTCTTCATATATCTTAGCCTTCTCCGTTCACCTTCCCTTCCTTGCGACATTCCTTTCTTTGCAGCCCTCCTTTATGCAACCCCTTTTGGTGCAGATCTTCTTTGCATAGTGTGCACAACCCTTCAATTACTCACTTCTTTGCACAATTCACACAACTTTTCAATGCAATTGTTGGAAGGCGAAGAGTCACATGTGGAAGCTTAACTGGTTCAACTTCCATGGCTATTTAAGCTTTCATGAATTTGTAATATCATGTATACATATTTGCACGGGTAGTTAGCAATGAGCATCTGTAATGTCCCCTTTTCAGAATTAATTAATTCTGAATACCTGAAGCCTATTTTTATTATTTTCCGTAGGCTTAAGGGGAAATTAAAAGACCAAAAATAAATTAATTTAAGTGGTCCAATGATATTTTTATATTTTAATTGGAAAAGACACTTAAATTATATTTTAATCCAAAAAGCATTAATAGAATGTAAATGAAAGAAAATGTAAATAATAAATAAAGGGGGTTTGAAAGTTAGGGAAGGCTGCACGAAGTCCTAATTTTAGGATGGTAGGTGGATAAGGTGTTGAAAATTTGTTTAATCCTATTTTTAGGATGGGGCACCAACATGGAGGAGGAATTATATTATTTTTTAATTGTTTATGGTGCATGCATGTATTTCCATAAGGGGGCGCCCACTTTGGAGAAGGATTGAAGCTTATAAAGGTAGATTTGTGGTTTATTGCTGAGACATCTTGGAAATTCATCAATTATCTTCTTTGTCTGCAAATAGGTTCCGCTTCTGCTTCCGTAATAGAGGACGAAAACCCCCCATTACACACAAATTTGAAGACGAAATCTCTCACTTCTTAGCTGGGCAATTCCATTTCAGGGGTTGCAGTGACAATTCAGGTTGCAAGTGTTCCGCCAGTTCAGCTCCAAACAATTGTATTAAGACACTGGTATTTTTTATTGTAGCTCCGAAAAGTTCGTATTCAATAAATAAAGGACTGATTTGTATGCATTATGCTTTGCTGTTTTTATATAAAAAAATCAGATTATCACTGCTGTTATAAAAGGTAGTTTTTTAATACTGCTGCCCTCGAGGGTTTAACAAAATTTCCACATCTGTTAGAAATTATTTTTAGGGATATTACAACATAATATAACAATAAGTAGTAGAAGATAAACAACCATATATCTCCTTCGAAGTATGCCATATGTAGAATGCATAGATTAATAAAATTGTGTTAGTTCTATTATTTTGTAGGGTCCTGGAAGATGTATTCTGAATATTGTTTAATATTTCGTTTTGCACATCTTTACGCATTGATGGCAATTATTTCTCTTTATTATGACACATAATAAAATTATTTTTGCACCTTTTTGGAAAGGCTCTAGGAAGATGTAGCAGTTAAAAACTTGCATGCCATCTTTCATTCCGTGACCCCGTTTAGATGCCATTTTCTTTAAAAGTGTATATTTTCTCGAGCTCTACGCTGATGGCATTTTTTTTCTTATTTTCATAAAATCCATTTTTGCACCTTTTTTGACCAAACGACTTCTTTCAATCTTCTGAAAGAATCATGAGCTTTGATAAACAAATTAGTAATTAAAAATATTGGATACAAAATAGTATTCTCCCTTGCAAGTATGTCTTATAGTCCATTTGACTGTCAATTTGTGCATCCTCAAACACAGACTGAAGGCTATCGCAAAGGTCCGAACAAAAAGAAAGCAATTAATAGCAATAACCTCCTTAGTTTAGACTTATAATATCCTCCTTGGTTAAAGGAAATAGTCTTGAATTTCTGTTGTAGATGGGGAAGTGCTGCTCGAATGCTAATTGGGGCATCCACCAAATAAAATACAATAGTCTTGAGTTGCCAATGAGCCCTCACTACCAAGTAATGTGCCTAGTATTGTGCATTGGGACACCACTAAGAGTATTAAGTAATTGAAGGCTTATGCGAGCAACTTAATTAGATAATTAATTTTTTGTGCGATTTTATTCTTGCTTGTTTTAAGTTATCTCAAGATGATCTCCTGTTAGAAGGAGAAGCAAAGAGAATTATGAGAAGGCAAACAACACTGCTGAAATGTCATAGGCATAGCTTTATTTATATGTAGGGATGATGGTTACATGGTTACAATATAGTTATCAGTTATAACTCCTTAATAACTGCCCAAAACCGAATGGTTCATTATATATTCAACACCCCCCTTAATGATTAATCTTGAAACGACACCAAGTTTATCTCTAAACTTGACAAACAACAAAGGACCAAGAGGTTTAGTCATTACATCAGCATGTTGATCCGAAGGGACAAAAATGAAGAGAGATATCACCGGACTCAAACCAACTGTCGAATATAGTGATGAATCTCAATATGTTTAGTGTGGGAATGATATACATGATTCTTCACCGTCTTTAGAACACCTTGATTATCACAAAAGAGTGAAATAGGTGTAGTAGTAGCCTGGGGAAACTGAAAATCAGTTCTGACGAAGCCATATTGTTTTGCAACTTGCACAACCACCTTGTATTCCGCTTCAGTAGAGGAGATGACAACAATAGGCTGAAGTTTACTCTGCCAAGAAACAACTCCTGAACCAAAAGAGAAGATATATCCAGTGGTAGATTGTTGAGTATCTACAGATCCTCCCCAATTAGAGTCGGTATATCCAATCAATCTAAAATCTGCAACTCTGATATAAAATGCCAAAATCAAAAGTTCCTTTGACATATCTTAGAACTCGTATTGCTGCTCCCCAGTGAATGAGTTTTGGTTTAGACAAAAACCAGGAGAGATAGTTGACAACAAAACAAAGATCTTGTCGTGTAGTTGTTAGATAGATCAAGCTACTCACCAACTGTCTATATAATGATTTATTGACCAGTGTTGAATCGTCACAAGTTGAGTGTTTCAACGCAACCTTCATTGTTGTAGAAGAAGGTTTAGATTCATACATTTGAAATTTTTGTAACAGGTTCGTGGCACACTTAACTTGAGAAATGAAAATCAAGTGATTATGTTAACAAAATTCTACACCAAGACAATATTGAAGGAGGCCTAAATCAGTCATGTCAAAAACAACATATAAATTTGATTTTACCTAATGAATCGCAACATTTCCACTGCCTTTGATGGTAAGGTCATCAACATAAAACAATAAGGATCACAATGTCATCATCATTGCTTTTGGCATAGAGATTCGGATCAGAATGACTTCGTGTAAAGCCTGAATCTTTGAGATGTTTATCTAATTTGATGTACCAGGCTCGAAGAGCCTGCTTAAGTCCATACAATGCTTGATCAATTTGCATACCAGATGTTCACGAACACAAGCCCAAAAACCCCCAGGCTGTTTCATATACACTTCTTCCTCCAAATCCCCATTTAGGAAAACCACTTTTGACAACCATCTAATATACTTTCCAACCAAACTGTGCTGCAAAAGAAAGAAGAAGCCGAAAAGTGACCATCTTCATAGTAGGAGAAAAAATTTCCTCATAATCTATCCCCTCCTATTGCGAAAATCCTTTCGCAACAAGCTGAGTTTTGTACTTATCCAAAGTACCATTTGCTTTACACTTAATTTTATACACCCCATTTACAACCAATGGGATGTTTCCTTGGAGGCAAGATGTAATGAAATTACTTGTATAAATCTGATTATCATTAGCAATAAAACACCAAATAACACAAGATTGCAGATAAATGATCTCAATATGCAAGTAGAATAGCTTAGCCACTTCGAGGGGGCAACCTCCAAACCATACAATAAGACTCAAATGCTCAATATATGATTCAACTACTCCTCACTACCACCTATATATACCAATCCTAAGCTATGGCCAACACCAAGGCCGACCTACTAAACATATGAAAGCATAAATGAATAACATATGACAAGTAGAGAGATTATGTAAGCCACATGTTGGCACTACATATCCAATATAAGCTATAAGACTAAGGGCGTAACATGCCCCTCCCCTTCAAAGCAACATTGTCCCCAATGTTGGGAAGCCCTGGATGTTGCTGCACAAATGCTTCATCCTCCCATGATGCATCCTCAATATTCATATTCTTCCACTTGATCAGGTACTCGGTAATGACTCTGGTCCTCAATCTTTTGGTGCGTGTCTGAAGAATACCTTCAGGATCCAATATGATCCTTCCTTCCTCATCCAGTTCAGGAAGCACTGACTGGGTGGAAATGTGCTGCCCAATAACTTTCTTCAAGCAAGAAACATGGAAGACTGGATGTATTTTACTTCCTGGAGGGAGCTCCAGCTTATATGCCACACTACCAATTTTCTGCAACACTCGGTAAGGACCATAGTATTTAGGAGCAAGCTTATTATCCTTCTTCTGTTGTTTTAATGATAACTACTTATATGGATGCAACGTACAAAAACAAAGTCACCCTCTTCAAAGTGTCACTCACTACGATGTTGATCAGCCTATTGCTTCATGCAGTTTTGTGCCCTTGCCAAATTCTCTCTAAGACTAGAGAGTACCTCGTGTTGGTGCTGAATGTGATCTTCAATTGCTCTCACCTTTGGTTTGACCTTCAAGCTAGAGATGAGTGATGGAGGATGGTACCCGTAAAGTGCTAGAAATGGAGACATTTTGGAGGAGGTATGAAATGAAGTATTGTACCACCATTCTGCAAGTGGCAACCATTGCACCCAACGTTCTTGTTTATCTGAAGTAAAACATCGAAGATATCCCTCTAAACATTTATTTACCACCTCAGTTTGCCCATCTGATTGAGGATGATAAGATGAACTCTGGGCCAGTTGGGTACCCAAACAAGAGAACAAATCAGTCCAAAAATTGCTTGTAAATATTGGATCACGATCACTTACTATAATTTTGGGCGTGTCATGGAGCTTTTGAACTGTGTCCATAAATGAGATGGCAACTGTACTAGCTGTGAAAGGATGAGCCAGGGCACAAAAATGAGCATACTTGGTAAGTCTATCCACCATGACCATGATGACGCTTTTCCCTTCTGATTTAGGTAATCCTATGATGAAATCCATCAATACCTCTTCCCATCTCTCACTAGGAATAGACAAAGGTTGGAGGAGACCTGGTGTCTTAATGGTCTCGCCCTTATTTTGTTGACACACCAAACATTCTGCCACAAATTTTTGAACATCTCCTTTCAACCCCTCCCAAAAGAAATCCTGCTTAACTCTATGATAAGTTTTCAAGAACCCAGAATGGCCACCTAGTGGAGAAGAATGGAGCTCTGAAAGAACATGGTGTTTAAGTGTAGAGTTCTTACACAAATATAACCTATCTTTGTACCACAATGTATCCCCCTTCCATATAAATTGTTCTGATATGGTTGGATCTTCCTGGAGATTCTGAATGAGAGTATGTGTTGTTGCATCTTTCTGTCATTCTTCCCTTGCTTGATCTACCCAATCTGCCTTTAGTATAGAGATGGCACATAACAATGCTTCTGTGGACTCATCCCTCCTAGATAGAGCATCAACGACCACATTTTCCTTCCCTTTCTTATAAACAATCTCAAAGTCATACCCCAACATCTTAGTGACCCATTTTTGTTGTTCTTCTGAAGATAGTCATTGCTCCAAGAAGTATTTCAAACTATCATGATCAGTTTTTACCTTAAAGTGTCTACCCATCAAGTATGGTCTCCATTGTTTGACTGCATGTAATATTGCCATCATTTCCTTCTCATATGTGGGCTTCAACAAATTCTTTCCTTTTAGTTGTCGGCTCTCAAATGCTATGGGATGTCCTTCTTGCATAAGTACTGCTCCGATCCCATTTCCTGAAGCATCGCATTCAACTATGAAGGTCTTGGAGAAATCTGGAGTTGCCAATACTGGAGTGGTGCACATTGCCACCTTCAATTTTTCAAATGCCCGAGAAGCTTCCTCATTCCACTGAAAGGAGTCTTTCTTCAATAATTTTGTAAGTGGTGTTGCTATACTGCCATAGTTTTTTACAAATCTGTGATAATACCCTGTGAGACCTAAGAAACCTCGTAATTGCTTGAGGGTTCTTGGGACTTCCCATTCCACCATGGCCTGGATCTTGTGAGGGTCCACCTTAACACCTTCATGAGAGACAATATGGCCCAAGTATTCCACTTCTTGTACCCCAAAAGAACACTTCGAAGGCTTGGCATATAGTTGATGTTTCTCTAAGACTTCTAAGACTGTATTGACATGTTGTAAATGTTTCTCCCATGATTTGTTGTAGATGAGGATATCATCAAAAAATACTAAGACAAACTTCGTAGGAATGGTCTAAATACTGAATTCATCAAACTCTGAAATGTGGAGGGTGCATTGGTAAGACCAAAAGGCATCACTAGGAATTCATAATGCCCTTGATGAGTTTTGAAGGTTGTCTTATGAATATCTTCTTTCTTTACTCTAATTTGGTGATACCCAGAACACAGATCTAGTTTTGTAAAATAAATTGCACCATGCAACTCATCTAATAAATCATCAATGACAGGAATAGGAAACTTATCTTTGATAGTGTACTTGTTGAGTTCTCGGTAGTCTGGACACATGCGCCATCTTCCATCCTTGCGGCGAACCATCACCACTGGAGCAGAATAAGCACTCTGACTGTGACGAATAATACCCATTTCCAACATTTCCTCCACCATCTTCTCGATCTCACTCTTTTGCACATATGGGTATCTATAAGGCCTGATGTTGGGGGGGTTGGCTTCCTGGAATCAACTGAATGGCATGATCATGCTCTCTTTTAGGAGGCAATCCTCTAGGATCCTTGAAGACAACTTCATGTTGATCAATAACCTTCTGAAGATCAGGATGCACTACCATCGTTGGCGGTTGAACTTCCATGGAGAACAATCATGCTACAAAACCTTCAGCCCCCTTTTTAAGAATCTTTTGCATTTGGTGAGAACTAACCACCTGAGGAGTTTTTTTCCTTGTAGTCCTCGAAGTTCAAATTGTTTACCCTCAGAATGAAAGCGCATGAACAATTCCTAGAAATTTATCTCAATGGTGCCCAAAGTTGTGAGCCACTGAACACCTAAGACAATATCAGCTCTGCCCATGGGAATAGCAAACATCGTAGATTCCAATGTGTAGTCACCCATCATAAGTCTGATTTTATGGCATTTACCTGAACATTGGATTGTGCCACCATCTGCAATCATTACTTGAAATTCAGGTGTTGGGTAGATGAAACAATTTAGTCTTGCTGCTCAGCTTATGATTGATGAAATTATGTGTGCTACCCGAATCAATCAATATTGTCACCTTCTGCTTCTTAAGATAACCCACAACCTAAAGGGTTTGTGGAGTACTAATACCTGATAGAGCATGACATGAAATAGTGGGCTGGGGATCTTCAGATTCTTCCTCTAATTTTTCCACTTCCTCGCTTGATGTTTCCTCATATTCTTCCTCATCACTGGTCCCTTCAATGTAGAACAATTTTTTCTCAGAACATTTATGATTTGGTCCATATTTGTTATCACAGTTAAAACATAACCCTTTTGCTCTTTTTTCTTCAATTTGTTGAGGTGTCAGCCGAACTGGCCGAGGGTACGATGGAGGCAAGGTGCTACGATCTTTTATGTTAGAGAAGGACTGCCTTCTGCTGGAAAGAAATTTTTCCTCTGCCCTACGCGCCATGATAATAGAATCAGAAACCTTGAGTGGATTAAACATGCGCACCTCATGCTCAATGTGGTCCTTAAGACCCCCAAGAAATAGGTCATTCAAATACTCTTCTGTAATATCCTCCACACGCAAGGAAAGATTTTGGAATTGATGGACATACTCCTTAACTGAACCTGTTTGTCGTAACTTTGCTAATTGGCTGAAGTAATTCTCTGAAACACTAGAACTATAGTGTAATTGAAGCTCTTCAGTGAAAATTGTCCATGTGACATTTAGACCATTCTTCTGCCTTTGAGCACATAACCAACGATACCAAACAAATTGGTCAGGTTCTAGGTATAAGGATGCCACAGTTACCTTTTGTCCCGATGGGATCTGATGGAGATCAAAGAAATTCTCCATTTGGGTAATCCAATTGAGCGGATCCTTTCCATCAAATTTATGCATTTCCACTTTTGGAATAATGCCCCACCATTGGTGAGGAGATCCACCTGAATGAGTAAAGGAGCCTCCTTGATTGGAGTGATTTGGACCTGTGTGAGTATTGCTAGAGGAACCCATATGACTGGAATTGGGAGTTGTGTTTGAAAGAGCAAGCAACAACTCCTGCTTCATTGCTTGAAAATCCATCTGAAGTTCCCCCCTAAGGCTACCTTTCAGATGAAGAAGCTCATTATTAAGGTCATCCTTACCATATTATTTACCCTTTCCTGAAGTTGGATGACCACCTCAGATACTCCCAAACCAAAAGATTCTAAATCCATATCTTCCTTATTTGGGGTCATTCCTGGAGTTGCTTGACCTTTCCCTTGGCCTTGGGTTGATCTACCGGTCATGATGTAGGGTTTGGGACTCGGGGTAGACGATAAATAGGGAAAAATTTTAGGGTTTGGGGTTTTGTAAATTTTCTAGCCGAATAGAGGAAATCATGGAGCAAAAAAAGAAACCCTAGCTAATGGACTACTCAGGAATGGTTTTGGAAAGCTTTCCGAAAATGTAAGAAACTTAGAAAAATTCCAAAAATTGCACCCTAGGGAGAAAACCCTAGCTAATTATGAAAAAAACACTTAGAAAAATTCCAAAAATTGCACTATAACTTTTGAAAAAACATAAAAACAACTTTTGTCAAAAATGCTTGAAATTTGGAGAGGATCTTACTTGACTGATTTCGCCACACCACAAAAAAATTGTAGAAAAATTCGCTACCAAATTTGAGATATAGCCGAACCTTCACAATTAGGGTTTGACATAGTGCTGGCCGAGATCAGGCTCTGATACCACTTGTAATGAAATTACTTGTATAAATATGATTATCACCAGCAATAGAACACCAAATAACACAAGATTACAGATAAATGATCTCAATATGCAAGTAGAATAGCTTAGCCACTTCGAGGGGGCAACCTCCAAACCATACAATAAGACTCAAATGCTCAATATGATGATTAACTACTCCTCACTACCACCTATATATACCAATCCTAAGCTATGGCCAACACCAAGGCCGACCTACTAAACATATGAAAGCATAAATGAATAACATATGACAAGTAGAGAGATTATGTAAGCCACATGTCGGCACTACATATCCAATATAAGCTATAAGACTAAGCTCAAATCTTGAATAGTGGAGTAAAACTACTTAGGTCGTTAAATTTAGGATGTTGTATCTGGTTGTGGTACTTTTGGAGGAGAAACCAACGCAAGTTGATTTCCTGGAGACTCAAAAGTCTCAGTGGGAGAGTGCACAAACTGTCTTGGAGTCTAGGGAGGAGTATGCGAAGAACCGGATTTATGATTGGGCAAGGAAAGAGCACCAAACTCTGTTATGACCCCTTGTTGGTTCCCCTTTTGATTACAACCAAAGAAAGACTGTTTCTTTTACATCAACATCCCTACTAAAAATGATTTTATTAGTGGAAGTATCAATCAATCTATAGGCCTTCGATTGATCACAATAACTAGCAAAAAAGTATCTAGAACATTTGGAATCTAACCTACTCCTCTTACTTGTAGGAACCAAAGTATAAGTAGTTCAACCAAAAACACGAAATGCTGATACCTTTGGCTTGATTGTGGACCAAAGCCTCTTCTAGTGTGATGTCCTGCAAAGCTTTGCAAGGACTCCAATTGAGAATATATACAGTTGTGTTAACAACTTTTCCCTAGTACTTATATGGCACTCCTCAATTGTGCATCATGCACCTTGCCATCTCCATGATGGTTTTGTTCCACCATTCTACCACCCCATTCTATTGTGGGGTCTAAGGGGCTATCAACTGGCTTTGAATCCCTTCTTTACTGAAGAAATCTACGAACTATTCAGAGGTGAACTCACCCCCATTATTGGATCTCAAGGTCTTGATCCGCTGGCTGGTTTGATTCTCCACCGAGGCCTTGAACTTGACAAAAGAAGCAAAGCAATCAAACTTCTTCAAAAAATAGTCCCACCTTTTCCGAGAATGATCATCTACCAGCAAGAGAAAATAATGTGCACCAAGGATTGTGGGAGTCTTCCTCGATGACTCACATAGATCTACATGCACAAGAACTAAGAGCCCCTTTGCACGCCAAGCACCTTCAATGGGAAAAGGCTTCCGCTTTGTTTTGCTACAAAACAACCAACACACATCCTATTTTTCCTGGATAGGAGGCAAACCAACAACCATGTTGGCTCTATGAAGGCGGGCTAGATAGTGATGGTTGAGGTGGCCATATCTTTTGTGCCATAAAATATTGGTATTGCCTTCCACAACTAAGGCATGCAAGTTGGTCGTGGCAGGATCAACAAGTCTATATCGACCACTATGCCCGATTCCCAGGGCAACAACCTTATTTTGCTTGATGTCAGACACATTGTTTGCCAAAAAATGTTACAGAGATATTAGGATTATCAGCTAGTTGACTGATAGATAACAAATTCTTATTCATGTTAGGCACATATCTAACATTTTGGACAAGTAGTTTGGTATTATTATTTAACATAATACAAACATCCCCAATACCTTCTACAACACGTGATCTTCCATCCCCTAAAGTAACTGAATCAAAAGAACATGAATGAAAATTAACATACCAATCTTTTTGACATGTGAAATATTGTGATGCTTTGGAAGTAAAAGAACCAACACTGAGTAGGGCTGCCATGGACTGTGCAAGATGTCATGAGAGCATACTCATCTTTTGACTTGTGTTCAACTGTAGCCACATGTGCCTGCCCCTTTTGCTTCTTCAGGGCATTGAGTCGTTTCCGACAGTCCTTCACGTGACCAAGTTTGTGACATTAGTAACATTTCACTTGATGTTTAGGAGAGGAAGTAGATGTCTTAGCCTGTTGTTTCCACTTTCCTTTGGACTGAGTAGCAAAAGTGCTCTCAGATAATCCAGAACTGGACTCTTGAGCCTGTGTCTATCTTTTTTTTCTTTTGTAATAGGTAGGAACTTACTTTGTCAAACCTAAGAGTTTGACTCTCAACCATTAAATGAAGTGCCTCAACAAATGACTCATATGAAGAAGGCGAGCTATTTAAAACCAAAGCCACCGTATCATCATCGTCCACCTTTTTATTTATGTAAGATTATTGGTGTCGGAGGTCTTTCATCCGCAGTAGGTGTTTAGATAGCAATCCACCTTCTTGTAATGTCAAAGCAAACAAAGTATTCTTAAGGTATAAAACCCGTCCTTTCTATGACATAAGATATTTGTCTTTCAGATTCGTCCATAACGTGCTTACCACAGTGGCATTCCGCACTTCTAGTATCATATCATCCGACACCAACAACTTGAGAAGCAAAAGAGCTTCCTTATGACTTTTATCATAATCTGCAAAATTTGTAGCACGTCTGCCTTCGCTACCCATGATTATCTTATCATAATCTCAAAATTCTGCAAGTGTCAGAATCTTATGGCTCCATACATTGAAGTTTGTGTCTCTTAATTTTTGCGAGTCGGACAAAATTAGGTTTGAAACATCTGCCATTTTATTATTCCCAAGTAACAGAAATAATAAAATAACATGTTGTCCACTTCAGCAAATAGTATGAAATTGATTATTCAAATGCAAATCACAAGGTGAATACCTCTGTTACTGAAAATGAATATTATTCAATGTCTTTCATTGGAAGAACTTATGCCCTCGAACTGCCCTAGAAACTGTGGAAAATCAATATTTTGTCCTCATTTTTTGGAGGATGCCCTCGTTTGTTTTTGCCTGCCCTCATGTCTGTATTCACGACTATTAAAAACAGTATGAAATATGAAATCACGACAATATTTTTTCCCTCGTGAACATGAAATTGAAACAGGAAATCGCGATAGTATATGCTCCTTCACCAATGCACGCGACTTCTGCAAATAGAGACCTCCACGACTTTAATGGTGACTGCTGCCCTCCAAACTGAACTTTCCTCAGACGCGACTGTAATTTTCTTTAAATACCTTCATGTTTTACCAAATTCGTGCCTTGTTTGGGCTTTCGCAAATTTCCAGTTTGTGCCACGTGGAGGTTTCCTCGAATTGCGACCTTGAACAACCTTGGACGCTTTGATACCAATGTTAGTAGAAGGAGAAGCAAAGAAAAATATGAAAAGGCAAACTGCACTGCTGAAATGACACAGGCAGAGTTTTATTTATATGTAGGGATGATGGTTACATGGTTACAATACAGTTATCAGTTATAACTCCTTAATAACTGCCCAATAATTGCCCATAACCGAATGGTTTGTTATATAGTCAACATCTCCAAGACTAGTCATTATCCTGACGACATTTTTCCATATGTATTTTTTTATAATAATCACAGGGCAAGGGGACCCACTTAGGACACAATCACCATAAGCATTTGTTAATTGGTTCCCTTTGCCTAACAAATGCTCATGGTGCTTGTGTGCTATAAGTGGATTTCTTTGCCTTGTGATTATTACCAAAAATACGAGAGGAAAAATCTAATTAGGGTAATGACTACTTATGGAGGCTATCTTGAGATAACTTAAAACACATGAGTATAATCTCACAAAAATTACTTGTCCAAACATTAAAAGTATTGTCATAAAAAAGAGGTTGAAAATTTGGAACGGTGTCCTTAGGACGAGAAATAACAATCTCTTACTCCAACTATGATAATTCATAAAGCTGAAGTTGACGAATATTCACAACATTATCTATACCAAAGCTAAGAAGGAAGATCTGACCCAAATGCATTTTCTCCAAGTTTTTACAAATTGGTATAAAGGCCCATACCAAATGGGCTTGAGGATATTGTGTTGCTGGGATTTAAATCTTTGTTTATCCAAGTACAGCCCCATTTTATCACCAACGCAGACAATGAAACCCTTTGTATTTGGCTTGAGTTTTAAATAATTTATCATGAAACTGAGCGTGGAGTTTAGCTAATTGTTGAACAAAATAAGAAGCTTTAGCTTGCTGTTTTTGTTGGTGCGATGAAGCTTTGGGGAAACCTACCAAAATATTATAAGAAGTAATTGAGTTGATACAATTAGCTTGAGTTGCTGATGAGCCCTTGCAACCAAATGGTAGTGGAGAGGTGCATAATAATGATCCATCCATAGCTGCGCTATCCCGTGCTCTTTCCTTGAGTGCCTTGGTCACTTGCGGAACTCCATGCAAGTTTGGGCTTCAAGCACTTCCATGCAGCCCTGTGCATTATGCACCTTCTGTGCAATGCTAGGATACATGTTGTGCAACTCAAAAGACAAGTTCTGCGCTTTGAAAATCTCCGCGTAGCACTTTGTATCATGCATTTTTTGCACAACACCAAGATACATACTACATAACTTAGAATGCAACCCTTGCGCAACACCTTGCATTGTGTGCGTCCCTTGTAGATCTAGGATACATGGTGCACACTCCCTTTCACAGGGAAATGCTTGTTGCCAATTTTTTGATGATCCACATCAATGCCATTTGGTGTAATTCCATGTACCGTGCAACACCACCTCTATGTGCTCCATGCAACATGCACACCACCGCACCAACACGCTTTGTGCACAACCTCTACACAACATCGGCCAAACATGCAACACTAGCAAACATGCATCGTTACCTTGTTTCTATACAGAACCTCCAAAACTCACAATGTCCATGTGGACACTTAGTGCCACACTAGGCCATGACATGCAGCACTCCTAGGGCTCAAATTTTGTTAGACCCGAGCATCTATCAGCATATTGCACACTTAGCAGTCAATCCGCGTAACCATAGGAAGGTGAAGAGTCACACACAAAAGCTCAACCATTTTGACTTCCATAACAGTTCTTTATGTCTACGTAACTTTTTAGTATATGTATGCACATCTGTTGTAGTAGATAGTAAGCAAATAGTAGAAGATAGACAACCATACACCTTCCTCGAGAATATGCCATGTACATATTATGCAAAGTAATATTTTTTTTTATGTTCTAGCTCTATGCAAAGTAATATTTTTTTATGTTCTAGCTCTATTATTTTCTCTATTTTGTTTCATTGAGTATCATTGCTTCCACATACACATACAACACATCTAGATTCTCATTTAGAGTGCTGTCCCTTGGACCTCCTAGGATTTGGATACCATGAAGACATCTTCATCCAAGCAAGGTTGAAACTTTGGAATGGTGTCCATAGGATGAGAGATAACAACCTTTTCCTCGAGATGTGGTGGATCATAAAGCTTGACTTACATTCACATCATCATCTATACCAAGCCAGAGAGAAAGATCCAACCCAAAAACATTTTCTCCAAGGTGCTGCAAATTGGTATAAAATATCAAATATATTTGAGCATATGATGTTGCTGAGATTTAAATCTCTGTTTATCCAATTAGAAACAGACTTTTATTGTCACTGTTTATGATGAAGCTGTTTGTATTTGAATTGGATCTCTAATAATGTATCAAGAATGTTAGCACACACTTTAGCCAATTGTCGGACAAAGTTATAAGTCTTAATTTGATCTTTTTGTTGATGAGATGAAGCAGCTTTGGGGAGATAGGTACCAAAATGTGATAACAAGTTAGTTAGTTGATACATGTACAATGCCTCAAATGGAGGACGACCTTTAGAGGCATTGATGAACCACTTGTAAGCATGCTGCTATACATTAAGAGCAGCATCCCATTTCTTATTTTGTTTGCAATACCTGTAGAGAGCATGAACCAAGGAGTGGTTAACTGCCTTAGCCTGATCATCAATTTGTGGATGAAAGAATGTAGAGAACCCAAATGGAGAGCGACCTTTAGAGACATTGACTAATATCTTGTAACCTTGCTGCTATGCATTAAGAGTAGCAGCTCCTTGCCTATTTTGTTTGCAATACATGTGGAGCACATGAACCAAGGAGTGGGTAACTGCCTCAGTTTGATTATCAATCTGTGGATGAAAGAATGCAGAGAACCTCAACTGACAGCTCAAAAAAATTCACAACCTTTTTGAAAAGTGGCTAAGAAATCTGGAGACATGACCAGAAGTTAGAACTAAGAGTGACTGGTAAGTCAAAGTCCAACTATGCAATCATGCTTCCCAACAGTAGGTAGCAATCCACTAATAAAGTCCATGGATATGGATTCCAGGCCTTGAGGGAACTCAAAGTCGATATCTCAAGGCTAGGTTTAAAGTGGATTCTCGAGACAAGCCTATAAAATAGCTACATCTGCTGAAGGAAAACATGGATTGAAGTTTCCAAACAATTGTTCCAGTTTCAGTTCCAGGCTCCAGCACTATTAGTGGTACTTTGTTAAACCCTTCCATCTATGAGACTCCACCCAACACCAATGGATGGTTGAAGGGCTCAACCTAGTCATCTTCATTTGCTGGTAAGGGAAATAAGTTATGTAATTCTGAAGAATGCCCCAGCCCAAGAAAGAGTCCGAGGTTCCCCTCACAGTGCAACAACCTAAACGAGAAGACACAGAGATTGCAGTTGGAAAATCAGATGTTCCAGATCAACAGCTTTTCTTGATGATCAGCGACCACTCAAAAAGATAGAAAGAAGCACTGTTCACCAAAAACAGCTAGGTAAATGATCTCTTGATTTCTCTTATCATTGATAATGACAGTCGGAAACTGAGCACCTTAGCTAATTTCGGATTTACTTCTCTCTATAACAGCCCTTCCTGGTCCCTATCATTTGGGTTGGGTCAAAGATCTTGAGAATACAACATTGGTAACAAGGTGACGTGCGATAACCCTTGCCATTGGACCCTTTAATTGATAATAGCACAACTTCAAAAAATTGAAAGAGCGTAAGACAAGATAAGATAAGATAAGACAATGTTATTAATGTCCAACACATGACCACAAAAGTAGGTCAATGGGACTGAAGAGTACAAAGCAAGCAAACCCAGCAAGAGGACCCAAACGGGTCACCCGAAATACAATGAGAGAAGGAGAGGAGGAGAAGGAAACAACAGAGGCCGAGAGGCCAGAAATGAAGAAGAGAGAGATGACCGTGTGGGGAGGGAGCGGAAGGAGCAACATCCCCAACAACATCACCAAACACTTGAGGTCGGATGGGAGTAACTCGCAATGCGCCGATGACGAGAAGCAGAGACTGTGGAATGCGTGGGGAGTTGACGACCGAGAGGAAGGCGGTGCCTCAAAGTAGGCCCGGTGGATCGCTGTCCATGTGGAGGTGCCATGGGATGTGCCTGAGATAAGGAGCCACGGGTGGAGTCACGGGACCGGACAGACCTAGGCTAAGAGTCCAAACACGTGACCAAATGCCACTTAGCACCACTCACCGGAGAGAGCAGCGGGAAGAAGGAAGTGATTAGCCTAGTAGCCATCCGTCGGGGGGAAGGATGGAGGAGCCTGTCCCGGAGCCTGATGGCCTCCTGAAGGTAGAGGGCAAGACATCTCTGATCATAGTATCTGAAGAAAGTTGTGAAGGAAGGAAGCTCGCGGAACAGGCAAAGGAATCGCCCACGAATCTCATAGTAAACAGGACATCTGAAAATGAAGTGTTCTTCGGTTTCAACCTCCTGGAGAGAGCAAAGCAGGCAAGTCTGCTCCGAGCGGTCTAAGTGGTGGTCAGTCTCAATACGGAGTCGATGTGAGCCCACTCGAAACTGACCCAGAGAGATACGAAGGCCCTGCAACCAATGACGGGAAACGTACATGGGTTTGAAGATGACCCCATCACGGATCTCGAGAAAGTGTGTTGCGTAGAATGATATCTTCGGACGCAACCCCCTCGGGGGGTTGGTCCATGTGTGTTGGATGAACTGTCTGTAGATATCATCTCTGATTATCCTATGAAGATCATGTTGGTTGGGTAGCAGGTGGGCGGGAGCATCTAGAGAATAGCTGAAGGGTGGGAGATGGTCCATCTGGATGCCAATGGACTCGAAGAGGTGTGAAATGTAGGCATACTAGCAGCGAGAACGTCTACTGTGATCTGAGGAAGCAATTGCCTCAGAGGAGCAGTAGGCAAGATGAGTGTACCTGTCCTTGTCAGCCGAGGAACTAGAGTACCCCCGAATACAGTGCAACAACAACACAAGGCTGAAAATGGTCTCCAACCGAAAAGGGTGAGCCCTAAACTCAGCGAGGATAATGTTGTGAGGAACAAATTCTTTGCACCTGATAATGCGTCTGAGCATGAGGATCTGGACGCGCTCGATAGTGGCCCAATCTGAGTCCAAAAGAGAGGGACCCCAAACTTCCGAACCATACAGAACCGTTGGCCTAACCAAGGAATCAGAGAAGAACATCTTGGAAGGAATGTCCTGAAAGTGGTGGTAGAAACATTGTCTCTCAAGAATCGCCAAAGAACCATATCCCTTATTAACCCGAGGTCGGAGAGCAGGGCGAAGGCTAAAACGAGGTCCAGAGAAGAGAATCCCCAGATAGGTATAAGAGCAAGTGATCTCAATCTCCACACCCTTAAAGAAGAAGTGAAGATCGGAAGTCTTCAAACAATTAAAAACCATAACTTTGGTTTTCCCAAGATTCACAGTCAGCTGCCGAAGATCACAGAAAAGGGCTAAGGCATCAAGCTGCCTCTGGAGGCCCTCAACGGAAGAAGCAAGGAGAACTACATCATCTGCAAAGAGAAGGATGTAAATCAGAACTTGGTGCAGAAGGCACCCATCGCCTTCCTGTATGTGATCTCTGAGAAACTCCTCAAGCTCATCGATATAGATCCCAAATAAGGTAGGAGAAAGGGGGCAGCCCTGTTTGACACCAATGGTACTCTTGATGAAGTCGGACAAGCCAGCAGAAGTGCGAAGACCGACCAAGGACCTCCTCATAAAGGCGCGTGATGGCCGCAAGAAGAGTCTCGGAAATGCCTATATCTTTGAGCCTGTGGAAAAGAGCTTCCCGTGGAACAAAATCAAAGGCTTTCCGAAAATCCACGAAACAACAGAAAACTCTGGAAGAGTGGTGGCGAGCCTCTTCGATGATAGCCCGAAGAGTGAGGATGTGGTCAGTAGTTTGGTAAGTCGGTCGGAAGCCCGCCTGTCCCTTAGCTCTACAATGATACCGATCAAGGAACTCAGAAAGCTGCAAGTGAAGAACAATAGCATAGAGCTTGGAGAATGTTCGACCCACCATGATAGTCCTGTAATTGTTGGGGTTGGAAGTGGGCCTCGACTTGTGAATGGGGTGGATGATGTGGTGGGACCAAGAGACTGGAAAACCTGTACAAACCACCTGATTGAAGAGGTCCACAAGATAACTGAGGAGCGTTTGCTGACCGAACTTGAAGAATTCCGCATGGAACCCTTCCTCATCCCTTGCTTTACCGCAACTCATAGCAAGAATGGCATTCCTCACATTGGTGTGGGTGAAAATATGGCAAAGGGAGGGAGGGGAATGAACCTGGATGTGGGGCTGGCTCGGGAAGTCATAAAGAGTGGAGGTGTGGGTGACCATGCAATTGGGAGCAAGGTCCAGGGGTAAAGGCGAATGACGAGGGAGAATGGTGCACCATAAATGTTTAGGAGAGTGGATAAGTGACAGACGAAGCTCATGACGCCGACGAGAGATAAATGCGCGTTTCTTATGTCGAAGGAGGCGGCGATAGGCAGACTTCAGAGAGGGGAGGGAGGGAAGGGCATGCAGGAAAGCAAAGTGGAGTTTCCGATGGAAGGCTTTGCATTCCTCGTCGTACCATTTGTTCATAGGGCATGTACCACGGCGTAGGGTGGAGTGGGTGACGTGGGGGAAGGAAGTCGTGGCTGCCTTAAGAATAATGCAGGAGAGGGTATTAAACATCTGATCCGAGGTGAGTGAGGTGAAGTGGGGAATGGGGGGGAGAAGTAGACGAAGGCAGGAGGAAAAGGTGTTGGGGTCCCCTGTGTCGAATTTCCAAGTAGTGCGTGAAATGCAAGGGGGAGGGGAGGGGAGGGGGTGGGGTGTTGGGGGAGGATAGCCTGGAGGGAAAAGGAGAGGGTTACATGGTCAGTAAGAGGGATGGGGGAGACACAAAAGTGGTGAATGTAAGGAATCAAGTCGGGGGTAGTCATGACGTAATCAACCACACTGGTCCCACCACAAAATGGTCTGCAGGTGAAGAACCGGGATTTAGGAAAGCGAGGAATGCCATTCAAGATCAGAAGGTCATGAGATTCTCCCAAGTGGAGAAAGTGTCGACCATAGGATGTCAGGGGCCTTGTCGTGTCCTTAGAATCGCGCTGGAAACCAACTAACTCTGGATCTACCTCGGTGGTGCAAAGTACATCGTCGGTCCTAACATGCCTCGGAATCTGCATATTTTTGGTACGGGCATTGAAGTCCCCTAAGATGATGATCTCCCCAGAGCCTGAGAATTGAGATATGCCAGCATAAAGGTCAAAGAAGGGGTCACCATCTGGGCCGTTGTGGATGGCAAATGAAGAGGAAGCTGGAGGGAAGTAGCAGATTGCAATAAATATGTCTCTCAGGAGGGGAGAATTACGTCTGATCTGTACCCAAAGAAAGCGGGCAGACTCATCCTCTGCAACAATAGAAATCCTGCTCCTAAGAGTGTCTCTGACTAAACAAGCAACCTTGCTAGACCCTTTGACGCCGCCAGAACTCCGAGTCTCCTGTTTGCAAACGGATATCCAGTAGTAACCGCTGATGTTCGGGAGAGGGCAAACCGGGCTCGCATGTGTCTCTGTAACAAAGAGAAGGTCCGAGAGACCTAAAACATCATGCAGGAGCCCAGGAGAAGACCAAAAGGACCCATTTACATTCCAACAAGCGATGGAGAGGCCCTGCATCCGAGCCTTCTCCCGCTGGAACCATCATCTGGAACTAGAGCTGGGTCCAGGAGTACAACCAGGGGGGAAGGAATCCCGAACCACTGGCCTGAGGTTACGAATCACCGCCCATTTCCCTGCTTTTCTGGCTGCCATGACAATTTCCCGAGATTTCTTGAGTTCGGAAACTTGTTCTCTAGTAAGATCTTCGTCAAGAAAGACCTTATTGGGTAGAGAGAAAAGTTTCCACTTGGCTCTGAGAGCCCTAAGACGGTCATCAGCTGACTTGAAACGGATAAAGAGAGTAGATGCCATACCGACCCAAGCTCTATCTAACTGAACCTTGGGCAGCTCCAAGTTATCTGTGAGGAACTGCGAAGCAATAGCTAGGGGGTCGGAAGAGGGAGGAGTGGGCAATCCTCTGACCTTAAGGTTCAGCTCCTTGGAACGTCGGACTCTCTCTTCCACCAGTTTGGCTTGAACCACTGCTTCAACTGCTGTTAAAGGAGGATTTGTGTCTTTACCCCTGACCACTTGGGCCCAGGAATTGGTTTGTTTCTGAAGGTTTTCCTGCTGCGTTCTAAATTCCTCTTGCTTCTGTTTTAAATCTGAGAGTTCAACCTGTAACTGATCATTATTAACAGTGGTTGTTGTCTCTTTGAGCTGTCCATGCAAGGAGATGTTATCAGCTTCAACCTTTTCCACCCGAGAGGTTAAATTGAAAATCTCTGTCCGGAGGGATTTGTTGGATGATTCCAAAGTCTCAAGCCTGCTGAGAAGTTCTGCAATGAAGTTGGGAAGGTTGTCATCCTGCTTACCTTGTTCGTTTGACCCAGGTCTGGAAAATACCTGTGCAGCAGAGGTGGAGGGAGACATCAGAGCTGGGTAGACTGTCTGGAGAGGAGAGACTATTAAAGGGATGTCTGCAGGACCTCCGATACCCCTGAATTGATTACTGTGCATAGGATAGCAATCATAAAATCCAGAAAAAGCTTGCAGAAGCCAGACATAGGTGACAGTTGGAGCAGGTTGCAGGCACAACCACGGAGGAAGGTTGCAGAACCACGTGTAAAACCAGGAGCCACGACTGCAAGGATTGCAATTGGGGACTCCAAAGACGAACGCAGCTGCTGTGAATGAGCTCACACAGCCAAAAACAAACCAGACCCTGAGGAGGTCGTGGGTCACAAAACCACAACATTTTCCCACGACTTTGTCTCTGCCTGAAAAATGGCGACTGTGCCCTCCACGACTGTGCCCAATCACACGTACATTTATTTAACTGTACATGTTACTGTACAGTTACATTTATTTATTTATTTAATTTTTGTAACTGTACATGTTACAACAAGTACTTAGAAAAATAGATTAGAACATTTATTTAGTTTCTAGTCAACTACTGACTTTAGGAACTCAATTTGTAATAGAAATCTATGGATCACTAGTAAAAATAATTTAATGTAGGTGAACCTGTTTGCAGTAAGGGGTAAATGAAATTAGGAATGTGCTAGAAAAATAGGATATAAGGATTATTTTAACCCAGTGAACTACTTACATGAAGAACTCAATCCATTTATAATTTAATTGTAATCAAAGTCCTTATTATTGATAAATTAGCCTATTTAATAATAAGTTAACGACGACTAATCTTATAATAATATATGTTTTTTCATTGTTTTTAATAAAATCTATTACTTCGAAGGTAGGTCTATAGTAATTTAATGTAGGGTACAAATTTAATGGCTATCATTTTAATAATTTTTATCACATTTAATAATAATGGATATTTTTTGTATGAGTTGTTTTTAGCTTTGGTAAGTGGTTCCAATTTGGCAACAATGTAGTAAGTCTTTAATTATCTATAAGAAGCTTGAGTTGGCAATCCTAACATGATTTTGTATCTTGATGATGACATTGGAATGTGATCCAAAATGTTGATTTACAAAAATATTGTACACAGTTTTTGCCAGAAGTTATTTGCTCACTGTACATGTTGACACTCATTTGTATTATGCATATGCAAAGATTACAAAGTATGTATAAGGAAGCTTACAGAGAAAGAAAGCTTTTGAGAGAAGAAAGATGTACGTAAAGATGTGCACAATATTTTAGAATACAGAATAAGTCCATGTGGCCCTGTGCCAAATATTAAGAATATTTATATCCTGTTTGACTCTATCACATCATTTAAGAAAATACGATAGCCCATGTGAGTCTCATCAACTACTGTCACAGTATTGGACTTTATCATTTTGACGCACCTTTCTATTTCTGTCCATTGTTATGCAACTAGAATTGGCAATGAGAATTTTTGAAACTGCTGTTGAATATTCTTGTTCAAATTTTATTCAGTAGATATTTTTAGGGCAAAATATATACAATTATCTATTATCTTCAGGGCAATGCGAGATACATTCTAGCCTGCATTTTGTAAATATACCCAAATATTAATTAATTTTATTTAATAGTGATAAAAAAGTAAGAGTTGAATTGTATAGACCTTTGAATATTATGTTCTGGAGTCATCTAGCTTTGGAGTTCTGGTTGAGTTGAAAGAGTTGAATGATTAGAGACTTGCATGAATTATTTTGTTTTTTATTGTGTGGATTTCATAGAAGAAGGGGTGCTTGGTAATCAAATCTGATTGCCGACTTCCCAAATCTTTTATCAATAACATGCATAAGCATCAAATGTGCTCTCTTACAGCTATGAGAATATTCAATATACAAACAATATAGTAGAAATACAATGTCAATGAAATATAGCAGTGATAAGCAAATAACATTTATGAATTGCTAGAGGCCCAGAATGAAATGCTTTCACTACTCCATTGTCCATATAAACGTTAGCGAGAGGTTATCGTCTAGTGCTATGATTTTCATGATAGTCTTTCCAATATAAACTCATTTATATTTATAACAAATATATATTAGTTGTCCAGCATAACTAAGTCTACTTGATGCTAACTTATATGCAAAACGCACTGAGCACCCCATTTTCTGCCTAAATGCATTCTTCTAATTAACCATTTTCATTCCATTAGTCCTGAGAAGTTTAGGCATCCTTTTTGTGTACCTCAGTGGTGGGGTTATAGACACATAATCCTAGACAAACAAGTACTTGCAATAGAAAGAGAAAGAAACACTGATAACTAGAATATTCTACATGGTCAAATGATGAAGCTCAACTTTAGAGACCACTTGCATGTTCAAGCTGCCAAGCCGGCAGTAGGTTTTCCCATCTGGTGGAATTAACACAGGTTTGAGGACAAAAGCAGGACCATTGGATATAGCTTTTTTTCAAAGAGGATTTCCTGTCTAACCTTGGGTAAGTGAAAAATCAACATACACTCGATTTGGTCTGATGACAAAAGTAGGACCCATTGGATATAGCTCTGATTCGAAGAGGATTTCCTGTTTGACCTTGAATAAGTTTAAAATGAACTTAGCTTCAATTTGATTACCATGCATATTTGTGGATTTCTTCCAAGTCCATTTTACTTTTAGAGCACTACGTACTTTGCTCAATGTGCAAATTATTCAGCCTGTTAGTTTTACTGAGCTAGATCATTTCCATTGGTTTTACTGTCTTTTAGTGTGTTGAACCTCAATTTTTCCTTTCTGATTACCTAATTTGCGTGATTATTCTTATACAGCCTCTTGTTCTGTTATTCAAATACATAAGTTTTTGGTTAAGCAAAACATGTGCTGCTTGCTTGATTTCTAAGAATTATTGGGATAGCATGTGACATCTCTGAGCCTCATAAGTTATGGCTAATGTGGCATTTACAAGATGGGGGTGTTCAGTAACATGCACAAATCAATAAAACTTGGAAACTCTGGTATGACCTTGTAATAGCAAGGTACTTCCAAAAGCTAGATCCATTTCATTATTAAAAAAAACAACAGCTATTTGTTTCTTTTACCCTATTTGCTGTACGTTTTTGCCACACATAAGATGTAGACATATTAAAAAGCAGGGAATTATGCAATGCAGAAAAGAGGTACCTTGCTTCATTGGATCACTTACGAAGAGATGTATGCTGCCTGAGTGGTAACATCATGGTGAGATGAGGCAGTCCTAGCTGGATCTTAGATATCTACAAAAGCCCATGAAGATTTGCTTTGTGTTTTTCCTGCATTGGAAGCAAGCTTGGTCCAAAGCAAGGGTTTATATAAATCTTACATGCAAGGACACAAAAGAACTTGGTTCCTGGAACCTGTTGCGGAGAAATATATGTGATGCCTCAGTTGTAAAATTGTGTCTGAGAATTCTTTGGTGAGAATTTTCAAGTTCCTTGCTCCAAAGTACAGCATAATCTCTATTCATGTCAATGATGATGTGATTACATTCTAGTGCAACTCAGTTTACTCCGAATTATGAGTATTACACTGACTTAGCTGTCTATTGTTAATCTTAATTAAGTTCATGCTTGAGTAAGATGTTCCTTAGAATAAAAGCTAACAAAGGGATTTTTTTCCCTTAGCATTACTTAGTGACAATTTTTGAGTCCCTTGCTCCAATTTACAGCATGATCTCTACCCGTGTCAATGATGATGTGATCACTTACTAGTGCAACTCAGTTTACTATGAATAATGAATATTAAACTGACCTAGCTGTCCATTGTTTGAATTAAGTTAAGATGTTGATAGATTTGTGAGACGATGTTGCCTGACATGGGCAGCCGCTAGGGCACCTCAGATGCACAATAACAGCTTCCCTTATTGTTTACAGTCCAGGACACAGGAAGACTCACATTACCTACTTTTTTCTCTACATTTGTGGACCCTGCTTCCTCATAGAACTGTTCGTATGACCCTGTTTACCCCATTCCATTCTTCTGAAGGCATCATCAGACTTTTGAGTTTCATTGACCTACTTTGGTCATCTGTGGACTAATATTATTTTCTTAACATTATCACTAGATACTAAATAGCTTTATTGCTTTACACTTTTTATTGTTTTAGCGAGTCACTTTTTCAACTACTAGGATTTATTCTACCCTAGTAGTTTTCTATTGTAACTAGATGTAGTTTCCAGTCCCACTGACGTACTTTGGTCAATTTGGATGTCAATATAGTGACTTTTTCCTCCTTTATTTTATAAATTTAAAATGTTTCAACCTGCTTCAATCTTCTATTTTCTGGTGTGCTTCCCACTTTCCTTCGCCTTTTTTTACTTTGTAGTAATAGACTCCGAACTTTTTCCATCCTCAAAATTCTTGGTTACGAAGTCTATAGAGGACGTGGTTGTCATGCAATCTGAAATATTTAGAATAGGCACACAGTGCCTGTAGGATCTCAAGAGATGTTTAGTGCAACTGCCATTACTTCCACACCCCCCCCACCACCACTAAACGGCGGCCTATAATCACTTATAATTTGTTAAATTTGTCTTTATCAGTTTAACTTTACACCAGTGTTACACGGGGATGTCTCCCCTAGATTTTGGTGACGTCCCGGACATCCCGAACATTTTGGGGACTTGGAGGGGACGTCCCCTATCTTTTTTAAATCTTTCAAAAACCTTCTGATGTTTTTACTTTTAAAAAACTGTTATTTTTGTGAAGAACATTAAATTATAATCTTGAAAGTACCTGAATAGAGTTTAAATCCCTAAATTTCATTGAATAATGTTCAAATATTCAAATATTAATATTTTATATATTATTTTGATAGCCATCCCCTTGCCGTCCTCAAAATTTGGGATTTTTACCCCGTCCTGGAAACCTCGTCCCCCCCGTCCCCGAGACTTAGGTAACTATGCTTTACACTTTACACCTATGTTCTACCAGCTTTTGCTGTACATGAACGTTTGATAATGTGTCATATGTTACTGTTATTGTAGTTACAAGGAGTGCCTCCTTGTGTCCATCATTTTAGGCTACCTTCAAAGATGGACTCTCTCTTTCTCCTAGGTCCATGACTTCCTTTATAATATATATTGGTATGGCTTCATTTTTGGGTTTAGATGCTAGCATATTTCCGTCCATTAAAATTATGCGAGTTTGTCAAAATTATGTTTTTCCTTCTCAAAGCCTGTTTCACTAGAAATGGGAAATGAAATGAAAATGATAGTTAAGTTTTCTAGATAAGAAAAAAACGATGTTTTTCTAATACATATGCAAGGATTATTAAAATTTTAACAATCAACATACAAAATAATTGCTTATAATTTATTTTTCTTCCATTACAATAATGTATTATATTTAGATTTATTGTGGAGAGTTAATAAACAAAATACAATGCTCACAGGAAATCCAACGTAATTGCCGCATAATTTTGTGAACCATGTGGTGGAGCACTGGAGTGCCAATCGGGACAACTAGCCTGGCGGAGTTAGATCTTCACTACTGTAGCTTGAAACAACCCTTTTCAAAAGGTGTCAGAAAGCGTAAATGAATAAAACAAGATGCTGAACTCCATTCAAAAAGTTTTGAGCCCGTAAAACTGCTCCAATCGTCCAGAAATCGCAAAATATGATTCTTTCCTATATTGGGTTATTACCTGCCAAATCAGTTTGTCACTATGTGCTACCTTACTAGTGTTTCTGGCCCATGAGAAAATGGCCCACCAAATCAGAAAAAAAACATTAATGTTTTTCAAAACTATCCAAATCCAATCAGTTTGTCACTATTTGCTACCTTACTGGTGTCCATTATCAACTAATTACTTCAACATCTGTGCATCATGATTTTTCTTTTGGTCCATCACCTTGAGCTCTCCACTGAGATGGACCTCTATTCAATCGTCTTCTGTTGTGGAGTTTGAAAATTTATCTGTTGTAGGTGGACCACCTCATGGTGGAGGTGAATTGGCAATGCCTAATTTGCTTTGAAGCCTTGTCATGGTTTTTAAACCTAAGGAGTACAAAATTTGAACAATATACATAAATTAAAGTGAACAAAGTCCTCTTGTTTTCCCAAGGGGGTTTTATATGCCAAGTTTTTTATATTGTAGTCAGAAATGAGGCAAACAGGTATCTTAGATCCTCTTTACAGTTAGATCAAGGTATATATAAATCTGAGAGGTCAGACATATGGTTAGAGTGAACCAAGAATAAAGTATTGGGTCATGGCAGTGGATGAGGTAAATGTTGGATGAACTTTTCTGGGACTTTTCAGTGTAAGCTAGGTACAAATCCAACAGGTTGGAAGTAGCAATAACTTGTGTGGACAAGATCCCTTCCAATTGATGCAAGTTGGATGATGTCAGGATGGCTTAAAAAGTTTCAAAGAACTATCCAAATCGCAGATCAAGACTCAAAAGTGTTTTCACCTTGATGGAGGAAGCAAAAACCAACATGGTTCCAATAGAGATACAAAGTCCCTCCAATGGATAGTGTTTAGTGAATGGAACCTTTATTGATAGGGAGCGCTGCCATACTTCTTATCTAATCTAATATACTAGAAGTGGTGGATTGTTTTTAAAATTCTTTACGAGGACACCAGCTAGTTGGCTTCTTTTTAGACATCTCATGTCACGTGTTTCAATTAATTATTGATTGCTCTAGTTAGTTTGTTTCTTTCATTGATGAGAACAATCTTGACTGCTTACTCGAAGCTTTGTAATTCGTAATTTGTAATTTCCTTTTTGACTGTTGCAGTAAGTTCAAGGATATATATGATGAGGAGTACTTTATCAATACACTTAGAAATGATGTTAGAGTGGTCAGGGAGCTGCCAGAAGATGTAATGGAAAAGTTTGACAACAATATGAGCAATGTTTTTAACTTCAAGGCGAAGGCATGGTCACCTGTCAGTTACTATGAAGATAATGTACTACCAAAATTGCTTGAGGATGGGTATGCAAAAATACTTCTTGTACCTTCACTATTTATTTATTTATTTAGTTTAAGATTAGTGGTCCTTGTGGGGTATGCAAAAATACTTCTTGTACCTCCACTATTTATTTATTTTAAGACTAATGGTCCTTGTGGGGTTTATACTTTCTTGGAATGCTTTCTTATATAACAAGGGAAGAAGGGATCATTTGACCTGACACAGTGCCAGCATGCTTCTTGTCCTTGTTTATATGAAAATACATTTGTTTACTAGCAGGCAAAAGGAAAGGAAAAATTCACTAATGAGATGGCATTTGCAGTAATAAGTGATTTTTGTTCCATGATGTTATTTTTTGGTGCATCTGTTCAACTGATAACCTACTTGTTTTACGCAATAGCTGTAGCTAACTATTATTTGAGTTGGATATCATATATTGTATAAAACGTGAGCAGGTTGCATTAAAAAATAAATCTGTTTTGAAGTGAAAATTTATAAGCTTAGCTGTGCATAGATATTATTGAAACTCTTGGACTTTGTGTGCATGACTCTTCAAAAGGAGCGCGGCGATTGGAGCTGAGCTCTTTGATGTTTTCCATTTGAATGTAATGAATTGCTTTGTTGATGTCCTCATGGTAGTCAAAATTACAGAATTTTAGATAACACATTTAAATAGTTTTAAACTAGATCCTACGCACACAGTTCATATACGAAAATAGGAATTCGTGAAATAAAATGAAGAATGAAAGTGTAAATAACTCTTGAGATGATGTCTTCAATATGAAAAATAGTGTCTTGCATCTTAATGTGGATTTGGTGGCTTGCCTTGCAGAGGCCATGACTTTTGATCCAGGAAGTGAAATGATTACATTTTTTTTTTGACGAAAATCTCTTTGAAAACATCTACGCTGTGTTAAGTGGAAATAGCTGCTTACGACACTTTTCCACAATTTTCGGAGTTCAAAATCATCCATCTAGGGCTTGAAAATTGGGTTTTTCATTTTGTTTAATTTTTATTTCGTTTTTTTTTAAAATTTCAAAATACTGTATCTTTGTAACTGTGAGTCAACTCGAGTTGAAACTCAAGCAACAAATTAATTTAGGCATCGTGGATAATGTATGCAAGTTTGTGGGTTCTAGAAAGCTAAAATGTAAAACTTACGAAAAGTAACTATTGTCATAAATAGTATCAAGTTTGGATTAGAAGTCAAGTTTAATCAGGAGTCTACTGCAATTTGAATAAGAGGACCTCTTATGTAATTCAAATGGAAGAAAGGAAGGAGGATTATGAGAGTTTTGTTTGGAAAATTTGCTTTGCCTATTACAGTTTTTGTTGTTTGTTCGGCCTCATCATTTGGTATCAGAGCAAATGATGAGGCTGAACAAACAGCAAAAATTTTAATAGGCAAAGCAAATTTTTCTAAATAAAAACTCTTGTAATCCTCCTTCCTTTATTCCATTTGAATTACATAAGAGGTCCTCTTATTTAAATTGCAATAGACTCCTAATTAAACCTTGACTAGACTCACTATTAATAGCAAAACTTACTATTTATAGCAATAACTATTTTTAGTAAGTTTTAAATTGTAGGTTTTTAGATCCTACGAACTTGCATACATTATCCACGTGCCTAAATTAATTTATTGCTTGAATTTCAACTCAAGTCGACTCACGGTTACAAAGATTTGGTATTTGAAATTTTATAAAAAAACCGAAAAAGAAACTTCAACCTCAATTTTTGGGCGCTAAATTGATGATTTTTGCCTTCGAAAATTGTAACAACGTGCCATAAGCGGCTAGCCTGCGTAGATCTTTTCAAGAGCTTTCCGTAAAAAGCGGAGTTGTTTTGTTTCTCGGATCAAAAGTTATGGCCTCCGCAAGGCAGGCCAACAAATCTGCATCACATCTTTCCTATTTTGAATAATTGGCTTGAAAAAGAAATTACATATCTTGCAATTGCTATCTCCTTTTATACAATGCCTGTTAAGGTCCTAGAGACCAACTTCCCCAGTGAAGAAGATAATGAACCCGAAAATAATGTGGAATAAATTCATGCTTACCAGCAACAGCAAAAAAGAAGCTATGAATTAAGGATTAAAGTAAAGGTACTAACACTTCGTCAACACCCCCTTATAATAAAGAAACAACTGATCCTCAAGCCTCCAAACAGCTTGCCACCTCTGCAAAGGGTAAGTGTCCCAGTCCTATAACATAGTCAAAGAAATGAAAAAGACCAAAACCAATATTACCTTGCATGAGTTAGCCCAACTCTCCAAACAAAGAGACTTATTGTTGAGATCCCATGAAGGGAAATGTAAGAATGTCATTGCATGGACTAGTGTGGTTGCCTATAAGAGTTTTTGGTAAAAACTTACATATTGTTTAGTGGATTCTGTAGCTTCAGCTAATTTTATGCCTTACTCAGTTTGCAAAACATTAGGCCCAAGTCCTAATACCAAAGAAATCCACTAAAAGAGTGGTGCAATTAGACAAGTTAGAAGTAAAAATGATTGGTGAATAAACTAACATTAATATGCAGTAGCTTCTGGCCCTCCTATGCAGCAATTTATTGATTATTCAGGTTGTAGACATATTTGAGACCTTTGAAATATTACCTAGTAGAAATTGATCAAGGGCTTTGAATGACTATGTTCCTACCAATTTCTCTTACATGTGGTTGCTTTTAAGAGGTATGCTGAATCAAATCAGAATTGAGAGAGAAGCCAAGATGAACTATTTGGTTATGCAGTATCATCAGGAGAATGAAAGTGTTGAAGCAATGGCAATTGAAGTTGGGGTGTACACATTGAATTTCAAAGATGGTGTGGGTTAGAAGGAAGAACAAAATTGGGAATGAATCGTGGTTGTTGCAATTCAATGGTTTATAACCTACACAAGGGACAGGAGCTGGTGCAGTCCCGACTAACCCCTAAGATAAGCAATTTCATGCTGCTTTTATATTGCAATTGCCTTGCACCAATAACATTGCTGAATACGAAACTCTTATTTTAGGACTTCAATTTGCAATAGAACATAAAGCAAGAATGCTAAAGATAGTTTGTGACTCTTGACTAATTGTAAATAATGAAAGAAGTAGATTCCAATGCAACTCCAAGTTTTTAAGTACAAGTATAGAGTTTGGGATCTAATGGAAAACTTAATTGACTTTTAATACCCGTGTGGTGCCTAGGGAACATAGTGAAACGGCTAACGCTTTGGTTAGTTTTGTCATTACACTGTCTCCTCTATCTAAGATTTTGTTAAAGAAAGAATCTATGGAGATGATCTATAATCCTTTTTTCCTAGATAATATTGATAACTTCCAAGTCTTCAGTGATGAGCCACAATTTATTCAATTCAAGATGATCATTGATGTTTTGAAAAACCAAATCATCTATGAAAAGTAGTACATTCAATCTTTGAAAAATGTCGAAGAAGGGATTGTCAATCTCAAGACTAAAAAATCCCAAAAGGTTAGATTTCGATTGAATTTTTTTTTAATTTTTTAATCTTGATTTGTCAAACTTAACAATGAGGACAACTCTTCGCAAGAAAAAGATTATGAACATATAAACTTGGGAACAGATAAGGACCCTCAACTGGTAAACTTCCTTGAAGAAAGACAAAAATTCATAGATTTATTCATGGGATTCAAAGATGTTTTTGCATGGACCTATGATGTCAAAATTTTTGATCCCATGGTCATGACACACACTATTCCTCTAAAGCCCAATGCAAAACCTTTTAGGAGAAGAGAAAGACTTGTTTATCCTTTGCTTGAGCAAATCATCCATAAGGAAGGGCATTAACTCTCATATGCAAGAATTATCTTCCCTATTAGACATTCAACATGGGTGGTTGATCTTGTCATCTTAGAATGGTGAGATTAGGCTTTGTATTGATTTTTAGAAATTTAAATAGACTCTCTGCCTTCCATTAATGATGTTTTACAAGTAGTTAATAGGTTTGAAATGTTATTGTTGCTAGATGAATTTTCTAGCCGTAATCAAGTCACTGTTGATTTGAAGGATTAATCCAAAACTACTTTAAACATCAAGTGGGCAACTGTTCCATTTAAACATATGCCTCTAGGTTTGATTAATGTTGGTGCAACTTTTCAAAAAACAACAAATAGAATTTTTAGGGTTTGGTTAACAAGTGCATTGTGATATAACAGTGTTTTCCAAATCCAGGGTCAAGCATTTAGACCATTTGCGAGGAGTCTTTGAACACTAAGAAATATGGGATTTCTCAAAACCCCCAGAAGAGCATTTTTGGGGTGAATGAAGGTATATTGTTAGGGCATTTGGTCTCCAAAGAATGTATATCTATTGACCTTGATAGAATTGATGCCATTTTAAACATCCCACCTCTAAATAGTAAAATGCAATTGAAATATATATCTTGAAAAATTAATTTTGTAAGGAAATTCATTTATGATTTTGTGGAGAGTAAAATCTGTTAATGCCATGTTGAAGTGGGGTGCTAAGTTTGAGTGGAGTGGTGTGGCCAAGCAAGCCTTTGAAAATATCAGGAAAGCCATCGCAGCTGCCCAATGGCTTAATAGCCAGATTACTCAAAGAAATTCTATTTCTATTCATCCGCTTCAACATATTACCTTGCTATAGTGCCACCCAAAGGCATGGGAAAGAAGGTGAAAGGTTCATTACTTCCATGAGTACCAATATGAAAGAAGCTAAATTGAGATACCCACCATTGAAGAAACAAGCATATGCCTTGTTTAAGATTGAAGAAATTCAGACCTTACATTTTAAGAGTAAATACACACCATCGTCCGTGATCCAAGGGTCAAAGCATTGTTTTGCCAAATAATCTAGGAGGAAAGATGGAAATATGTCTCGGTGATCCAAGAATATGACATGCAAATCAAACCAATGAAGATAGTCAAAGGGTAGGGCATATGCCAAATGATCCCTAAAGGTAACTTCATTAAGGGGGTACAAAATAAACACTTTGGGAGCTCATCCTAATGTTTGCTACCAAATGGACCAAGTTGATGAAGATGCAAATTTGTGGTACAAAGATATAATGTATTATCTTACTATAAGGACTTGTCCCAACCATTTGAACTCCACCAAGAAGTGTTTTTATACTCAAAGCTATGCATTTCATGATCAACTCCGAAGTCTTCTATAGAAAACGTCAAACTACTAGGGTATCTATCATCGACGCCTAAACAAAGGACAAACAAAACAAGTCGTGGAACAATTACGTGGAGAACAAGGTGGTGAGCACTCCTTAGGCAATACGACTCAGGGTTACAGATAGATACTATTGGCCAACAATCTTCAAGGATGCCCATTGATATGTGAGGACTTGCTATGAGTGTCAAGGCTATGCTGGGAGAGAGAAGAATGCAACCATACCACTCCATCGAGTAATTGTGTAGCGACATTTTATTTAATGGGGCTTGACTTTGTGGGTTCATTAGTCCAAAATCAAGATTGGGGCACACATTTGTATTGACTTCAACAAATTATTGTACTTGATGCTTTGAGGTTGTTTCCGCCAAACACAACACTATACAGAAGTTGTCAAGTTTCTGAAATAGAACATTCTTGCTAGGCTTGGGATTCCTTTCTCTTTGGCATGTGAATATGGTCTCTCTTATAAATCGGCTGAGTTCACAGAGTGAGCATATGATAAGTGAATGATTCTCAAATTTGCTTTTAACTATTACCCTCAAAGTTGTGGAGTTGTTGAACCCACTAATACAAATCTATTGAACATCATTAAGAGGGTTACATATATAAATCCAAGGACTTGGTACAATCTTTTGAAATATGCGCTATGGGCTGACAAGACAACAATCAAAGATGCTTTGAAGATATTCACCTACGTAATTGATTTTGGCCATAAAACCTATCTTTCCTACTATTACGAGGATTCTAATTTATCAATTTGTCTAAGAATACGTAGGGGAGAAATGGCATGATGGAAAGAAGATTGCTTGACATCTTCAAGATTGAGGAAATAGGGGAAAAGATGATCAATCTAGCAAGCACCAAGATGTAGTCAAGAGATAATTTGACAAGAGGGCTACAAATGAAGCATTTGATGATTGTAGACTTGGTGCTCATATGGGATAAGGCCCATGGAAAGAAAGGACAACACACCAAGTTGGAACTTCAATTGTTGGGTTCATGAATTTCATTCTTGAGAATGGGCTTCAGAAGAACCTAACTTCACTTGAAGCAACTCATCGGTTGAAGTTGCCACCGACGCCTCAACCACAACTATACACCATGGGATGGTTCAACTTGGGCCTTGTGAAGTGTGCAACTAATCGATGTCTCTTGGTGTACAAAATGAATTCTTTTTTAAGATGAAGTCCTTTATGATGTTGCACCCTAATAAGTATGTGATGTTTTACTTAAGTAATCATATCTTTACTAATGCCATGCAATCTATTAAACGAATTTTAGAAATATTGGTGAAAATAGATACTACATACTGGAAGTAGTCCCTATTCTTTCACTTATCATCACCAAACAATGTAAGAAGTTGGTAAGTTGTAGCAATAAATTTGCGCTCTTTGTCAGTGTGTTAGCAAAATTTTTTGTCAGGGACAATATGGGTTTTGTCAACGCTCACAAGACTAGGTCCCTCCACTACTCAATGGGGCGGCTCCCATTTATTGAAAACTTGAAATTATATACACTAATTCTAACCTCGGGGGTGGTCAAAGACTAAGGAATGTGTAGGAACACCCTTGTTGTAATTGCAATGATAGATTAAAGAGGGAAGAGTTTGCAAGTAGGAGAGGAGAGAAGTATAGGAAAAGAAGGGGAAAAGTAAGAGGGGATTCATGCCAATGAGAGAAATACATAATTCATTAACCAATAACTCAAAACAATTTTCCAGCTCAATTAGAAGAAACATGCAAACATATATAATCACATAAGGATCATGAAACAATAACACAAATTAACACAAAGTTCAACCAGTGATTCTCATTTCATTTCAGTAGGTACAAAGCCCTTGCTTCCTTACAAAACCTGCAATATGCTCGGCTGAGTATCAAGAGAGAGAATGGAGGAAAATATTATGCATAAATAAAAGAATACAATTTGTTAGGGAGAGCAATAACCAATCCTTTGGAATGAAGAAGCCATTCCAATATATAGCCCTCTTACATGCCTTTTCAAATTCCCATGTGACCTTTCATATTCCGGATTAAATTAAGGCAATTTTCCTTATTTTAAGAAAAATACTTTTACAATAAGAGGGATATAAAATCACTTAAGTGAATAAGACAAAATTGGAAAAAGTGCATCCCCAATGAAGAAATAGAAATCACTAAGTGAGCAAAGTCGCTTTTAACAAAAATGTGATTTCTTCATGAAGAAATAGGTGGGGAGAAGCAAGAGGGAACGCAAGAGAAGTTATCCTGCATATGGAGATCCAAAAGATGAAGACCCTTGAATGCACTGCATTGGAGGAACCTTCTCGACTCTCACTGCTGAATTGAATCTTGACACTGCATTCGGAATTTCTTTCTTGCGTGGAATTACGGTGTTCATCAAAATGTCCAACCAATGATCTGTTGCAACCTTTAATTGTTTTGTAATGATCTAGCCATTTTGGAATCTTTTGAGTTGCATCAAAAATGGTGCTTCAGACTTGAGCAAGGATGTCAATGGGTTGGATATTATAGGTTTGTGGATCTACCAACTCTCCTTTGACAATACTCTCGGAAGTGTTCACATAGTTCTTCTAGTGTGTTTGACTAGAATGCAATGATGGACACCTCATGTTCAAGTCAACATTGATTTCTCTCTTGATTTCTTGGCCTTTATGCTGATATGAGTTGGGCAATCCTCCAAGGCCTCACAGAGTGTTCGCATCCTCCAATCAATTGTTCAGAGCCATGTCAAAGAATAGTTATCGTTTAGACTCACAAACACCTTTTTGATTAGCAACAAATTGGAATCAATAAGACCCATTTTCTAGATGACTAGTAGGAGCTCCTTCCAATGATCGGTTTCATCTCTGACCGTGGTGAAGACATCTTGCACCTTCTTAGTTGACATGGTGGCACCCTTATATATCTTGACCATTTATGGGGAAGATCACATCGCTTCTGTACTATGGAATCAATCCATGTTTCTATTGCTCTTTCTCAATTTGCCAAAAGGTATGAGCCTCTTGTATCATAGGAGGAGCTTAATAGGTCCAAGAATGTCTGGAATATGATGTCAAAGCACACAGATGTTCCTCCAATTGCTCCTGAGTTTCTTTTCCTTTCTTAGCTCGAAGCAACTAACCTAGCAGTAGTTTCTTGGAAATTATGAATGTCCCCCTCACGACTTGATTCTCCAAGAGGAATCCTAGTCATCTCATAATCATATATTTGTATTTCAGTTTCATCCTTTTCAACCCTTAGACGAGCAATATCAATGAATTGAGACCCAGAAGCATCTACATTAGTTGGGAAGTAGCTTTAGCCTTTTGAGGGTGTGAGGTGTCAAAGCTTAGGAGATATTTGCTTTTCCCAATCAATGGAGTCTTAGCCTTGACAACAATCCGTTGCCGACCACTTATGAGATTCTGAACCCAAGAGAAAACAAGCCTTGTGGATGAAGGTGAAGCTCGAGCTACAGGGTTTACTGTGGGCGAAAGAGGGACCATAGTCTAACTTTGAATAGGAGAAGGTTACTATGGAAGAAGGTGAAGCTCGAGACATTGCCTATGTGAGATTGTACAGACAATGTAGGATACTTGAGATGGGAATGTACTAAAGGCTAAAGAGACCTGGGTTGGCTTCTAACCGGTGATGCAATGAATTCTCGAGGCTTAAGAGTGAGCTTTTCCATCTTTCCCATTGGCAACTTCTGGCAAGGAGACTCAGATTGAGATAGCTAGAGTGAAACTTGTTGGGGAACTTGTACTTTCTGAGAAGTGCCTTCATCTCTAGGGACCTTTGGAACCTTGATATACACTTTGTTTCCTGACCTTTCTGGTTGCCGACTAGAAGACAAAGTGGCACAGTGACCTTCAGAAGTAGTGAATTCAGTTAGCTTCTTGAGAAACCATCTCTTTGATCATTTGAGAAACCATCTCTTTCATTGGTTGGAGAACTGTTGATTGCATATTGAATATGAAATCATTAGGCCCTGTAGTCTCTATCATTGAACAATTCATTGGTGGTAGAGGATATCTTCCATGTTCGGATGTGATTCCATACAAAAGGCTTGGTGCTTCCGATGAATTTTTGCACGAGTATATGCACAGATGAATTGGGAAAACCACTCCCGTAATTTTTTTCTCTTTGCACTTGAGATAGACTCTGGCTAGCTGCCGATACAACTCAATGAGAATTAGCTTGTCACTTGGGTACTGTGGGAGTCTCATGGGAGCATCATCAAAGCCACAACGTGGATATATGAGAAGGTTTTGAATTGTATGAAGTAGCTTCCATACTTCTTAACCAATTCACAAGCCTGCCTTGACAATCTTTCATTGACATTACCTTCCAATCTCCTTATGACAAGCATCACAAAAAGCATCATTTGCCTTGGTGTAGTGTTGTTTGTACTCACAGAGAGTAAGTTGTGGATGAACTTGATACACTGGAGCACCCGTGGGAAGATTTTTCTTGATAGATAGCCTTGACCAACTTTGTAAGGCTGCGATAGCATATACTAGATAAGAAGTCATGGTGAACTTCTTAGTCCTCTCCAAGTTGATCAGTTGAGAGTGCAAGTTGTCGCTTATAATTTGACTCCAATCCATCTTCTGAGTACCCTCCATAGCAATCAATATGAATTGAGCCATCCACGGATATAAGTCCTTGGTAGATTTTCCCCCATTAGACTGTTTAACATGACAATACAATCTGATATGTTTTCTATGAAATCAACATGGGAGAGGGTTTTGGGAAGACAATGAAATTTCTGAGAAGTCTTCATCTAGTTGCCAATGGTCATTCCTTGCAAACACGAGTCTTTCCTTTCCCATTCAAGTAAGGCATCCACTTTGTTTAGAATGACTGCATTCTTGGGCCTAGGAATACCAAGACATTGGGAAATCCTTCTGGAGACAATATGGCCACAATGGAACTGTTATCCACAGTGATTATTTGACTATTTGGTTCATAATCGTGGGCACAAACATGAATAAAGTCAGTGTCTTGAAGAGACAATGGGAATCTTGCAGCTCGATAAAGACCACTATGATAAATCTTGTCAGCCATTACACTTGAGTTCCTTCTTCCATCCTTCTTTTGAAGTCTTCAAAATCCATGTTATCCACATGTTACTATCTCCCACATTTGGATATTCTGAGATCAAAACTGAAATGGTCTCGTAATCCGAATAATTGAACTTCATTGTTGAGGAATTTTGCATTGGAATGTTGTGAGATGGATAGACCCTTGAGAGAGGGGGGAAAATGAGTTTTTGAGTGCTTCCAATGGTTTTCAATGGAGTTTTGACTACAACAAAAAATTGACCACAACAAATAAAATACTCCACCTTGGCATTCAAGAGAGGAATCAAATGAAGGGCGTTTGGAAGAGGGAGCTTCAGTTAAAATTTCTTAAGGTTTTGTCCATGGAGTCTCTTAGAATGAGCAAACTGATTTGTAGCTAACTAGGGCAAAAAATGACTTTTCCAGCTGAAAGTTTCTTTTTTAGATTAAAAATAAATCAGTTCATGGCTGCACACAATCACTGAGAATGAGCAAAAAGGTGTTTCATGGAGCTAGGGCACAAGCTGGTCGTTCATGGAGTTTGGAGCAAAATGTTAAGCACACACTTATACTGAGAAGGGGGGGGGGTGAATTAGTATAAGATAAATTTTACTTATTAAAACTTATATCCAAAATTAAAGCATTTAAAAGCATGCAATAACATAACATAGAGCAACGACAAATGTACGTTAAAAACCCTCTCTCGAGAAAAACCACAAAATAAGACTGTTTGGATTTACTGTACAAATCCAACACAAAATTAAATGCTTTACAAATGTTTGTAGGCACCAACCTACTGGAGACACCAATCCCCAAATTGTGAGGCACCGACTTCAACAAAATAAATTTCCACCTTCTGTAGTTGCTTCTTCAACCGGATGATGGTAATGCCACTTTTCTTCTTCTTCTCTTCACTATATTCGTCAATACGTTTATGCTCTTTTCCTGCACTTCTCTTAAGACTTTAATGATATATCGATCTATTACTCATGTTTGCCTTTTCTCCATCCTTTCATCTATCTTTTATACCTTCACATCTCTTCACCAAGAGGGACAATGTTCCCAAAGGATGCGTCTTTTCTTAAATTAATTTAACTCTTATAATCAAGTCGACTGGCCCATTAATTAATTCCATTGGAGGTCGGATGGCCTGTTAATTAATTCCAATGGAGGTCGGCAAACCCATTAATTAAATGTTGCCCCTTAATCAAATCGCTGCCCATAATGTGAGCGCCACTTGTAGCCATAATATAGTATCAATTAATTGCCGGTATACAATGTGATTACTGTTCATTACATTCACTGCTTATTATATTAAATTTGCTCATTGTACTGTTTCTCTTTGATTGTTGTGCATTCTCCTTTATTAAATCTGATTAAATTTGATCAGTGTACTATTTCTCTTTGATTGTTGTACATTCTCCTTTAACATCAATGACCCTTTTGACATCAATGACAATATTTCCAACAATCTCCCCCTTTGACATTGATGGCAACCCTACAAAGACATAATCATCTCCAACTAGAATACTCCCTCTTTCTGGACTTCTTTCGCATGTTGTACTGCTCCCCTTTTCTTTAATTTATGGGCAAAAGGATATTCAATACAATCACAATGTATATCACCAAAATATCCATGAGCTAAATAATGCAATGATTAGCTCCCCCTTAATTCATGCTTCTCTTGACGGTTTTAATGACTAGATGAAGAATGTATCACTCCCAATTTCTGCCTTAAAAACTCAAAAGTTTCTTTTGGGAGGGGCTTTGTGAAGATATCTGCTATCTGTTTCTTTGTGGCAATGTACTCCATTTTTACTTGCTGATCTGGAAGTGATACTTGATTGGAATGTGTTTTTGTTCTAGAGTGCATAATTGGATTCTTCAAAATGTTTATTGCACTATTGTTATCACAGAGTACTGAGATTGGATGTTCATATTCTATCTTAAAATCTTCCGACATTTGCTTCATCCAAAGGACTTGTGTATAACAAGACACTGCTGCTATGTATTTTGCTTCAGCTGTAGATAAAGAAACTGAAGGCTTCTTTTTGCTTAGCCATGGCACAAGATTTTTGCCAAAGAACGCTCCTCCACTTGTACTATTTCTATTATTAATGCGTCCATCCCAATTTGCATCAATATATGTTCCTAGGGTGAAATCTTCACCTCTTGGATACCACACACCAAAATCCAAAGTGCCCTTTAGATATCTAAATATCCTTTTAACTGCTTGCACATGGGTTTCTTTTTGTGCAGCCTGAAACCGTGCCACTAAGCCTACAACTTGCATGATGTCTGGCCTTGATATTGTGGTGTATAACAAGCTGCCAATCATGGATCTATAAAGTGTTTGATTCGTTTCAGGGGATTCATCATCTTTACTTATCTTGCATCTTGTAACCATGGGTGTGCTAACAAGTGTGTTTGTTGGCTAGATTTTCTGCATAGTTGAAAACCTAGGCAGTCATGAGATAAATCTCCCTCATTTACCGATGACGCTCCCGTGTAAGATTTGTCAATAAAATATGCTAGTATCTATTTAGGGGTTTTACTTTATCCATTCAACTCATGAACCATAGTTGTATAGTTTTGCAGCAAGTAAGCAGCTGTTAAAGAAAGAAAATATCTAAAGAAAAAAGAAATAATAAAAACACAGGGAAGAAATAGGGAAGATGTACAACCCAATCAATATATTACAGAGTTGATTGCATGCACATAGACAGGACCAATAGATATTAACACAAAATTATAAGCAAAGGCAGCTTCAGATCTAGATCTAAAATAACCCAAAGTTTATAAGTAGATCTGAGATAAAAAGTTAGAAACAAAATGCACCGTGACACAAAGTTCTCCGGAAATCTGCTCCTTTCTATTCCTTTGCTTCAAATAGCTATCAGGGATTTCAACACAAAGTCTGGAACACAAGAATGTTGCTTACAAATTCTGATCCTTTAACTCGTAGGTTCTTCCTCTACTTATAGCATGTAGAGGGGAAATTACAAATAGGAAGCCTTTAGTGAACTGGCACATGTGGAAGTTGTAAAGGAAACAACTGACAATCTCCCTCTTCGAATTCCTCTTTACACGACATGTATGATTTGCAACTGAAGATAGAACCTTCTATTTTGCATGTCTGCCACCTATTTCCAAGTAGTTGATTTCTTTAAGTAATGACTTTTAAACCAATCACTTAAGTTTTATAATTTAATTGATCACTCAATTACTTTGTCGAAGGAAATAAGAGAAAGAAGAAGAAAGAGGAAAGCTACAGTCTTGTTCTTTTTCATATTCTGCATGTGGCTGATTCTTTTGCCTTTGATTCTCACCAAACTGGATCTGGAAGCAGCTGGATCTGGAAGCAAGTGGCTGTGATTTGCTTGCGGGTATTGCCTTTGACTTGTCTTCCTTCTCATCCTTGAAGCTTTTGTAGTTCTTCTCCAGTACATGCATCAGTGCAATGTTTGCCGTATATAACTCATCTTTTTTTATTTTTAATTGCATATGAGCAATTAAAAATTCAGGAAAGCACTCCGGGTGAATGCAACTTAAATGAAGGCTTCAACTGGGAGATTGGGAGAACATGCACAAGGTTCTGGAAGGAGATCTCCATGCACTGACTTCTTCATGGGCTACATTCGAAACAAGAGGATGAAGCCTTTGCAATTATGGAGCTGGATCTGGATCTAAATCTGAATCTGAATCTGGATCTGGAAGTTATGCATGATTCCGTTGATCATTTTCTTTCATCATGCTACGCCATGGCTAGAGCAATCTTTGTCTGAGCAACTCTTTTTCTTTTTATTCTGCCGGAATTCTTTACAATCGGTGCAGATCTGGAGATTTCTTCAGATTCAGAGGATAGGTTCAATGTATTGGACATTGATTTAAGCTCCCTTTCTCTTATATAAGCACCTGTAATGAATACTTGCAATTAATTCAGACAAAGACGGCAACCGGAACATGAACACTTGATTTTAATTATAAAAATCTGCATATATCAAGCCTGCTGCCCCAAAATTTGTGGTTTTGTTTGCATGCAAAGCAAGCATGAATTCTGTCAACTTCACCTGAGCAACTGTACCACTATGCAGACAATTAATCAGATTTAATTCAAGCTCCTTCAAAACTAGGCGCCAAACTTTGAAGCTTTCCGACAATGAAAACACCTTCCTTTGAGCAAAATTCTTCCGTAATTGGGCGCCAAAATTGCCTGGGCTGCACTTCTTTGCTAAAGAATTAATTAATTCATCATTATGGCAGCCCCTTCTTATATAACCTTCACCATTCTATAATTAATAATTGCATCTCTTATTCATGGCAATTAATTAATTAATAAATAGACTTTTCTCTTCAATTTAGGCGCCTATTTTGTGCATGCTCATGGCTGCCATTAAATAAATTAAATCTATTTAATTTTAGCTTTCTACTTCCAGTCCACTTTGACTTCACAGTGTGCTTTGACTTCATGCACCAAAAATAAGAATTAATTCCATCAATTAATACTTTAAAAAGTATCATTTCTCCTCAATATGGGTCACATTTTTTTGCATGAGAGGGAGCTGCAATAAATAACATCACATGTGATATTAATTTTAGAATTCTTATTTCTACTTTATCACTTTATATTTGTCTTTTCTATTTTTAAATTGACTTTACCATTAATAAATTAATACAGAGGCGCTTATAATATTGGAATTTTATTTTGTACTTTTAAAATTAATTTACTGTGATTAAAGCTTTCCCTATTCTAACACCCCTTAGCACTTTTTGAGAAACAAAATCTATTTTTAAAGGTCAATTCAACCGAGAAGGGGATTATTACACCCTGCATCGTAGCTCCAGAATACTCCCTCTTTTTGGACTTAAGTTCCGTTTGACTGTCATAATGCTCCCCCCTTTCTTTAACTATCCCCCTTTGACATCAATGGTAGACAAGGGATATTCAACATCAATGCACTTAATGCGATATCACCTTTTATATCACAATGGAGCTAAATTTTCACCCTGCAAGGCAGGGATGATTAGCTCCCTCTTAATCCATGCATACTCTCTGATTGGTTCCCATTAATGACTAGATGAAGAATGGATCACTCTTAATTTATGCCATTAGAAACTTAGTTGTTTCTTTTGGGTGGAGCTTTGTGCCCAAGATATTTATTATTTGTTCCTGCTGCTGGCAATGTACTCCCATGTTTTACTTGCTTGATCTGCAACCTTATTCTCTCAAGAAGTGATACTTGCCTTGAAGAATGTCTTTTTGTTCTAGAGTGAATAACTGGATGTCTTTTCAGAAATGTTTATTACACCTAGTGTTATCACAATTCCTACTAACATTGAATGTTCATAGATCTATCTCTAAAATACTTTCAATGTTTGCTTCATCCAAAGGGACTTGTGTACAACAAGGCACTGCTGAATATGTATTCTGCTTCAGCTGTAGATTTCAAAGAAAACTGAACGGTTTTTTTTTGCTTAGCCAATAACACAAGATTTTTGCCAGAAGTCACAGAGAATGCTCCTCCACTTTTACTCTTTCTGGTCATCAACAGTTCCAGCCCAATCTACATCAGTATATGTTGATAGGGTCAAATCTTAACCACTGTAATTACCACAAACCAAAATCCAAAGTGCCTTTAAATATCTAAATATCCTTTTAATTTGCTTGCACACGGGGTTTCTTTGAATACATTAAATAAAAATTTCGCCACTAGGCCAAGCCTAGCAACTTGCATGATAATGATTTTGACCTTAATGCCGTGGTGTATAACAAGCTGCCAATCATGGATCTATAAAGTGTCTGATTTGTTTTAAGAGATTCATATCTTTACTTATCTTACATCCTATAACCATGGGTATGCTAACAGATGTATACACAAGTTGACCAATCATGGATCTATAAAGTGTCTGATTTTGCTTTAGGAAATGGGGTCAGTCTTTACTTATCTTGCATCATGTAATCCATGTGTATGCTAACCAGGTGTGCAGTCTTCCATTTTGAACTTCTTCAACATCTCCTTTATATATACTTGGTTTGGGAAGATAAATATTCCTTTGTTACATTGAGAAATTTGCAAACCAAATAAGAATGAAAACTCACCCAACATGGACATTTCAAACTCCTTTTGCCTATCTTTTGCAAACTCTTAGGGCATTTGTTTACTATTTCCTCCAAAAATGATATCATCCACATATACCACAACAATCAACTGATTCTCACCTTCAGTCTTGATATAGATATTACTATCAACAACACCCCCCTTTTAAAACATTGTTCTTATAGATATTTATAAAGCCTTGAATACCAAGCTCTGGGGGCTTGCTTTAGCCCATATAGTGCCTTCTTGCAATTTACACAAATAGTCCTTGTTTTCTGATAGAAGGAAACCTTCTGGTTGTTCAATATATACTTCTTCCTCTAACTTGCCATTTAGAAAAGCAGATTTCACATCCATTTGATAAACTTTCGAAGTTCTTAAAAACAACATATGCCAGAAACATTCTAATGGCTTCTAATCTTGCAACAGGGGCAAAGGTTTCTTCAAAATCAATACCTTCCACTTGAGCATACCCCTTGCAAACCAACCTTGCTTTATTTCTTGTTACTTGGCCATCTCATTCAGCTTATTCCTGAACACCCACTTGGTACCAATTACATTCTTGTCTTTTGGTCTAGGAAACGAGTTCCCATGTCTCATTCTTTTCAATTTGATTCAATTCTTCTTCCATAACATTGATCCAATGCTTGTCATTGCTAGCTTCTGCAAAACTTTTGGGCTCTATTTTGGATAACAAAGAGAAATTTACTTGTTCAAATGTACTTACTATTCTTCTTCTAGTTTGTACTCCAACATCCTTATCACCAAGAATTAGACTTTCTGCATGATTTTTCTGGACAAATCTTGATGGTGCCTTAGTATCTTTCCGTTCCACTTCTTGTTTTTCTACTTCTTCTTTTTTGAAGTCTGAGTCCCTTTGAATGATCATTTGTTTGTGCACTTACTTTTTGAGGCCTTGTTTCATCCATTTTTACACTGGCACTTTCTACGATTGTTTGCAGCCTTTTATTATAACATCTATAAGCTTTACTTTTTGAGGAATATCCAAGAAAAATACCTTCATCAGCTCTTGAGTTCGAACTTTCCCAAGTCTTCATCATCTCTCTTAATGAAGCATTTGCACCCGAACACTTCGAAATATTTGATTGATGTTGGTCTACCCTTCCATAACTCATAAGGGGTTTTGCTATTGTTTACTCTGATTTGCCCTTTGTTCAAAATGTAGACTGCGGTGTTAATTGCTTCTCTCCAAAACCTGTTTGATAGCTTAGATTCATTTAACATTGTTCTAGCAATTTCTTGAACAGTTCAGATTCTTTCTTTCTACAACTCCATTTTGCTGTGGAGTCCTTGCAGCTGAGAGATGCCTTTTTATTCCATGCTGCTCACAAAAGTCATTGAATTCATTTGAGAGGAACTCACCTCCTCGATCTGATCTCAGGCACTTGATCTTTAAATTTGTTTCATTTTCCACCAAGGCTTTAAAAGCTTTAAACTTCTCGAACGCCTCAGATTTTTCTTTTAGAAAAGTGACCCATGTCATTCTAGAATAATCATCAATGAGAAACATGAAATAACTTTCACCTTGTATGTTTTGCGTTCTTGTAGGCCCACAAAGGTCTATGTATGGATTAGTTCCAATGGCTTAGTTGTTGAGTACTGCTTTGATTTGAAACTTGCCCTTGTCTGTTTCCCATGTTGACACTACTTGCAAATAATGTTTGATGGTTTTGTAATCTTCGGCATATCTCTTACGGCTTGTCTAGTGCTTATTTTCACTAGATTATCGAAATTCATATGGCCCATCCTTCTATGCCATAGCCAGCTTTCATCAATTTTGACTCATGTAACATTTCTCTCCCTTAACTTCACTGAGTATGTACAGGTTGTTTGTTGTTCTTGTTTGCATCTGCAACTAATTTCCATGTGTTTTGTTTTCCTGATTTCACAACCTTGAGCATAAAATGTGAGAGTGTGTCCTTGATCACACATTTGATTGACACTTAGAAGGTTATGCTTCAAGCCTTCAACATACAATACATTTTTTGTTTTTGTTTTTCCATTATCAAGGCTAAGGGTACCTTTTCCAGCTATCCGTGCCGTGACATTATCTCCAAATTTTACCGGCCTTCACTTATTTTCTTCAAGGTGAGAAATTTGCTTCTTGTCCCCAGTCATGTGCCTTGAGCATCCATTGTCAATATACCATTGTTGCCCTTCGTCTTGTGCATGAAATGTTGTTTGCACAATCATAGATTTCTCCTTGTCCTGATTAACTTCCTCTTGCTTTTGTTTCCAAATTTTTGTAAGTTCTCTTTTCTTTACCACAGGAGCATTCAATTTCTTGTTTTGTCTAGGGGGTTCTACAACAACACTTCTATAGAACCTTGCTATATGTCCATAGTTGTTACAATTACAACATACAATGTTATTCTCTTTGTATTTCAATAACGGGGCAAATGAGTTATAGTTTCTACTTAAAACTTCATAAGTACTTTTGCCATTGTCCCATGCATACCTATTTCTTGCATGTGTCCTACACTCCATTGCTCTATGACCAAAATCATTGCAAGAAAAAACAATAACCATAAAATGAACTTTGGTTCCTGATCAAATGAGATTGTTTTGGAAAGAATGATCTTCTATGATTTCTTATGGGAACATCATGCTATTGGTTCACACCTTTGTTTTCTTCTTTAGGAGGATTGATCTCTCGAGAAAGCTTGTCTTCTTTCTTTGGTAGCTCATCAACCTTTGAATCTAAATTCTTCTTACTAACCTCTTGTTTTTCTTTATAGTCAAGACCAGTCTTGATGAATAGTGACCTCTTACGTTTGATTATATCATCCAAGAACTTTAGCGCTCTTTTCAAAATTTAAACTGCATTTCAATTGAGTATTTGTCTTCTCCAATTCCTTTATCAAGGTAATAATTTCAGATTCTAGCTTCTTACAATCTTTTTTCTTTGTCTTTAGTTGAATCCTCGCCACTTCCTCTGTTTCTCTTTGTCTCTTTAAGTTGTATCTTTAGGTTAATGATCATTTTTTTCTGATTCCTCTAGACTTTGTGACATTTTTATTTCTAAAGGACAATTTTCTTCTACATATTTTTAAATTTAAAATCTTTGTTTCATATTATTTTTCTTAACCAATTTCATCTCACCTAAAGCACAAATGAGTTCTTCAAGATCGACCTCTCATTCATCTTCGACATCTTCTTCCTCTTCCAAGGTGTCCTTTACTTGTAGAGGCATCATTTTTTATTTCTATAGTCATGAATAGAGTTTCTTTTCTATCACTTTCTGATATGCTCTCATCGCTTTCCTCAGTTGAGCTACTATCCTTTTTGGAATAGAAGTTTTTCTTGTGCTTACTAAACTTTTTTCTATATCCGCTTCGTTCGAAGCTTTCTTGTATTGTGGTTTGCTTTCCTTCTTATTCCTTTCCTCATGATTTTCTTCATCATCGCTATCATCCTTATGTGGACATTTAGCAACAAAATGTCCTATTTTATCACAATTGAAACACTTGAAAGGTAGCTTACCTTTGTATTTGTCGGATCCCTTTATAAACTTTATGATGAACATAGCCTCCTCGTCTTCTTCATTGCTTGATGCAGGCTCTTTATTTTCCTTTTCTTTGAAGCTTTGAATGTTGCTTCCGCTTCTCTAATTCTGTCCTCATATCATAGGCTATAAGAATTCCATGTAACTCATCTATTTTCAACTGGTCTATGTCTTTCATCTATTCAATAGCTGAAACTTTTGCATCAAATCTTAATGGTAGAGACCTTAGTACCTTTTGAATTATTACAGATTCAACTTTTTCACCAAGTCCTCTAATGGTGTTAACAATCTCATCCACATGAAGAAGATATGTCGCAACATTTTCTTCATCTTTCATTTTCAAGCTCTCGAACTGTCTCCTATGAGTTTGGAGCTTTGCCTTTTTTACTTTGTTGTCACCCTCATAGATGATTTGAAGTTTATCCTAAATGTCCATTGCTGAATTGTAGTGCATTACTTTGATAAATTATGATTATGATAAGCCACACAAAATTGCGTTAATGACTTTTGCATTATTTTCACTAGCCTTCTTTCCGGTTGTATCTGTTGGTGGAGTTTGTGGCATTATATATCCAGTTACTACTGATTGCCAGATATCAAAACCCAGGGCCATTATATACATTCTCGTCCTTATGCTCCAAAATGCATAGTTTGTTTTGTCGAACAATGGAGCCTTGTTTGTGGAGAAACCTTCTTGAACATGATGACTAGCCATGTGTGCTTCTGAGACCAACCTGCTAGCGGTTAGACTATATCTGAAGGAACCTGCGTTGATACCAATTGTTAAGCACACACCTATACTGAGAGGGGGGTGAATCAATATAAGATAAACTTTGACTTATTAAAACTTATATCCACAATTAAAGTATTTAAAAGCATTCAAATAACATAACATAGAGCAACAACAAATTTATGTGAAAAAACCCTCTCTCGAGAAAAACCACAAAATAAGACTGCTTGGATCTACCGTCCAAATCCATCCCAAAATTAAATGTTTTACAAATGTTCGTAGGCACCAACCTATTGGAGACACCAATCCCCAATGCCAAGCACCAACTCAGCCAATTCGTGAGCACTGACCCACTGAAGACACTAATCCCCAAATTGTGAGGCACCGACCTCAACGAAATAAGCTTCTACCTTTTGTAGTTGCTTCTTCACCCAGATGATGGCAATGCCACTTTTCTTCTTCTTCTCTTCACTATATTCGTCAATACATTTATGCTCTTTTCCCACACTTCTCTTAGACTTTAATGATATATCAATCTATTTCTCATGCTTGCCTTTTCCATCCTTTCATCTATTTTTTATACCTTCACATCTCTTCACCAAGAGGGGCAATGTCCCCAACGGATGCGCCCTTTCTTAAATTAATATAACTCCTATAATCAAGTCGGGCTAGCCCATTAATTAATTCCAATGGAGGTCAGCTGGCCCATTAATTAAATGCTGCCCCTTCGTTAAATCGCTGCTCATAATGGGAGCGCCATTTGTAGCCATAATATAATATTAATTAATTGCTGGTATACAATGTGATTACATTCATTGTTTATTAAACTAAATCTGATCATTGTACTATTTCTCTTTGATTGTTGTGCATTCTCCTTTATTAAATCTGATCACTGTACTATTTCTCTTTGATTGCTGTGCATTCTCCTTTATTAAATCTGATTACTGTACTATTTCTCTTTGGTGGCTGTGCATTCTCCTTTATTAAATCTGATTACTGTTCTATTTCTCTTTGATTGCTATGCATTCTCCTTTAACATCAATGACTCCTTTGACATCAATGACAATATTTCCAACACAAAATGGCTGCACTTTTGTTCTATTCTCTTTACCTTTTCTATTTTGTCATTGGGAACTTGGGAGGGAAAGACAAGTTTGAAAAAATCACTTAAAGCCTTGTGGAGATTTGGAAATGTATGTGCAAAAGGGGAAGTGTGCTTATGTTTTGTATGGGGGGTGTGGAAATGCGCTCTAAGGGAAAAGTGGCGCATATTTGGATTGCATGGGACAGTCCTTTAACATCAATGACTCCTTTGACATCAATGACAATATTTCCAACACAAAATGGCTGCACTTTTGTTCTATTCTCTTTCTTTTTCTATTTTGTCATTGGGAACTTTGGGAGGGAAAGACAAGTTTGAAAAATCACTTAAAGCCTTGTGGAGATTTGGAAATGTATGTGCAAAAGGAGAAGTGTGCTTATGTTTTATATGGGGGGTGCTGGAAATGCGCTCTAAGGGAAAAGTGGCACATATTTGGATTGCATGGGACAGTTCCATAGTGCGCTTAAGCATAGAGGTGTTCAAAAATTCACTTCATGCCTTGGAGGGAGTGTAAAGCAAGCAAAACAAGGAAATAGGCTTTAAAATTTGACTTTGGTCAACTCAAAATGGGCCAATGAGAGAGAGCCAATGAGAGAGAGGCACACATTTTGACTGTGGAGATGCAAAGTGCAAGATGCAAACAAATGCATGGGAGTGAGGAAAATGGTGCACCAATCAAATAGGTTCACTTAAGTTGTCGACATCATCATCCCAACAAAAGAATTAGAACAAAAGGTAGTTTTTCTCCATCCAGATAAAAAATGGGAGTTTCATGGGGGTATAATATATCATTTTGACTCAAACCAACAAACCCATTCCCACGATTTTCAAGACCTAGAAATGCTTGTATTTCGAGTTTTCGGCCAAAACCTATAAATGGCCAAAATGACCATAAGGAGGTGGCGGCGGGTTTTTGGCTCTCAGGGAAAATTGAGATGACTAGGATCAAAACAAATGTTTGGATTATGTAGGGACTCCATGGGCTTTCATTTGACTGCTTATAGGGTTTTCTAGATCTATCTGGAGCTCTCACAATCCTTTGTACACAAACACCCTAGTCTTTTCTTATTCCCCGAACATATCCAATGCTCCCCATAATCTGACTCTAAGAATACCGGTGTGAAGTAGACTCCAAGCACTTCCCATGACTTCACACAAGGAACCTGAAATCACACAAAAACTCACACGTGACCATTCACAAGTTGACACTTACAAAGGGGAAAATTTGCAATATTGGCCAAATATCTTGAAGGGGTGAAGTTTATTTTGGGGGTTGTCAAGCAAAAATGACTATTGACATTTTGCACGCCAACACAATGATACCTAAATGTAAGGACATCTTGCTATACAAGCTAATGTCACACCTTTTGTAGAAAAAAAATCAATTGAACGAATACAAGGATCTTTCTAGTTCCTATTTGGAGTGCCTAAGCATTGTGCAGTAAAGCATACTATTGATTTGATTATAGGACCACCTCTTTCTAATGCATCGTTATACCACCATTCAAATTCGAAATCAAATGGAAGATTCATGAACTTGTGGGTAAAGGACACATTGGGCCCAACTCATTACCTTCAAATAACCCAATTGTGCTTGTCCCCGATAAGGATGACTCAACTTTTCAGTTGGCGACACCCTAATTGTGCAATGCCAATTCCTTTATGACAACACATCTCAAATCAGGTTACCATCAAATTCTTGTAAATCCCCAGATGTTTGGAAGACATCCTTAAAATCAAAGAAAGGTTTGGTTGAATGGTTGATTATGCCTTTATGATAACATGTCATTCTTTGGCCATTCAAAGCTTCATTTGTCATTCTATACTTGGATGATATACATATCTTCAACATAACTTTGGAAGGCCACATCAATCACATTCAACAAGTGGTCAACATGCTAAACTACACAAGTATGCAAATTGCTAGATATCTGGTATAGGTATGGGGACCCGCTATGTTGATACAACAATGTTTTTGGGGGGCTCAAGTGCAGATGTGGTACGATGTGCAATTTAAAAAAAAAAAAATACTAAAAAATATACCAAATAAGTTAAAGTAACCATATAAATATGTGTGGAGTAAACAAATTAAAGCTAAATAATGCCAAACATATAGATAATTCAATGCCAAATATCATGATATTCATTTGTCAAACTTAGGACAAGTACATTGTGTAAATGTTACAATGTATAAACAAATGATGGTCTTGATGAATACATTGGAGAGCATTATGATTATGAATATAATGAATATGCTGTTTTTTCTTGCTTTTGTGTGTATATATTTGTTACATTTGCACAATGTACGTGTTCTAATTTTGACAAACGAATATCATGATATTTGGCATTGAATTATTAGTATGTTTAGTGGGCTTTTAGCTTATTTTGTTTACTCTATGCATATTATTTGATTAATTTTACTTATATGGCTATATTATTAATATTTTACATATTTTTTGTATAGTTGTACCCACAACTGTACTTGAGCCCCGGTAGGTTTTGGTATACCCTATGGATATCCCCCATGGATTTGCAAACAAACCCATATTGGGTACGAATTGTACCTATACCCGTGTTCCACGGAGTCTCGGGGATGGGGGGAACCAAGGGCCTCAGTTGGGGTATGGTGGTGCAAAATATATATAGTACTTGAAAAATAGTTATAAAAAAATGTTATAATAAATAACAAATGAAATTTGAAATACAAAACACAATGCATTGAACAATGAAAATGATGAATATCAATATACTAATATTATAAAATACTTATATTTTAAATGACAATTATATTCAAAGTTCAATTACAATTGGCTAGTGGCTCAATGCCACTAATCATCCCCAAAGTTTGTGCTAAACTCCTCATCACTCGAACTGTTAGACTCCTCAAGGTCAAGCTCCTCCAAACCAATTCCAACCAACCTTTTTTGTGCCACATCATCATCAATCTAAGATGAATCCTTTGGCTCTACATCCCATTGGGTTGCTGGAATCTCCTTGTACAGAAGCATGTTGCGTTCAATGAGACGCAAGGTTCTATGTACAACTATAAGCTTCTCCACCCTCCTAGAGTTAAGCCAGTTCCTCTTCATAGCGTGGATGAAGCCACAAGTAGACCAATTCCTCTCAAAAGTAGAACTAGCAACCTAGGACATCAAGTGAGTGGCTAGTGTGGTTGTCAATGAATCAGGCCCATGCATAGTCCACCACAAAATTGGGTCCTTCTATGCCACAGTCGCCACAGTCGCCCTATCCATCTTGGCATCTTCTGAATATCCCCTAAGAGTGGGAAATTTTGTCCACTCCATACAAATAGTGTTGGCATTTGTAGAGTTGTACAAATGCCTCCATGAACCCCCCTTCACCTCAACATCTTGTAAAGGTATAACTCTGATAGGCCTTTGCATGTACCCCTTGGGTTCAATACATAGGCAGCCATGTGCAAGGGGTTGTTGAGCTTCTCCCATCTCTGATGAATGATTGGCTAAATATGGTCATTGTAGAACTGCAATGTAGGGTCTCTCTTGTATAATGGCCTTCTTTTGGCCAAGCATATTGTCAATGCACTCATACACCTGTCCATGGCTAGTTGCATTAGAGTCCCCATATTTAATGACTTTGAACATTGGAGTAATGAAATAGACAATGTATTTTTGCATCAACCCAAAATGTGTCACTCTTCACCCTCTTCCCTTGCTCAGACTTAGAGTCGGGCCACTGATCCCACTCCGTTATCATGTCCATTAGTTGCAATGCCTCCGGCAACTCAACCATCCACTCCAAGCGAATGAAATACGATGTATATCTAGTCTCTACATGTTTCAAAAAACTCCTTAGAGAAGGTCCTGAAGAGTGCATGCGAAGTTGATGGTTGCAGATAAACATATGCACATCTCTAGAATTTTTGATAATGATTTGGTGTGAGGCTTTAGGCTTTTTGGAGTGCGTAAGGGGTAGGTGGGGCCCATTAAGTATTAGGGTTAGGGTTGGGGGCCAAAAATTCCAAAATAAAATTGATTAAAAAGGCACTTTTGAAATAAGTATGGTGCGGGGGATGGATGGGAGTCTTCAGGATAGGTCAAGAGAATTATAGAATGTCCCCAAGTCTACACAGTCCCAAATGGGGGCATGTCTCAGAAACGTCCCCTCTATGAGGGAAACGTTTCAGGGACGTTCCCCTCTTATTGGTGGCGGTGGGAGGATGTTTCCCGGCCGTTCCCAAGTCTCAGGGACAACCCCCCACCCCCCTCAAGAGACGTCACTTTTTCGGTGAGGGACGTGTCCCTGTGGAACATTGACCTGTGCTTGCTTCATAGCAAATTTGGAGAAATATTATTTTTCCATGAAGGGGATGCAATATCTTTGGTATATTGTTAACACACATGGGGTACATGTGGATCTAATCAAGATCTGCATTGTTCAAGAATGACCCTCAGAACTTTATATAGGAAGTTTGTATTGGCCCTTGAATCAAGTCACCAAGGGTGGTGCAAAGGAAAATTTTAGCTGGTCAACTGCACAACAAAAAACATTCAAGGAACTGAATTGTAGATTTTGTTCCGCAGCTCACACTACCTGATCTTTAGCCACCTTTTGAGATTAAGTCTGGTGTATCTGAAATATGCAATTGGAGCTTTCCTCATTCAATTTGGTCATCCAGTTGCTTACAACAATGAGGGTAAGAAAATATCCCAAATATGACCAAAATTTTTATGCCATTGCCCATTCATGTAAACAATGGAAGCCCTACATATGCGGAAAGGAGACCATCATCCATACAAATTGTAAACCACTGCTGTACTTGCAGACGAAAAACAAGTGTTAGCAAAGGCCACATCAGAAATGGTCTTCATATCTTCAGCAGTCCCACTTGACCATCAGGCATAGGAAAGGGAATGCCAATCTTGTAACAAATTGTTTGAGTCTAGATTACTCGCCGGCTGGATGCTTGTATCATTTGTGTGTACCACACGGAGCAGAATATTAGAATTTGATATGGAGCCATAATTGCAGAAATCAGATTCAGGCTTTGCACAAATCCTTCAGGCATTGCATTGTGGCAAATCAATTCTAGATTACTTTGTTGGATTGACTCTTATATCATTTGGGACACTCGTGTGTACCGCACAGAGCAGAATATCAGAAGTTGATATGGGAGCCATAATTATAGAATTCAGATTCAGGCTTTGTGGAAATCTATTAGGCATTGGATAATTACTTGTTGGATGGACTCCTATATCATTTGGGACTAGGTAGCCAATACGGGTAGGGGGGGTCTGATATTTCCAGTATGACATTTTTTGGGTTTGGGTATGGGTTTGGGTATGACTGTTCAAAAAATATATAAAATAACAAAAAACCATAGCTAATTTTGTAAAATTAACCATATAATATGCAGAGCAAACAAAATAAGTTTAACAAGTTATAACAACAGATTAAACTGATAATTCTATGCCAAATATCATGATATTGATTGGTTGAACTTGGAACAAGTTTATTGTGCAATTGTTACAATGTATACACAAAAATCAAGATAGATCGGCGCATTCATCATATTCATAATCATATTGTTCTCCAATATCTTCATCAAGAGCATCAACATCATCATGTGGTTCATTAAACTCCTCTATGTTGCAAACTCCTTAAACCATTTGACAGTTGTAGTTGCGTCGGATTAGCAAAAGGATGAAATTTCAGCCCTAAGGAATTGACAATATGAAGGTGAGAGAATAAATGTGCAATGAGAGGTGAGTATTCAGTGAGGTAAATGTGTTGTTTAAAAGACTTTGGGAGTGTCTTTTAGGGTTTACAATGCTTTTTCAATATTTTTGAAGTCCTTTTTGACAATTTTTTTAATGTTTTTTTTGGGTTGGGTGTGCTTTGGGTATATGCTTGAATGGACCCACGTATATCCAGGTACCTGGGTCTTTTTTGCCATACCCAATGCATACCCACAAGGGAATTGGATCTTGACCTGTACCTGATATGTACTGTACTGTACTGGAACTGCCCTCTGCAGGTGCATACCTGGTACGATTCTAGACACTCCTGTGTATGGCACGGAGCAGGATATTACCTGTTGATATGGGAGGCTCATTTTGGAGTTGAAAATGTTCACACTATTGAAGAGGTATTCGATTGGCCACATCTTAGGTCAGATGTTGTAAAATGAATTGGATCTTGCACTGTATGCTACAGCCAAGCTGGCCGACAAGAAGCAAAGAATGAATTTTCCAGTGTTTCTCCGAGTTTTAAGGATGACGAGCAGCCTATAAACTTTGATGATGAGGAGAATGTAGCTGTCCCCCAGGTGCGTCCTTTCTCTCAACATCACCATTCCTATATGCCCGGGCCCTGACAGATCTGGTGTTTTCCCTCTTTTATTTCAAACCCAGGGCTTCTTTCTTATTGCCAAAACCTCATGCAGGTCGAGTCTTCGGCAGAGTTTGGGACCCCATCCCCTAATTTGAAATGCTGCCCTTGTGCTAACAGGTACCGATTTCCCCACAATTCACCGAACCCGCCCAGTAGTTCCTTTGGCCCAATGTCAACTTGACAATATTAAGGCTAGGTAGATGTTGATGATCTATTGGAAAAATCATGTGGGAGAAATCCACTGTTTGCAAGTATGAGATTACTATGTGAGATGGAGGTATTGAAAAATTTAAAATCTGGATTAAGTATTCAGGCTTGAAATCCTCTGGTCTTTGAAAATAATGAAATTGATTTTTAGTGCATTCATGCAATATTTATTTTTTCGATTCCGATTGACATTCTTGTTTTTTTGCTATCTTGTGTATGAAAATTGTGTTAATGCCTTCCTTTTCCTGGCTCAGTGTCAAAGAATTTCTCTATTTGCCCATTGATTGTTGCAAGATTACTTTTTGCGTGTAATCTAGATGGAGAAACTCACCTCTTCAAGTGCTAGGTTATCAGGTTAGAGATGTAGATATTGGACAGTCAAAATTCTTGATGACAGAGGAACTTACTTTTTGCAAGTGCTAGGTTACTTGACGAGTTTTGGATTTTTAAAATCTATAATCAAGATCGAGTATTTAAGCTTGTAATCTTCTGTCTTACAAATTGATGAAATTTCTTCTGATCGACTTTCTTGTTCTGTCTTTTACTGTATGGTGAAAATTTTGGGGCATCTGGTTTTTCTAATGCCTCGCTTTTCATGGCTCAGTGTAATACGAATTTCTCCATTTGCCAATCGATTGTCACAAGAGGTTCCACCCCCAATTCAGCGTCTCAGATGTTTGGCAAATTATGAAGCATTAAAGTTTGCTGATCCCATTGCTGCCCTTGCAGACCAGTTAGTAGAACGCATGATTAAGCACAGCTCCACAAGCAGTGGAAAATACATTGCCGTTCATCTTCGATTTGAAGAGGTGTTAACATTTTGTCAGTTTTTTTGCTTATATGCAACATCCAAGTTTTTACTTTGTCTATTCATTAGTGATAATTTGTAGGTAATCTGATCAAATATATGCCTGATCATTCTAGATATAATGCTTGTTTGATTGTCAGGATATGGTAGCGTTTTCGTGTTGTGTATATGATGGGGGCGAGGATGAAAAGAAGGAAATGGATGTTGCCCGGGAAAAAGGCTGGAGGGGTAAGTTCAACAGAACAGGCCGCATCATTAGACCCGGGTCAATCAGGATGAATGGAAAATGTCCTCTAACTCCATTGGAGGTAGCTCACTATGATTTGGAACCTTTTTCTATGTATATGTTCACATTATGGTGTCTTTCTAATATTTCTGTTTCTCAGAACATTTATTTGTTACCAGTGACATATAAGCTAATAAAGACACCTTGATTATTTGTTTTAGCCTTTTACGAATAGACTTCTAACATTCAGCACACGAACTACAAAATTGGATGATGTAAAAGTTGGTCCTAATCCCAATTTAAGGCTTCTAGTTTGAGCTCAATGACTAGTTGACATTGTAAGATATAAGGCTCAAAAAGATGATCATCTTTAAGTGTTTTTTTGAACCTAAGATTAATTCTAAATATAGGCCCACGTAAGCAAAATTTAAGATTAATAAAGGATGGCTTGACCAAATCAACATCCTCAATCTTTTATTCTGAGCCATAAAGTGGAAATTTAAGCAGTGTATATTGGTAGAATAGGCCTGTGAAGCCATGCTGAGTTCCTGAAAGACCAAAGCATTCTGAGCTGTTCTCTTAATTTAGATTACAAAAGATGCACGTCATAGACTCCATCATTTGAACTTGTCTGTCGTAGCAGGAATATAATTATTCTCATCATCTGTGAGATTGATCATTTGATGTCATTTGAACTGTGATGATTGTACAGGTTGGTATGATGCTTAGGGGAATGGGATTTGATAACAACACATCAATTTATTTGGCAGCTGGGAAAATATACAAAGCAGAGAAGAACATGGTGCCCCTCAGGCAAATGTTTCCCTTATTACAGACCAAAGAGTCGCTTGCCACTTCTGATGAACTTGCTCCTTTTAAGGTAGTGTTCCATCCAGATCATGGAGTCTGAGGCAATGTTTCACCTTCTACAACTTTCTATCTGGTTGCTGTTGGTGTCGAGTTAAGTTTTCAATTTTTGAAGTCCTCTCTTTTACAATAACAATATTTGTAGTTACCTTGGGTTTTTATTTGTTGTAGAATTACTCTTCAAGAATGGCTGCTTTAGACTACACTGTTTGCCTGCACAGTGAAGTTTTTGTCACTACTCAAGGGGGAAACTTTCCTCATTTTTTGATGGGACATAGGCGATATTTCTATGGAGGACACAGCAAGACAATCAAACCTGACAAACGAAAGTTGGCACTGCTATTAGACAATCCAAAGATAAGGTCTGTATATTTTAAGAGACTAAATATTTGAAGTTGTGCATTTGCATTGATGATTTGTTTTTTTAATCCTGTATACAAGTATTGATTAACCCATTCATGTAAATATTTTCCTGGGCATGATGATTAGCAAACAAAATGCTGTAAGCATCTAGATAATAACTTCGTCGAGAGGGCCAAATTCAAATTGGAAAAAATGCTCATGCAAGAATGAAAAGTGACTGGGAAGGACATTCAATGTCTCACTTAGTTTGATTTTGAGCTGAATTGGACCAGTGACTTCCTTTTCCTAGTTTCAAGCTTCAACCTTTTACCATTGGTTGGCAACAGGGAGCTGAATATAAGGGGATGCCCAAGTAGCAAACCATCTGATTTTTTCCACTTACCACTGCCCCATATGCTTCAAGAAAGGTGTCTGGCTTTATAAAACTCCACTTTTTGGTCATCCAAGTGTTAAACTATTTGATGTTTGTCACACTTACCACTGCCCCAGATGCTTCAAGAAAGGTGTCCAAACATAGCATGGTGTTGCCCTCAACAGACTGTTGAGTCATCTGCAAAATGTGCAATAACTAAAACACAGCTACCTGGTAAGAAGATTCCTTCAGTTCTTTCACTTCACCCACTTCTACTAAATACGCAAGAGCATCTGTTGCAATTGCAGAGGTATGATGCCAGAGAGCAGCCCTTTCTGATGGACCTTTGCAAGCGAAAAAGAGCAGAGGGACTTACCTTTGCAAGTTAATAAGATCAGAGGGATTCCTGAATCTCTTGCAAAAGCATGTGTGACAAGCGTAGTGACAACCCTTTTATAAAAGGAACCAAAGCCAAGCCAGACAAAGTCTCTAATCGGTAATATGTTTTAGGTAACTTAATATATGCAGCAAAATTCTCACCTTATAGGTCATAATAACCTCTGTCCATAGCTTTTTTTTGTTGGACCTGTTAAATCTAAAGTAAGATTGGTCCTCCCCTGCTTTGTGGAAAGGGAATTTACCCAAACTAGAGGATATTACTTTTGCGTTCATTGTTTAAAACTGATTTTTTTTTGTCGAAAAAGAAATGAGATTATTTAAATCCTGTTATCAAAAGAATAAATATAATGTAAACCTTGAGCTCTTTAATGGGCCATATATTTGATTGATTTTCCATTCAAGAGCATTGTACTTTTTTTCACGTGTATAGTGGTACATTATCAGTGGCGAATGTTACAGGTGGAGGACTTTCAAGCAACAAATGCAAGCCATGCGACATCACAGTGATGTTAAGGGTATTGAAGTCAGAAAAGTCAACGCATCTGTATATACCTTTCCTGCACCAGATTGTATGTGCCGTGAGAGAAACATAGAAAAGTTGGAAGCATAAAGATCTGCTATTGAAGCATAATCATGAAAAGAGTAATTTTCTTTTGAGTTTGAGATTTCTAGTGATGTGCACATACTGTACCATGATTTAACATTTGGGTGTTCAACGAGTTCTTCTACTTACAGTTTTATTCTAGCTCCATTTTGTTCAATTCTTTCAACCCTGCGAAAGGAAGCATACATTGCGGAGATGATTCACAATTTATTGCTGAGAATTTGATTGCAGAGCACATCGGCTCTATATCAGTGTCCATTTGATCTCTCATCTGTTCAATGATGGCATTGGAGAAACCTTGTATACCATGGAGCAGAAACAAGGCTAAATTTCAACAAAAAGTGTATACTTGTGAGTGGACTACGGGTTAGCAAACAGAATACTCCAACAGAGCAGCCATACATCAAACAAATGCCATATGAATCGATTAAATAAGGAGAAGATGGAATTGTACAATAGCTGTACACTTTTATAGGGTATGAGGACTTGAAACTCAAATTGTTTGTTCCCATTGAAGGGAACGAGTTTTCCCTCTTTTATCCCACAGTTTTGGGATATTGTATCTAGTATAAAACAGGGGATTGTAAGAATTTTGTTAAACATGCAGACCGAAGGGATGTATTGAATACCTTCAGCGGTAGCATTTGTTCTGGTTTGTCTTGTGTTTCAGTTGCAAGCATTCATTTATTCTTTTTTGCTTTTCTTCCCATTTTTGTTTACAAGACCATCAAACAGTGCCCATTGTTACAATAACTATATAAGGTGAAGAGTTCGAATTTAGATTTTCTTCCATAGCAGGTAATGTGTTTGCTTGAGCCTATATTTGAGGAGTTTGAATTATAACTTTCTTCTGCAGCAGTTGATGAGTTTAGTGTCACTACAAACCTAAATGGGAAATTACGCGTCCTTTTACCAGAAGGGGTTTAAGAACTAGTGTGTATATGGGCAAATCATTAATTTGATTAGTTTCGTGCTCCCAATCTAATAGGGGCTGCTTTCTCATGACCTAGCAAATGGATCAAGTGAAAAAAAAAGATGTACAATTAAACAGTTTCTCTTTTTTCCATGGTCCATTTGGGATAATTTTGAGTCTCACGTTCATAGTCTGCTGGAGCCCAAAATTCATTTGGTGCATAGGCAACTTATTCTTTGTACGTTACCTTTTAATTATACAAAATATTTATTATCTATTGAATGCTTATTGTTAGGTTGGGATTACGCGGAAAGGCGTAACTGCATTGATAGACAAGGTAATGTGAGACGGTAGTGTGAGATGCCTACGAAAATGGCTGGCGGGATTTTAAATTTGACATTCCGACATTTTCAAACGTTAAATTCTCATGTTCAAAATATATGTTAGAGCCCAAAATTCATTTGGCGCATAGACACCTATTCTTTGTGCATTACTTTTTAATAATATAAACTATTTATTATCTATTGAATGTTCAATGTTATGTCAAGATTACACTCAAAGGCTAAATTCTTTATCATCTATTAAATGTTTATTGTTATGTTGAGATTATACTAAGAGGCATAACTACATGATAGACAAGTGGGGTGGAAGAAGATTGTAATAGTGTGAGACGTCAACAAAAATGGTTAATGTTTTTAACCTTAAATTTGAGGTTTGGACATTTTTGATCTTAAATTTGGCCTCCATTTTATTGTCATACGAGTGAGATAGGAGCCAATTTTTTCCATTAATAGTGTTAGCTAGATTGAGGCAATTTGTCACTACTCAACGAGAAGTTTACAATGGAGGCAATGAAGTTGTTAATCAATATAATATGTAACAAATCAAAGGTAGGCATGTCAAGATTATATCGAGATTTTTAGATGTGCGTTTACATATCAAGCAAGCTATACACAAGATCTCCTATAATATTAGTCAAATTTGCAAAGATTCATTTATTGTGCACAATATGCTATTCTTTTATTGGTCGAACCATTTGACACTTACATTTTATTATTATTTTACACATTACATATTCTATAGAAAATAACCCTATATTATTAAATACTTTGTTTTGTTCATTTTACCTAATAATATTTAGTATAGCTGGAAATTTAAACTTGTGATTTGAAATCATAAATCTTACTATATTATAATTAATAATATCCATTTGGTAAGCACTAGTTAATTTGGTATTAATTTTAAAATTGGGATCGAAAGGCGACACAAGTTTCAATGTTTTGTTCCTATTCACATTAGTAGAAATTTGTTAGAGAATGCCCATATTTTTAAAATTATAATGCACACATACTATATTGAACACTTGAGTATAATTGTATGGTTTTTAGGTTCTCCCTCAAAGTGGTAAGTCATTCCACTTACATATTGTGACCATTTCTCTATATTTTGGTGTTATTTGATGTTATATTGTTGTTGACATTCATATATATCTAAGTAATTTCATTACAAGTGGTATGACAACTTAGATTTGAGATAGAATTAGGTCATGACCCTACTTTTGAAGATTAAGCTATATCTCAAAAATGGTGGCAGATTTTTTTGGAATGTTTTAAATAAAGTGGCAAAATTAGTCAAGTAAGGTTCTCTCCACATTTCAAGATTGTTTGACTTGTTTTACACAAGTTATATACATTTTAGAGTCTATCATAAATTTGCTCCATAGGCTACGATTTAAAAGAAATTTTCTAAGTTTCCTATATTTCCGTGAAACTTGCCAAAAAATTGTTAGGGCATATTTCTTGTGTTTATCTCTATTCAACCAATAACCATACAAAACCCCAAACCCTAAATTCTCACTCAAATCCTTGTACCCCAATACTCAAACCTAATATCATTAAAGGGAGATCAACTAGAGGCCAATGGAAGGGTCAAGCCACTCTAGGAATGATTCCCAATAATGAATACATGGATTTTGAATCTTCATCTTTTGGGGTATCGAAGATGGTCACCAATTTCAAGAAAAGTTGACTATCATGGTGAATAATGACAACTTCAACCAAGAGCTTCAAGCACTAAAGGATAATCTCAACGACAACCTTCATGAAAAAAAGATCATTTGAATCGATGAGGAAGGAGTTTTGTGCACTATCTCCAACATGAACATTGACATGAATTTCCATTCAAGATATCATAAGTTCCTCAAGTAATGCACACTCAATTCAAAATCGACCCAACTAGGGTGGATCCTTTACTCAACGCAACCATGTTGGATCTCCTAGCTAGTGTAGAAACATGATGCCAAAGGTGGAGTTGAGAAACATTGATGGTAAGGACCCAATCACATGAATCAACTAAATGGAGATTTTTTTAGGTACATCAAATTCCATATAGACAAAAGGTGGTATTAGTATCCTTGTATCTAGAATAAGAACAATTCATTTGGTGTAGATAGATGTGTGAGGATAAGATAAAGAAGGGTCTCTATGTTACCTATTCAATGTTCACAAGTGAAGTCTGACTACACTATAGTAACATTGTGCCAAAAAACTATTTTAGCCAAATATAAAAGGTATGACAAATGGGGACAGTCAAGGATTATATTCAATAGTTCAAAAAACAATTCTAACATGTGGATGAGATCTTAGAGGATCATCTAAATGATCTATTCTTACAGGGTTTCAAGTATAACATCTAACTTTATGTTCACCTTCTTAATCTGAGTTTGATGTCAGAATCCATGATAATTTCTCATCGGGTGGAGGAAAGAGAACTAATCAATTAGAGAACTTTCACTACTAGTAAAGGGAGTATGGTTCTAGCACAATCAATTCCTTAGCCTGCCAGAATGAATATTAAAAAATGAAGAGAAATGAGAAAAATGATTATGTTTTAATTATAATAGAAAATACAGTAAATGGTATAAGTGTGCTAAAAATAATTCATTCTACATTGATGTTATTAATGATAAAGTCAAAAATGAAGAAACAAAAGTAAAGATGTTGGTTGAGCTAGGGTTTGGAGATTCCCAACTTTCCATTTCTTATCATGCAATGTTGGGTGTTATCTCCCTAAAGACCCTCAAGATAAGGGGTATTCTAATGGAACATAAAGTAACAATATTAATTAACTTGGGGAGTACACATAATTTTATTAATAAAGAATTGGTGGCTCGCCTAAACTGTTTTATTTTCCCATCTCTAGAATTCCATGTCATGATTGTAGATGGGGGTTGTTGGGCTAAGAAATTGACTAAGTATGAGACATGCACGAAGGTCAAAGGATTCACACAAGGGTGCACACGGAAGCATGATCAAAGCAGTTATAAGGGTTGCAACATGTACGCGGAAGGACGCGCGAGAGAAATGGAGAAGCACACACAAAAGGGTTGCACGTAGGAATAGCTAAGCCAACAATTAGTCATATTTGCAAGGCAAACTAAAAATAGGAAAAAGCATGAGTTGATGTGATTGTCAAGGCAAAGCTAAAAATAGACAAAAGCATGGATAAAGTGCATGCAGGTCTAAGAATAGATTTGAAGCATGCATGAAGGAGGAATATCTATTTATAGCACACGCAACACATGTTATTTAAAGCACACATGATAAAGGTGGAGCTTCCAGAAAATAAATCAGTCTGCTTATGAAGAGCCATAGGCTAGGCGTTTATTTATACGAAGTGCGAGATACAAACACATGCAAGCTATGTATAAAAGTGATTTAAGTTTATATTAAAGCATGTAAGCGGTGAAGGACAAGTTCCCATCGTATATGTATGTGTAGATATCCATGTAAGAGAAAAGTCATGATATAAGCTTTTGGTTAGGGGTCCATGAATCAGTCATAATAGAGTTTGAGTCCATGTATAAGTCTTGCCTTGCACATGTGTCTATAAATGGAGGTTGGCTGAACCAAACATATTGTAATACATCATGAGTATATTGAATAGAAAAGTTCTTTTTGGTTAATGATCAATTTTCGTGTGCTTGCTATAGTAGTTCATGTTCTTCACGTGGTATGTTTGCATGTTATGTTAACCATGAATGTAGGAATATGTCTTGGTGGTCAGACATAAGGAGGGACCTGGTAGAGTTACGCGCGCTTCGGGTGAGCACTTAGGCTGCGGCTGGGTGATGTGCTAGTATGCTTGACTACGTTGCACTAATTCTAGACTACAACACGACATTTTAGTTTTGTTGTCGGGACAATCTTTCATTTGGAATCCTAAGATGTGATGTGCATATGACGTTTTGGCTATCCTTAGAGAATATTGAATGCCGACTACATGAAGATGCAAAGGAGTTTGCACAAAGATATAACACTGACATTAATTTTGATCCTTGCAAATGGGTTGAAAACAACTTGTATGACGAGATTTATGAGACATTCTTCAGCTTATTTCCATAGGAATTATATGAATGGTTAGTAGCGTATGTGTAGATTAGAGGAAGTAGAATCAGACGTATGCAAATTTGGAGTTAGAGTCGGTATCAAGCGTTGGATGACTTGGATGCGACGTGGGCTTGTGCAACAAATCATTGGTGGGAAGGTGTCTTGATGAATTACACTCTAGAATACACAATCTCTATGCATTCGTGCCTGAAGGAAGTTGAGTTCAAGTTTCTTAGCGATCCTAGATGATCATATTTTCATGCGCTTCCACTTGCTATCAAAATCTTGATGATTGAATTGGGATTCAAGAACTTATCGATGGTTGGCTAAAGCCCTACCATGCATAAGGACAAAGAAAAGGGCCAAGAAGGATAGAGTTGGGCCAGATGGTACTAGCAGAAAGAGAAGAAAGATTGCACAAATACAATGATGTGCGAGAAAGGCCGATTGAAGAGGTGCTGAGACAAAGAGGAATAAGGTCGAGCGGTAGTGTTGGGAACCCTGCAAGACGTGAGGGGCCATAGAGCTATGCCCCTATGATATTGGGAAGACACAGTAGAAGGACCCTCTCGGCATATGGTGAAAGTGAGTCTAGTGAAGAGTTGGAAAGCACTGGCACACATTTGGACCACCTTGGATCCTTAGCCCTTGCGTTTGGTACTCAAAATTTAAAAGTGCAGATAGAGGATCATCATGGTGACAGAGAGTGAGAAGAAAGTCGAGGATCACCGCGTTGGGATGGAGATACAAGTAAATATGTACTATTATCAACTCAGGACGCACAATAGATAAAATCAACACACACGACAATGACTAGTGCCGCGTAACAGGTTTTGATAGCCGATCAACAAAACTTGTTTGGAATTAATCTTGTAGGTGCAACATCAATACAAAGTGCTGACACACTACTCACCAAAAGTAGTCCCATAGGTGGGATACAAGGACAAAGTGTTAGTGTGCAATTCAGTTCTACTACAGGCGCACCAACTAGCTCTTTGATTTAATTTAATTATTTATTAATTAAATATGATTTTAGAGTAACTACTACAATATATGATATACAAATTCTAATGTACAGTAAAGACATAAGTAAAAAAGCATGTAGAATGTGAAACCCTAAGCAAGAAGGAGAGATATGAAGACTTAGTTGATTTATGAGAGAATAGGAAGTGATCTGGGTAGGTAAAATACCGAAACAAGTTGCAAACAGTGTTTTCAATGCTCACGATAAATTCTAAAATTTAGGACGACGCAGGATAGGGGTGCCCACAAGAGGGTAGAGGCGCCTGGGTGTTGACGACTGTATCTAAGCATTGGTGGCCGTGAAAATGCTTAGAAATTGATTTCTTCTGTGTCACAAGGGTTTCGTTGTTGATCCTTGTCTGTCACTTGATATTCACTCCTTGATCGTTGAAGGTACCTGTAACCTACAAAACACAATGACTACCTGCACATGTCTACAAACCACATCAAATATGATAAAAAAGATGCAGAATGTGGAGTCGGAATAACCCAAGTGGTCACTCGAAGAGTGAACTTACTGCCGAGCACTGCACTACATCTCAGACCCCATGTAGTTCTTATGTGTGTGTGTAAAAATGATGCCCTAGGATGCCCTTGTGCAAGTTGCACAAATGATAGCGAGCTAGATCTAGAATATAGCAATGTAATAGTATGTGTGAATGGAATAGAATAGACTTCTCCCTCTTATGCAGTGCATGCAGAAGTGATGGAACCCTTGTCCTTTGTATGGACGCTAGATGGATGCCTTTAGAGTGCTTTAGTGCCTTTGGAATGCAAAATAAGGTGATAGTAATAATATTTAGTGTTTGGTCATCCTTTTTGAGAAGTAACTAAGTATATATATGATTCCTTTCTTTGAATTTTGTAATTGACAATTGTAAGGCCAACCCATAAGTGAAAAGGATGCCCAAAATATAAAAGAGACCTAAAAAGAGTGAGCAAAGGTAAGAAAGGGTCAAGAGTGCCTAGTATGGATAAAAGTGCCTAAGCATTGGTGTCCTAACTAGGCACTAGTGTTTGAGGCCATAAAAGATAAATTAGTCAAGTTTTGTCAGGGATGTAGGGTGTGTAAGACCAAAGAGAAAATAAGAAACAAAGAAAAGAGGCTAAAGATAGTTCTCAACTACTAGTTTTCTCACTTAGGAATCATGTATACTTTAGTATGCTTTTGGACCTAGAAATATACCCAAGTGCATGATTTTCTGTCTACGTTTGCCCCCACTTTATGTTGTTGAGTGAATACTCGATAGCATAAAGTAGATAGAAGATGCGTACATTATGATCCTTTAGAGAAGAGTGTAGCTGATAGAGTGCCGAGTGAACAAGTGAAGTGTGAAGTGATAGAAATGTAAGCGTGAAAAATATGAAAGGGAAGTAGACCCTAGGGGTGAAGTGTATATGTAGTAGTGTGATTTTGGAGCTTGTACTTTCTGATGTGACATGTTTCTTGTTGTGTATAAGGATGGACCTGAAAAATAAGAGAAAAATTATTCAAATTTTAGTGTATGAAAAATCATAGTAGTATGTGTATAAGTATGTAAAAAGTGTGTAAAGGAAAAACTGCACCCGATGTATAAGAGAGTAAAGGATATAAAGTTTTCTTGATTTTCTTGGAGATGTTGCTGCATTTGTTTCCGAAGGGTGAGATTTTTGGAAAATATCACACTAAGAGCAAGTTTTTTGGGTGGTCTCATGCCAAGTGTGAGTTTTTTGGGCGATTTCACGTCGATCTCACGCCAAATGGGAGTTTTTCGGGTGATCTCACGCCAAGAAAAGTGTTGGGGAGAGAGGTCTAGTTTTTCTCTCCTTCCATGACTCTTCCCAATAAGCATCATTGCAGACGGTACGTCCCGATTTGTTCCGTTTGTATCGATTTGTTCCTATTAGTTCCAAATTGTTCCGATTGTAGGAGATAGGATTCATTCTGTGATTGAAGGCCAACGCCTGTTACTGTAGAACTGCTCTGTGAACTGTTGAAGATTGTGATGTTTTGATAAATTGAGATAGAAAATGATTGATTACCATCGGTGATTTCACCTTCACTATGAACCTCTAGAATATTTCTCAAGTCCCTCTTAAACTTTAATAATTAGACAAAGGAGTTGTGAATATGACATGCCAATGAGTAAAGTTGGCCATGTTTGGAATGGTTGGAACCGTGCCATAAGTTCATAATGCACCTGACAAAACTAATGAAATTTATTTTGTAATTCGGATTTCAACTCATTATTCTAAAACCAATCAAGAACAATAATACTGAGAATGGTACTCGATTATAGAAAGGATTTATTGCTTTGGACAGATAAAATGCAAATGTAGGTGTCAATTGAAACCTATGTATATATATTCTTTACAATGCCTTCCCTTATGAAGATACTAAGAGACCTTCAAGATGAGATTGGTTGGTTTGTGGTCTTCATGGGTTCGGATTTCATTCCTTATCAAGGAGATTCTATGAACAATTATGGCCAAATTCTTCAATTCTGACAAGATTTATGGAACTTTGGAATTGAGCCCCTAGCATTTCAAGCAGAGGATTGTAATAGCTAGAATCATCATCAAGGTGCCTTCAATTCTATTACTTGATGAAGTTATTAGTTCTCTAGATGTTGAATCAAATTTTTTGGTTATATAGGCACTTGACAGACTTTACAATTCATACAAGTGCACTAGAGTAATTATTTCTCATAGATTGTTGATACTTGTCAATTCATATGTGATAGTAGTAACAAAGATAAGGAAAATCATGAGATGTGTATTCATTTGCATGTAATGATGTCCGAGGAAGGCCTCTACACTCGGATGTTAACATTGTTAAAGATAAATACTGGTAATTTCACATGAGTTACAAACTACAAATAGATGAACTACAGTGACTCCATCTTAGATGAGTAAAATTACGAGATGTATTTGCATATGTTTAATAAGAAAATTTTTGAGTGTCACGAGGAAAATCCATTCAAAAATTATAAACATAATTAATTAATTTACTTCTCTAATTAATTAAAATGATGTAATTGTACAAGTTATAAAATGAACTCAAATTATATCAACTTGAGTCAAAGAGTGCGTTAATTTAGAAAGTATTTATGTAACTAATTTTTGGGAAATATGCCTATTAAAGGTTGAAAATCATTTTTAAATTGGGACTAGTCTCTCCAGCTCTTCCCATCTTTGAATACTGCAAGTTTTTGTGTACATGTTTTCACCTTATTTCATGAGTTCAAGAGTGCAATGTGTTTTCCCTATATAGTGTTAATACCCTTCGATCATAAAAAAATTCTTTCTATTTATAATTTAATGATGTCATTAATGATGTTTTTATCCCTTGTTATATGTGATGATCTACTTGTTATACTTTGTGATGGATGTTGGCGTATATAGACTTTGTGATATATATGTATGGTTAAGGAGTCCTCAAGACTCTGTGCTTATTATTCTTTGCATCCGTAATTACATTTTGTCCTTCATGTGAGAGAGAAAGGGATTTATGTTATGTTTTGGGATATCACAGTAGTTCTCTAAGTTCGTTTTGTTGTATATTTCTCATTTCCTCCCTCCTCATTCTCCTTCTTTCTTCTTCCCAATTTTGTTTCCTTCATGCTTTCTGGTTAAAAGTAAAAAAAATCCAAAATAATCCCATCATGCGAGGGAACTTCCCCTCTTAAATGTAGAGGAATATCACTTTGTCGATAGGTGATCTGTCCTAACCATTATAAATTTAATATTACTTCCATTAGGTGAATAAATAATACACACAACGATATAAATTCTGTCAGCACCCCTGAAGTGGCTAAGTCATTCTACTTGCATATTGTGATCATTTCACTATATTTTGGTGTTCTTTGGTGTTATATTGTTGTTGATACTCAGATCTATCTAAGTAATTTCATTACATTTAGGGATTTTGAAAATGGATTATTTACATAGGGAAAATTGGCTAAGGAAGCTAACTTTAGATACTAAAAGGGATGATAGGGATAACGGATTGCAATTGATGGCAGATGTAAATGATGGTGGATGGGAGAATGCCAAACTCAATAAATGATTATTCAAGATTACATGCTTGTAATAATCGTGCACCCTTTGTTATGATTCAATTATTGTCTTAACACTATTGTTCTTTATTTGATCTCTCCATGGTTATTGTTTCAAGACATTTCCCCCAAAATTTTTATTTTGTGTATAACTTGGCCAAGGTCAAAACAATATATGGTATCATGGGAGAGGGATGGTATGAGAATGATGAGGGTATAAATGAAGTAAGGATTACCTCGAGTGCGTGAGGTACTCATATTAAGTACTTACAGAGAGTTTAGTGCTACAAGTAATGTTGGAAACTGGTTTTCAACATTATACTTGCACAAAGCATTAGAGAAATTGTTTTCACTATTGGATTAATTTTTTTGAAATATTTTGATTTTTGATGCTTTGGTGGGATTTATTGGATACTGTACACACCCAAAATTGCATGCACTACATTTTCGTAAAAACGGTTACAAAAGGCCCCAATGATGATTCACGTCCTTTCAGAAGATGTTCGAGCTCCAAAACCCATATGTAGTTTATATTTGTATCCTAGACATCCTTAGCTTTTCAACGCTCTTTTTCAACTTCCCACTTCATTCTGTGCATGTTTTGGCCTTTAGTGCCAGGACCGCCGCCTTGTGCAGGGCGATGGTCCAGTCTGATTTGTCCAGATTTCGACATGCGTGTTTTTAACATGCAACGAATCACTTAACTTCACTTTTAGGATGCATTTATGAACCGATTGGTCTAAAGATAGTTTTGATTGCTTGGTTCTCCTTCCCTCTTCTATTTTTGCATGTGCTTTAGTTAGTTGGAACTGCCTCTTCTGGCCCTGTACATGAAGGCACATCCCAACCCCAATTATTATATATTCTGTGCTTGTGTTCAAGAAAAAGGCTTGAGAATTTTTGTGTATCTTGCATAGTATTGCTACCAAAATCTTGCTAGGAATTGCATAGCCAAGCTTAGATCTCTTGTGCTATCTCTCTTTTACTTGCATTACAACTAGACTGCCTTCAAGCTACCATTGCTCAAGCATCTTCTTTTGATGTTGTTCTTGCATTCCCAATTCCTTGGACTCATATGAACATACAAAGAAAGAAAGGAACAAACTGAAGGGACAGACACAAATACAATTGGATTTGCCAAAGCTCTTGCTTATCAAGGTTAGAATTACTTGTTTGTTTGCTTAATTTTCCAAATTGTCAATTCTGAATCATTAGTTCCAATTGCATATCAAATAGATTAGTAAGATTATTCATTTCAATTGATTAGGCATTCATAGAGAGATCAAATCATTAGAAAGTTTGCTCTTTGACTTTACCAGGGAAGTTGTGGGGAACAATATCTCTTTCAGGGTCATGATTTGTTCTTCACCTCTGAGGTAGGGTTTGAAGGGTTTTTATTAGATTAGGTTATTTTTTTTAGATTTATGTTTACATATTCACACAAGTAACCAGCTACATCCGGCTGATTACTTGTCTTTAGTTTGTTTATTAGATTAGAACGCATTGCTTAAAAACTAGAAAAGATTAAAAACATTTACTTTTGTTAGATTAGTTTGCTTTCATTGTTTTGCTCTTATATATTGTGAAAACGTAAAAAAAATAGATTATATTTCCTTTTATAGTTAGTTTTTTTTATCAAGATCATTTCAATTTCATTTTGCATGACCATCAACGACCCACAACAAGAAAAAACACATAGTTGTGATCCTTTGGTCCCACAACCCAATGGGCTAGAGTTGATAACAGATATTGATATAAGTTTACATTTGATAGTCTTACACACACCTGTTACATTCTCCGAGAAAATAGAATAACCAAACATGTTAAACATCATAACTAATCAATCCTACAATTATTGGACTACTCCTGGAAACAGGGTTTGATTACATGCATGACCATAACAAGGCCACAAACTCCATGAGTTTTTGGTTGCGATCCTCAGGTCCTGCAACCCAAAGGGCCTAATAACCAATTAGATATCGACACTGGTTTTTGTGCATCAATATTAAGATCATTGCCACTTCCACCCGATATCATTGCACAACTTTCGTTATTGAACATTACAAACGATAAGGCTAAGACCTTTTGGACTAGACCAGAAAATTGTCCATAGTCCTTGTGGCTTCATTGCACCTCTCATTATTAATTCCATGAACTTGTCTTGAAATCTATAAGAGGTGCTCGTAGGTCACTTTTCACGTGTTCAAAAACTAGTGAATAGAATCTCGACAGAGCTCGATATTGACTGGAGTCTCCGAGCAGCTATCATATCAAATCAATCAATCACGCCACTTCAAGTTAGGAGAGCATTCTTTGCCTTAGATTCGCAGATCCCATTATTGCGTGTTAAAGATATAAGGTTACTGTTATCCATATTTCGCCCCCAGGGCAAAATATTAGATCAGCCACGACGCCGCATGGAAAGAATAAGAGAAAACATGTTCAAATCTTATAAAATGGTTACAGAGGACTCTACAATGGAATGAAGGGGCCTACAAAAGTTTAAACGTCCCTGTGCGAGAAGAAAGAGAAGAAACAGATCTGTCGCGTGAATCCGTGTCTTAAATCTATTTGACAAACTCGGGCAAGCTCTAAAATAAAAAAAGGGGAAGCGGGTCGTCGGGGAAAAAGTTGGTTTTTTACCCCTTGTTATCCCAAAAGGATAAAAGTCACAAAATAGGCCGCAACTATGCCCGAGGGAAAAGGATAAATTACAGACCCACAAACCCAATATTTTCCCTAATATGGCTACCGCGTGTCCCATATGTAAAAGGGGGAGCCATTTTTCAAATTGTTTTCTTGCCCATTTGTACGGACTTGATACAAACTTCGAAGGGGCATATCTTTCGACTTAGGGCTTGAAATATTGCAAATCTTACACTGTTGGAAACGTATCGACCTCCACTACGCCATGGAAGCATAAAATATTGTTTTCAGTAGGATTTGGTGGGTAAAAATCAGGAAAACATCTTTCACCCCATTATTATGGGATCCGATTGCTCCAACTGCCGAAATTTTTGATTTTGGTCTGCCATCTTTCCTTCTCTAACATGACAAACAAACCTGGGGAACCAGAAGCGACATATTGTGGGTGGATTTGTAGAAGGCATTGATAATCAGTGGTTGAAATTTCAAAGCAGGATTCGATGTGTATCTCATGGTGGTTGGAGCAGGATTCAAATTTTCTCTCTTCTCTCTCTTTTCTTTCTATATATACTGTAACACTTCTTGTTTGAGAGGAGAGACATTCTAGGCATAGAGAAACTCTGTCAAATTTGTTTCTCAATGCCATTTTTGAGCAGCGAACCTTCTCCTACGCCTAACAAATGTATTTGTGCCTCTATTCCGGAAATGTAATGGTCTATGCACCTTCTAGAGCAATAAAAATGTGTTTTTGTGGTGTTCTTCAACCCTTTGCATCGTTTTGTTGTTTCTCAGTGCCTCTCCCTTCTAGATTTGTTTTTCTGCGCATATATTTCACATTTGCAGGTGCAGGATGTTGTGTTTCATAGAGTTTAATGGCGAATTTGAAGATTTGGGCCATGTTACTTCTGTCTGACCTCCCTCATCTCCATTTTTTTGTTTCTTTCTCCCTCAACAGATTATCTCGCTTCCTTTGCTGGTGTATCACCACTTTAGTGTAGGCTCTATTTTTTCCCTCTTTCTCTCTCCTTGGTTCCTTGGAATGGTTAGATTAGGTTAGATTTAGTTTTCCTGCACTGGAGTAGCTCGTGGCCGGTAGTTTAGGAAGAGGAACCAACCTTCTCTGGAGAGCTTTCCCACTTTTGCAAGGTCCCACACCTTGGGGAAAGTTCAATGTTATGCAATCACACCAGATGATTCTACCTTAGAAAAGTAGATTTTTAGAACTCATTTGGGGGTGTTGTGATTTCACACTAACAATTTTGGCACGCCCTGTGGGACATGTCTGAAGCACCTTACCACTTCACTTCATCAGGTTCGATGTGCTCTTGGTGAAGATTTCAGCCTTTGGAGGCACTTTCAAGCACATATGGTGATTCCATCTGGTCAACAACCCATCCTCTGAGTTGCATATCTTCTTCCCATCCATTTCCACCCATTATTTCTTCCATCTCCTTCATATTCTTCAATCTCATGAAGTTGTGCGATCATAACTTCTTTCCCACCATGGAATTCTCATTTGTAACAACAGAACTATTTCCCTTCATCCCCACAGTTTCAAAATCCTCCTCCAAATCAGTTTTGTAAGCCCCATTATCCTGAAAATACATACAACCCCCTTTTATCTAACCAAAATGTTTATGAAGAACAAGTTTATGCAGATGATGGTGGAAACTCCTTGGTTGAAGCTGGTTTTGAGAAGAAGATGCAAAATATTGAGATGGACATGATGTAAATCAGAGTCAAGTGCTCCATAATGGCAGCTGAAGTTGGCTACAAGGCCCCTTATCCATGGGTCGGCCCTATACTAGGTCGGTTTAGTGCCCAACACAAGCTGCACCTCATCACTGAGATGTTGCCCCAGATTACAGAGTGGGCAAAAGGAATGGAGGCTCAAAAATCTAGCGCGCCTTCTATCCCTTATGCGTCCATCCTTCCATTTTCTTCCAAGTCCCCTTTACCTAGTTGTACATAAATGAACAACCCCCTACCAACGTGCCTTCCCCAGCCAATGTCATCATGTTCGATGACTACAGGACAGTTGAAGAATGGTGTGACTCATACGACTCCGATTGGGAAGAGGAAATCATATGGGTGCCCATTCTAGACAAAAATTAGTTAGCTCTAGATGGCACAGTTTTGGAGGAGAACCATACGGTTTCAGAGGCAACAAGTGCAGAGAAAGCCACAGAATAACCTTCAATTCTTCCTCCCACTTCATCTCCTTAAAACTCTAATGTCGAAGAAGATTTTAAGATTTTAAACTTCATGTTTGAAGATGAGGGGAACCATGGTGAGAAAATTGCAGATTCGAAGGACACCATGGAGGAGGTCGAACACACGTAGCAGGACAAGGAGGAGGCAGATTATCTGTCTGACTTGGAGGATTTTCTAGATGGAGGGGATCCCGCGGAGATCACATCATTTTCTCCTCGATCATCTGCCTTCAAAGAACATGAGTATGCTACCACAAAGGAGAACATCCAAGGACAACAACCTGCATCTCACAACGACCCTTAGAGACCAAGGTTGGAGGATCTTAATCTTCTACGTTCTTCTCAGGAGGAGGAAGGAAAAAATGAAGACCCCATCTCTCCCACACCATCCACTCAAGAAGTTCCACAAGAAAACTCCATTCTTGGAGTTGAAACTTAGAACAAGGGGCACATTCAAAGGATCAAATCATGCCCAATCAGGTACTTGGCTTCCTTGGAGCCAAAGGAGAAGCTAGAGCTAGTCATGCCTACTTCAAGGCTTGAGGATGAGTACCAAAGTACTAAGGGTCACCATCAATACCTTTAGGAGTCCAATGTAGGTCAACTTGAGGAGGTATTTTCCATTAATGTTGATACCTTGATGATTTCGGTGGAGGACAGACTTATAACCAGTTTTTCACTCATACAGGAAACTATATTTAATGTCAAACCATTTGCATGGATTCTTCTCTCAAGAAACGGAAGCCAATTCTCTTTGCTAGTTGTAGGATTTGTTTAGCAGTCTTTCCCTCTAGTTAGTTTAGGAGTAGGAGTAGATTTTTCTTTCAGCAGAAGAAGTTCTCATGCACACTCTGCATGTCTCATTTGAGGCATGTATGATTTGGTCTCTGTATATAAGTTTTGTTCACATTGCTCCAAAGGTGTATAAAGCCAAGGTTCTTCAGTATTCATAGCAGGGAAACTCATAGTTACCTATAATAGTTGCCATCTTCAAAGAAAATGAATGCAGAGTAACTAAAGTTATTTCAAACAGTCGATTTTAGGGAAAGATGAAAGCCCCAGAGTTAAAACAATTTTCTACTCTCAGAAATTCCATTTTCAAGATTTTCTTATGAAAATTGAGAGTGTAGACTCAATGTCAGACAAAACATAGAAAAGCATATAGTCAGGCTCACAATGGCTTAGGGATCATATCTTCAAAATTTCAGATCAGCCTCGAGTCTATCAAGCAGACTCCATGCCCAATGGATGCTTTAAGGCCACTAGTCTCTTCATCTAGCAGGAAAATGTCCCCATGAGTCACCAAATTGTTATCCATATTTCACCCCCAGGAAAAATATTGGATCAACTATGACCCCACACAAAAAGAATAAGAGAAAACATGTTTAAATCTTGCAAACTTGTTACAGAGGACTCTACAATGGAATGATGGGGCCTGTAAAAGTTTAAATGACCATGTACGAGAAGAAAGAGAAGAAACGGATCTGTCGCGCGAATCCTTGTCTACAATCTATTTGACAGACTCGGGCAAGCTCTAAAATAAAAAAAGGGGAAGCATGCCATTGGGGAAAAATTTGATTTTTTGCCCCTTGTTATCCCAAAAGGATAAAAGTCACAAAATAGGCTGCAACTCCACCCAAGGGAAAAGGATAAATTACGGACCCGTGAACCCAATTTTTGCCCTAATATGGCTGCCTCGTGTCCCATATGTAAAAGGGGGGACCCATTTTTCAAACTGTTTTCCCACCCATTTGTATGAACTCGATACAAAATTTGAAGGGGCATATCTTTTGACTCAGGGCTCGAAATATTGTGAATCTTACACCATTGGAAATGTCTCGACCTCTAATACGCCATGGAAGCATAAAATATTGTTTTCAGTAGGATTTGGTGGGTGAAAATTAGGAAAAAGTATTTCACCCCATTATTACGGGATCTGATTGCTCCGATTGCTAGAATTTTTGATTTTGGTCTGTCATCTTTCCTTCTCTAACATGAAAAATAAACATGGGGAACTAGAAGCGACATATTGTGGGTGGATTTGTAGAAGGTATTGATATTCAGTGCTTGAACTTTCAAATTGGGATTTGATGTGTATCTCATGGTGGTTGGAGAAGGATTCGACTTTTCCCTCTTCTCTCTCTTTTCTTTCTATATATATTGTAACACTTCTTGTTTGAGAGGAGAGACATTCTGGGCATAGAGAAATTTTGTCAAATTTGTTTCTCAAAGCCATTTTTGAGCAACAAACCTTCTCCTACACTTGGAAAATGTATTTTTGCCTCTATTCTAGAAATGTAATGGTTTGTGCACTTCTAGAGTAATAAAAACATGTTTTTGTGGTGTTCTTCAACCCTTTGCATCATTTTGTTGTTTCTCCATGCGTCTCCCTTCCATATTTGTTTTTCTATGCATGTATTTCACATTTGCAGGTGCAGGATGTTGTGTTTCATGGAGTTTAATGGAAAATTTGAAGATCTGGGCCGTGTTACTTCTGTCTGACCTCCCTCATCTCCATTTTTTCTGTTTTTTTCTCCCTCAAAATAATATCTCACTTCCTTTCATAGTTTATTGCCGCTTTCATGTAGGCTCTATTTTTTCCCTCTTTCTCTCTCCCTGGTTCCTTGGAATGGTTAGATTAGGTTAGATTTAGTTTACCTGCATTGGAGTAGCTTATGGCAGGTAGTTTAGGAAGGGGAACCAACATTCTCTGGAGAGCTTTCCCACTTTTACAAGGTCCCATACCTTGGGGAAAGTTCAATGTTATGCAATCACACCAAATGATTCTACCTTAGAAAAGTAGATTTTTAGAACTCATTTGGGGGTGTTGTGATTTGACACTAGCAGTTATCTCATTAGCTTTTCCACCATCATCACACATACACATTCATTCCTATTCTACACTGACTATCTCGGTATGACCTCGGGAAGTCAGTTGTGAAGAAGGTCACGTGTTGATTTTCTTTCGTACAGATATAACATTAACACCTTTCAGGTGTAGAATCGTTTTATTTATATGATGTTCATTGGTTCATTGAGTTCATATCTATCTTGTATAGCCAATTTATATACCCATGATCCCTATTTTGTGATGATGACATAAACTCCAAGACAATTAGGATCAAAATTTCCTTTATTTCCCATGATAAACATGTGTTTTTTAAAGATAAGATCTCTAATTATTTAATCCCTTGGCTGAAATTCTTCTTATATTTCTTGCGTAGCTGATTTTGATAGGATTTTGGATTATTGAGATCATTGAGTCATATCTCATCAATGAATTCTAGCTCATAGAGTTTAGAATTATGATACTCCTCTTCATCAATTAGGCCTTGTAGTGAAATTCAAATAGAAGGTAATTAAATAACAATAGGAAAGATGGCTTCAATTCCAAATACTAATGAATATGAAGTGGCTCCCATGGGGGTGTACATGTTTGTTTAGTAATCCCATAATTTTATATATAGCTACATATGTCAGTCATGGATAATGTCGTTGATGAGATTTTTGAGGATTTGTTTCTTTCTTCAGCTTGGCCATTACCTTGGCAACAATAAGGTATATAACACCTATGATGGACGTGAAAATGTTGGTAAAGGAATTTTAATTTTATTTCAAGCACTTACCATTGTTATATATGATAACGAAGGGGATACCACAGTGACAGATGATGTGATTAAGGATAAACTTATATATTTATTTTCCAATAATATAAGTGAGAGGTATGACTTACATCCACTTATTGAAATATTTTGTAGCAGTTATGATGTGTGTGTGGCCACTATATAAGGTGGGGTTGAGTTTTCCTATGATATGGAATCTCCATATAATAAAATTATATGGTGATGTAAGAGGATTAAATGCTTGTAGGGCCAACTCTTCTTGTCAGGCATACTGCTGTAATAATTTCTCATCTGTTTATCCCTCATTCTCAAGAATAGGGGAACTTTCCATTAGGCTTCCATGTGTTTGAGTGAAGAGCAAAGAATTTCACTAGGAGTATTCTGTAGAGACTTTAACTTTACTTGGTAGGATTAGTATCAATAGATTTGATCACTAGATGGTCTATGTTAGTTGGTATATTTAATGGGGAGGTGCTTCAGAGACCAATTTCCACTAGTAGTTGCACTATCAGCTATGAACCTGGAGTTGAGGGGTGATTCCCGAAGACTATGTTTGCCCTTGGCTGACCTAAACAAGGGACTCTTTCAGTTCACAAAAAAATTGTATTGGAGCATGTATGAGATCAACATGATTTTGACATGTTACACATTTCTTATCATACTAACTTGCATCATGTTTTATGGTCATCCAATAGTAACCCACATAAAGAAAATTCTTAGCTAGTGTCATTGCACTAGTATTGTTAGAAGCACAATCACTAGGATAGGGGTGAATCAGTGAGCCATTAAAAATTTAATTCCCTTAACATTTACATCCATTAATTATTCAATGCATTCATTAAACATACATCAACATATGGATTAGGAAATGATTAACCAAGCACATGAACATACAGGATGAGAGAAAAAGAACACATGAACATAAAATTTAAGTGGGAAAACCTCATGGGTAAGAAAACCCACTCAGAAAAACTTTATATAGCCATTGTTTAAAATTTAGTTAAGCACCAACCAAACAAGGAACACTAACCCCTAGGTTTAGTGAGGCATCAATCCCACAAGGAACAAAAAATCCTTGTTTAGTAGAGAACCAACCCTAAAAGGAGGCTAGAACCCCCCAAGATGACTCAACAACAACAAAATCCATCTAAAATGTTTTCATCTCTAATTTTTTGCTGCAACAAATAATGATGACCAAATGAAGCTCACTTCTCCTTCTATCTCTCTCAAAACACCTCTCTAACCTCCATGCACACATGTTTCTTCTTCAAGTTGATTTGAACATCTACCCTGGCTCTATATCTCTATAACACTCTCTAGAAAGCATTCACATCTTCATTTCCCTATCTTATAGGTCACAAAAACCTCTCACATATTCAAAATTCACCCTCTAGGTCACACTTTCTCCCACTTGCACAACTAGCACAAATAAGATTTCTAATATGCTTTTATACCTGTTTCTTTTTTACAATTCACCTAGGTCAACCATCATAGAGTAAACCCACTACCAAATAATAATAAAATCATTAAAATATCACCCATAGGACTATATAGGTCGTCAACATCACCTAGAGCCTGCTGAGTTGTGGAGCTCAATTACTTCATTTTAGCATGGAACTTGCTGGAAAACACAGTAACCGACATCGGTTAAGGGTAGACCGAGATCGGTCAGGGAAAAATGACATCGGTCAAGGGCAAGTAGGAACCAACAACGGTTAGGCAAAACCGGCGTCGGTTACCCGTGCGACCAAATTTTAATTAAATCTCGGGAATTATATCTATTTTTAGCATTAAAATAGATTTATTGATTGTAATTGCATGGCTAAGTTCCCTAAGTCTATAAACGACTATATAAGCACAAAATCTAGGGTTTCGAAGTAATGATAAACAAGAATTAGAAAGAACTTGAAAAAGGTTGGTGAGAGAGAATTCTTGGTGGTAGAGCAAAAGCTTGAAGGAAGAAAGTACTGAACATCTGAGAGGTGTGGAAGATTGTAAATCTTTATTATATATCTTGTCAAAGCTCTGGATAATAGATTGGCTTGTTTCTTGGTGGACGTAGCCCACATTGGGTGAACCACGTTAAATTTGGTGTTGATTTATGTCTCTTGTTTTGTATATTTCTTCTAGTATAATATCCTTTTTTATTTTCATGTATGCTTAGATCTGATATATATTCTGTACAACCAATGTGCTAACCCCAACAGAGCCTTCTAGACCACCATTAGGACTCAAAAAGCCCTAAAACACCAAAACAAGCCAACTTGCCAAAAAGGAATGTTCTAGACCAAAACCAACTTACAAAAGCATGAAAAAAACTTTGACATGTTGTTTAAGCCTTAAAAACCCTTTTAAAACCATGAAACATACTGGAACAACCATCTCACCTCATGAAGCCACTCAAAAGCATGCACAAACAAACACCCCAAAAACTAGTCTTCACAAAACAATTCATAACTTCCTAAAATATCAACAAAAACTCAAGTGTGATATATAAATGGAAATATATTGATCTCAAGATCATCAACAAATTTTAGCACCTCCAAATATGATCTGCAAATAGACTGCTCCAAACTACCCAAAACTGCCCAAAAACTAGTCTTGCAAAATATGGCACACTTTACCTCCTAAGAGCTCAACCAAGATATGAAACCATCATGGACATGAATAAAAACTCCCATACTTAAATAAATTCCAATTTTGGAATTATGTACAATGAACACTTTTGAAGAAAAATGAAAATCTTCAAAAAAATTCCTTTTTGGATGGGGCTCACATATAACCAAAACGTCTAAATCACACTTAGACAAATATGGATGATTCACCTACAACATCCAATTATTAATTTTTCTCAAAAAATAATTTATGGGTCATAAAAATCAATTTCTCCCAAGTTGCTACCAAGCTAGGGTTTTGAGAGGGTTTAAAAGGTGTTTTACCTTATTAACGATTGTTCATAAAAAAATAACAATCACATAACCTAATTCTGCTTGAAAAATATTCATAACATACCTATTAAACTATCCCCAAGATCTTGGGTCCCCAATGCAAACCATACACTCTCCAACGAGCATCAGAAAATCAAAATTTAGCCATTGTTTCTTAGCTTCAAAGCTTGGTTTTAGTAAAAATGGCATAACTTTCAATTTATTCAATGTTAGGTCCTGAAATTTGGACCACACCATCATGTAAACCTGCCACACACTCTCCAATGACCACATTTTTCCAAATATTCCTAGAAGTATTGAATCTACCACACTAGGATTAAATTTCTTAAGTACTAGGTCTAGGAACAGACGTAAAAACCAACTCAAACACCTAAAAAACACTTTAAAACACCTCTAAGTGTCTCTACACATCATATTCATGTTTATATGTCTCTTTCCATTCTCACAAAGATGCTACATGCTTCACTTCATCATGACTTACCTTATTTATCTCTATAGGCCTCACAAATAAGCACCTGAAACATGTTTGTTTCACTAAATTTGACCACCTCATAACATTGGATACCTTAATCATCTAGAATAGCCTTCAACACACTCTATTAAATCATCTTATCATAAAAAAACACTCCATCACCTCTACAAGTCCTCAAACTGACTCAAAACACCCTGAATCATCACCAAGAAACTCAACTTGATTTGGCACTACCAATCAACCTTCATGTTCTTTACCTATTTTGACATCAATGACCTTAGAAAACACTAAAAAACAACATGCTTTGACATCAATGACATCAACATGCCAACAATCTCCCCCTTTGTCATTGATGGAAAACCTATTGATGGGAAAGCATAAAAGACTCAAAATCCCTCTAAGGAACTCACATGTCATTAACTCATTCTCCCCCCTTTGACATTAATTATAAAGAAAAAACATACATGTAACATCATAGTCTTCTTCATTTGACAACACACTAGCCTCACCACTTGGCTAGGTACATCAAGCAAAGCAATCAAGGCCAATTCTTCATTTTCAACACTGATTTTTACTTCTTGGGGCGAAAAATTCATGACTTCAAAGAACTAATTTGACATACCTTCTTCTTGAGTTGAGACCAAATCTAACTTCGCATCTTGGTTAAGTATCCTTCAACACACAATAGATACCAATATCTTGATAACATACTTGGGCTCATACCTTTCTTATATAGACAATTTGAATACATCATTCACCTTAGGAATGTCTTCATGAGATGATAACATGCCTGATCATCTCTCCCTAACATCTACACTCCACTGACCTTTAATGCTTCAATAGATACTAACTATTTTTCAAGCCTTTTTTGACCATTCAATGATATACTTCATGCAAAACTTCACTCACATGCTCTAGACAGACCTTCTAAATAAACCTAGATGCCCTATGATAGTTTCCAATTGTGATCTCAAGCACAATCATACTCACGATCCCTCAAATTCTCTTGATCAGATGAAATTAGATCATATATACAAGAAAATGATTATATAAAAAACATTCTATACCTTATTCCTTCCTCATGAAGAACTGAAACTTTACATATCTTGATCCTCAATTCTCAAATTTTACCTTACTCTACCTATATGACCTTGGAAAACACTTCATCATGGAAAACCATAGTCAGGTAGATCTTTCACCTTTACTTATCTTCCCTCTTGGTACATACACTCTAAAAAATATTCATTAAAACCTTGTAAGAATCTTTGTCAAACCTTTTCATCCTCTAGCTCTATCATGTGATCAATTTGCTTCCTCTAAAACTTGCTCAGTACTGTCACCACTTGTCCATATGCCTTTCTAACTTTCTTGTGTCATCTTGAAACTACATCATGCTTATAAATTTCTGAATACAAATGTATAACTCAATACCCATTAAGACACTAGACACCAACATTCATTGTCAATAAAACCTTTTAATGCACCTTAGAGCTTAGAGCTCCTTCACATAACTCTATGGAACCCCTTTATTATGCCCTTCAAAGGTGTTTAATAATTTGTAGGCCTAAATACATCATATAGGAACACATTTTACAGAAAATTAATTTTCAACAGAGATCAATACTTCAAGTTCTCACACATCTTACTTTTACCTTCTTGCATATTCACTTTATCTAGTCACAATTTTTCCATCACTCCTCAACAAGCTCTATCATACATATTCAGATTTGAGAATTTTGACCTGATGTCCTATCTATTCACTTGCTTGTTAAAGCATGACACATCTTCATACCAAATTCACAGTTCTTGATCCTTCATGACTGATCCTTTGCATATCATACTAAGTCATATTTATATACCACTTCCATACCTTGTAGACAATAATAAAAAACCATGTATCATTACAAATACTCAGCATAACTAGCTCCCCCTGAGATAATGCACCTTTGTTATGACATTATATCATGATTGTACCTGTTCAACTGCTTCCAGACTATCATAATACATCATCTATGATAGATACTTAAGTGCAAAAGAATGGAAAAGAACCATGCGTTCATTCTAAGAGCCTAGGATGAGTTATCATATCAATGCATCCATAAAAGAGAAGTATCTAACAGAATACAGAACTGATTCATAACACAAAGGAAATGCACTAGGATTTATGCTCATGAACACATATATATTTTATAATGGGACCTTATATTCATGTTAATGATTTCAATAACCACATTTATTCATTCACTTAAGGCCATAACAGACCCATATAATAATGCAGAGCAAGGTCATGCATCAAAAACTAAACTACGATCCTTCATATTACAAGGATAAACATAGACCCATCCCTCTAAATATGTCCATCACTCCTATATTTCCTCTAATCCCAACCCATAGAATCCTTCATAATATTTCTGCAGAGCTTGCCTCTCTTCCACCACCACTGCCACTGCCTTCTACTACCCTGAGCATCTCTATATATATATATAGCTTTTTACCTTCACCACCATGCCTTCTGAGGTAACAGATCAGTTGCCAAGTGTCCAAGTGGTCCTCCCATGGAGCATGCCTCCTTTGATCCAAAGCTCTCCACTCTTTGCAATGATGTCTTTCTGGATCCTTCCATCACATGCATGGAATATTCCATTCTTGATCCATCACAGCTGCCAAGCTGGCACCTTATCCACTCCACATGCTAGATGGGTCACGCTTTCCTTGTGTGTTGTCTGGAACTCCAAATATGGCTAAGTCCCAAAAACCCATCTTGTCTTACACGTGTGTCGTGTGTTCTACTAAACCCTGCTATAACCCTACCCTACATGCCTTCAACCTGCACACCCTTCTTCAAATAGGTCTCGTGCACCCACGCACCTTCTTGTACTTAGCCAATATTATGGGGCCCAACATCACCCCACACTATGCCTGTTCTCCATCCTCAGAAACACTTCTCTTCAATGAATAAAGAATGGCGGGCCTTGAATAGTTGGAAAAATAATAAAGGGATGAAGAATTGGGAGAAAGAATGAAAGAATGGGGAACTTGCAAGAGAACGATGCTTATTTTTGAAGGAGGAGGGGGAAATCCTTCCCTATCTCTGCCTCTAGCTTTTCCCAGGCATCAACCTCGCTCTGTGCTTGCTGACAGAGGTCTCTGACTAGGCACTCACCTCCTCAAAACTTAGTTCCTCCCCTTTGGTACTCATTGTCTCAACAATACTTTCCAGCTACTTTCTCAAATCATCAAGCGCATCCATCCACAGGTTATCTGAGGGTATAGTTCCTTTAGCCAGATTTTGATCGAGCCTCGCAAGGTCTCGATAGCTTCTGACTTCTTTTCTACCTCGGCTAGGATTTTATCTCTTTCTACCCTATTCCCCTTATTCTTTTCTTGAAACTCCTTGAGTTCTATTTCATGTGTGGTGACCAGGATGCTTGCCACTCTATCTCTATCAGTGCAGTTGTCATATGCAGCTTCTGCAACTTACATGATGGCCTTTACCTCTACAAGGAGTTTAGTATATCGAGAAACAATCTTGACAACCTTCAGCTTCTCTTCCTTTTCTTGGTGCACCAATGCCTCTTCTGTAGTCTCTAAGGCAAGTGGCCTCCTTTCCATCGTGAGGATGTGGGTCAAAGTCCTCTAGACACTACAAGGTTGATTCATATTTCTGCTCAGGCGGTGCTAGGTCAGGATGCTTTAAAACAATAGCACCCGTAATCATTTCAATTTTCTTGTGTAGCTCACGCACCCTTTCTTTCTCCTCTTTCAGTTCATGCCTTAACTGTGCACTGATAAGATCTTCTTGCTTCAAGTCCTTTCTCTTCTCAATGAGCTCCTTCTTTTTCTTCTCCAATTCCTCCTCCAGGAATCTTACCCTATCATTTCTTCCGAACAGTCTTGGCCTCAATCTCCATTGAAAATTTGTTGAGTGCATTGCAGACCTACTCATCTGACAATTGTTGAGAATTTACCAAGGGATTAACTCCTTTTGTCTCTAGCACCTTCATCAGCACTCCCTGACTTACTTCAAACTCAGGTTCATCCACGTGGGACTCGAATGCCCAAGATAACATCTTTCTGGTTCGGGGATATGCGCCTTCTTCATCAAACAAAGCCATAGCCAGGAGTTGTTTTAGTTGGTATGGTGCTTTGGAAGCACACACATAGCACCTTGCTTGGATCATTGATGTATCCCATTCCTTTCCCTTGTGCTACTACTACACCCTTCCCACCTGTTCACGTAGCCTTTGGGAAGCTTACCACCAAATTGGGATTCCCACCCATGCTGCCATATTCTTTCCCAACGCTTTCTTCTTCTATTTCCTTCAAAATTTCATCTGCGCTCCACTCCAACTCCTGCTCCACCAAATCCTTAATGATGCTGCCACTTCTCTCTCCGTAGATTTTTCCACTTGTTCCTTGGTGAGGCTTGGGGTTCCCTGATTTTTGGTGCTTACTTCTTCACTCACCCCCTTACCTTGATCCTCTGCTTCCTCCTCATCATTCTTCTCTTCATCTTCCTCCTCCTCAGAGTCATGTACATTATATACCAGATGGTCTTGACCTTCCTCGGGCTCGTCATCATCCCTGTCACCAATGTAGGCCTCTAAGCTTTCTGTTTCCTCTGAGTCTTCCTTTTTTGCCACCTTCTGCTTCTTCCTAACTGGTGATTCTAGTATAGGAGATTCTTCCTTCTCCTTCTCCTTAATAGGTGACGTCTTCCTTGGTGATTCTTCATGTGTGAGGGGCTCTTCATGCTCTGGTGCCTCTTCTTCTGGGGTCTTCACCTTGACTGGGGACTTCTTTCTATGTGCGTAAGTGCTAGGCTTTGTGACTACTTCCGGCGTACACCCACCGATTGTGTGGTTTGCACACTTGGTGCCTTCTTCTCCTACACCTCTTCTCTTTCCCTTTTCTTTGGTGTGGCATTTTTCTAACCTGTGGGGTCTTCTAGAATGGAGACATCACTCTCTAGATAGGCACCTTTCTCAAACTTAGGCCTTATGCGTAGATATACCCTTGTTGCAGCCCTTCCGACAATCGACAACGTTATCAGCTTCATCATTTGTACTTTGTGGGAGACATACTTCTCCATGTATGCATGCTTCTTAGGGTATACGAGCTTTCGGTGCATAGCTCGCGGTGGTCTTGGTCCACCTCACTAAGGTCAAACCTTAGCCTTTTGGCCTCCTTGAACTGGTTGACCCCTGCTTGGAAGTATTGCGTAGTGAAGGAGAAGGGTAGCTTGCACCATGGGCTCTTAGTCCCATTTGTCAATGTAAACCTGCCAATGCAGAAATGTTGATAAACTACAAACTCTTCCTCTCCATCCATGAGCATGGGCAACTACTCTGGGATCCTCCACTCTACCTTGAATGCATCACGCATTCATTTGTACCACTTCTCTAGGCGCACCTTGTGAGCGACCATCATGGTTTCACAAGTATACTTCTCAAACCTTTTCGCGGGTGAAGGGTTCTCTTCTGGATACTCCCAAATGAACTTTTCTGGCCCATCTAGTACTCCAATCTCTGAGAAGACAATGGTGAGGAGGACATTTTTGAATAAGATCTTTTCTCCTTCCTGCATGCTGCTTATGATTTCATCCACAATAAAGGTGGATAAGTTATAGATGGTCCCTTCTGAGATTTTTTGGCATACATTCAACCATGCCTTGTTCACTTGTGTCCATCTTTCTTGATCATTAAGCTTGGTGACCAAGAGCACGGCCATCCTCATAACAGGGTCTAGAATTTCTGTGATGTCAAAGTACCGCGAACCCTTTTTGTAGTCATAAGTTGCTATTGTTTCCTTGATGGCCTCCTTATCACTCAAATCATCATCTATGGATTCTCCTTCACAATTCAGGCCAGTGAATTTGGATATCAACTGAGGTGTTATGCACATCTTGTGGCCTGCAAAGTAGAAATGGTCTTCATGTATGTGTGACATCAACCACTGATATAGCCACTCGGGCTTTCCAAAATAAGGCAACTCATACAGTTGCAATAGCCCTGCCTTTTCCAACTTTACCTTCACCTCGTCACTATATATTGGCATTCCATCTGGTGTCCTCTTGTTAGTTGGATGAACCAGCTCCAATGCCATTTCTTTCTCTGTAGTGCTCGTGTGATGGTTGTAATCACTCATGGCCATTTGTCTCAAGTGCGACACCCACTCGTTTCCCAGCAATACTCCATCTGGGTACTACATTTCTACATACCATTCCTCATTGGAGCTAGTGATGGTAGAGCTTGTTTTCCTTTTCCCTTACCCTTCTGTTTCTTTGGTGAAATGGTCACCTTCTTTGGTGTCATTCTTCTTGTCAGTTTAAAATTTAAAACTCCTTGCTCTACTCTACTACTCTGCTCAATTCTAGGGCTTAACTTTGGAAGAAATCCTTCTCTCTTCGTGCCCTAGCTGCCAAACCCTAACTAGGAAAACCCTTCCACAAGACGTGCACTTCAAACAAAATTTTCTCATGCCCATGTACTCCTTCCTCCTGGTTTGTAGATCCACTCTAGTCACACACTTAGATTTCTAGGATTCTTCTTCCTTCGCACAAATCTCTCTGGATGCCCTAGTTCACAAGAGTGCTTCAACTTCGTAATAGCAAGGTAAAATAATGACTTGCCCGACCTCATATTTATAGTTTTTTTCTCCTCTCCAGCAATAAATGTTATACCACCTACCAACGTACTTAACATTAAATGTGGATTTTTCCACTAGGCTGACTTTAAGCGCCCTTACCCATCGCACCCAATCCTGCATGAAAAACCTTCTACAACCTTCTGGTGCGCAAAAAATCCAATCTGACTGAAGACTCTTACGCGTGCATCTATAGCACTGAAGGCACTTCTTCTGTCCTTTACCTGATTTTTTCCCTCGCCTACCTCATGTTGTTCCTGTGCTCTTCATCCTTTGTATGTGGTCTTTGTTACAGCCTTCTTGACACCATAATTCATTATCCACCATTTCCCCACGTGCTTTCTCAATCTTACCGCTTCCTTCTACTGGGCCACTCAACTTTTACTACTGGCTTATACTTTACTTTGCAATACTCCACCCCACACTAAAATAGATGCGCGGTCCTCTGCGCATACACAACCTTAGAAAAATAATGTGGTTACCGACGCACAAGGCACAAAATGAAACAAAAAGAAAGGAACAAGCAATGAGAAAGGGAAACACAAGAAAAGAAAAGCATAAAGGGAAATCCTAAGCTAACTGGCAATACTGCCTTATTTACAAACACCAAGAAGACTTATTTATAGTAGGGCTTCAGCCTACTCCCATTGAAATGACCTGGTAATCTCGTCCCATCTAGCGCTTGTAACTGGAAAGTGCCTGAATCAAGGATGTATGAGATGATGTAAGGTCCTAGCCAATGGACTTTCAACTTCCCTCAGATGGCGCAGAAACTTGGAATCATATAACAACACCATCTGCCCAACCTCAAACTGCTTATTTTTGATATGACGATCATGTCATATTTTTGTCTTGCCTTTTCTTCTTCTGACTCCATCTAGCAAGTGATCACCTTTCATCTAACTGCATCAACTTATCAATCCTCTCTTCCACACTTATTCATCATCCAACCCTCCTGCGTGCACTATACACAATGATGGTAACATGAATTCAACTGGTAAAACAACTTCCATGCCAAACACCAATTGAAATGGTGTGGCCTTGTTCAACCTCTTGTAGGTTGTCCTGTATGCCCATAGAATGGCTGATACTTTGTCATCCCAATCTTGTCTTCCAATGTCACATATTTTGGTCAACGTGTGACTTAGTATTTTGTTAAATGCTTCCAGTAGTTCCATTCACTTGAGGGTGATAAGGTGTAGTCTTGTGATGGGCCACCATAAATTCTACTAACAGAATCTTGACCATTTCATTGAGGAAATGTGTACCTCTATCACTTGTTAAGCTTAAAGGACAACCATACCTACTGATTATGTTCTCCCATAAAAATCTAGCAGTTGTCACTGTAGTGCAATCCTTCGTAGGTGCTGCCTCTGCCCATCTTGTCAGGTAATCAGTGCAAGTAATGATATACCATGAACCAGTCCTTCGTGTGGCTGGAAAAATTGGCCCTACAAATTCAATTGCCCATTTTTCAAATGGTTCAGCATTGGCTATTGGTCACAAGGGCATTTCATCCCTCTTTCTAGGTTTTCCAAGGTGCTAGCAATGGTCACAAGCCTTGTAAAACTCAATACAATCCTGGTAGATGGTTTCCCACCAAATCCCTGCCAGTAGAATCTTCTGTGCGGTAGCATTTCCTGCATAGTGTCCTCCTGTAATCCCACCATGCGCTTCCTCCATAATTTCCACACGCTCATGTTCCAATACGCATCGATGCAAAACTCATCATGTCCTAACTTATACAGATCTCCACTAATCAACATGTAGGGTGCGGCACGTACCGCTAACTGCTTCCTCTCTAGAGCCTTCATCCCGTCTGGTGCCACACCAATTTTCAAGAATATGTGATATCTTCCAAGTCTGAGGGTTGCGCATTGCAACCTAAACAGTTGTGCATCTAGCATGGTATCCTCAATGCTTTGTGTCCTCCCCTGAGTTAATCCTTGATAAGTGGTCGGGTCCTGAATTACTTTTTCCTAGTTTTACAACCACCGTGAACTCAAACTCTTGGAATAATAGGACCCAATGACATATGCTCCCTTACAAAATGGGCTTGTTCACCAAGTATTTCAATGCCATGTGGTTTTTGTAGAATATAAAGGGTGTTTCCAATAGGTATTGTCTGAACTTATGCAGTGTGTAGATCATTGACAGTGCCTCACGCTCAGTAGTTGTGTAATTCTGTTCTGCCAGTGTCAACTTCCTACTTGCAAAACACAAGGGGTGATCAACAATCCCCTCACCAGGTTGTGCTAGTACTACTCCCATGGTTGTTCCTGAGGCATCAACATGCACATAGAAAGGCTTATCCCAAGAAGGAAAACATAGTATGGGTGCAGTGACAAGCCTCTCCTTCAAAGTGTCAAATGCCTTCTGTTGTGCCTCTCCCCAATGAAAGGCACTCTTGTGTTTTAGCAATTCCTCCAAGGGTGCAGTGATCTTGGCATACCCCTTGATGAATTTCCTGTAGTACCATGTATGTCCAAGGAATCTGTACGCACTGCACTTTGACTAGTAGGCTCCCCTAATCCCATAATAACTACAACTTTGGCGGGATCCACTAGTAAGCCTTCCTTACATATAATATGTCCTAACAGGGTTCCAAATGGAGTAGCAAAGACACATTTCTTAATGTTGAGGGATATCCTCAATTGCCGACATCTCTCAAACATCAGCCTCAAATTTTCACAATGGTCTTTTACCAACCCATATACAGTCCAGTCATCCAGGTAAACTTGAAGAAATTTATGGATGAAGTCCTGAAATGCTTGTACCATGATGCGCGAGAACATAGCAGGTGCATTCTTCAATCCAAAAGGCATAACCGTGTAGGAAAAACTTCCCCATTCAGTGGAAAAAAGTTGTCTTTCTTTGGTCTTCCTTTGCAATCCTAACTTGGTGATACCCTGAGAACCCATCCGTGAAAGAGTAGACCTCGCACCCTAACCACTCCCTCCATAATTTCTTCAGTAAAGGGGGTTGGGAAAGGATCGATGACACATACTGCATTCAGGTCCCTGTAGTCCACACAGATCCTTATTCTTCCATCCTTCTTGATATTGATGACCATTGGGCTTATCCATTCTGATTCTTCCACAGCCTCAATGATACCAGATGCTATCATCTTGTCTATTTCTTCCTTGACCCATACACGTAAATTCAGATTCATCTGATAAGGCCTCTTCTGGATTAGGTGCGCACCTTCCTTCAACTTGATCTTCATCTCCCCCAAGGAATGGTGGATGCCTTTGAGTTCATGGTACCCACGAGGGAACAAATCCTGGAACTCGTGCAACAGATCAATGACCTTTGAAACTTCCTTTTCTGACCAATAGTCCCCAATGATAGCTTCCTTAGGTTCTGTCTTATTCCCAATGTTAACCTTCTTTGTTTTCAAGGGCTCATGGTAGGCATGTGCTCACTCATCATCACTATCTATGACTTCATCACACGTACCTTCAGAATGGTTAACATCCAAATTTTCCATCTCTTCACCATCTACTACATAGACCATTTTTCCTTTTTCCTTTTCCATGCACACGCACTCAAGTTGTACTTCCTCTAATTCTTCTTCATTGAGGTGCGTCTCCAAACAAGGCTCACACAGTAACTCCAGTAGCCTATCTTCTTCCATAGCACTATCTCCCATCGTAAGGCACTTGATTACTTGTAATGCCTTATCCACTGATGGCTTTGTACTCCTATACTTCGAAAGATTGAATGAGATCAGCTGCCAACTCCTGCCAATTACTTGTTTGACGGTGCATCTCTGAATGAATATACCATGTGTGTGCACATCCTTGTAAGGTGGAATATAACTTATGCACCCATAACGAAGGTGGTAACGCTTCTGTGCTTCCCATCCAGGCCTTTTCACATGCTTGGACATGAAGTGAGGTGGTCTCTTTACCATGGTAGTCTTGGATGACAGTGGGTGCGTTGCTCCTAGAGAACCTTACAGAAAATGTGACTCTTACCTCGTCATTCTAGGAGGTTCTCCCGATGAGTAGCCCACCAACATGCTACAGTTTTGAGTAGGTTATAACTAAGCATTCCCCTTCTCTCATCCTCATTCCTCCATTGAGCCTCCATTTCTCGCAAGAAAACTTCAGGGTATGCTCCTCCATAGTAACTTGGTAAATTCTTCCCTCCCAGGTGCTTGACTGAGTGTGCCTTTGTTACCCTTGTTACAGACCCTCTCAAATGTTTCCCAATCAACTCATAAGTCCCATGCGCCCAATTGTCACATGTCATGCTAGTGGTATCACTCAAGGACTGAGCATCTTCAAACTGGATAACTCCCTCTGTGGGATGAATTATCTCAGGGTCTCTAATGGAGCGCACATAAATCCTGTCAAGTACTTCTTCTCCCAGGGGCTCAGTATAAGGTGTTGACTTCCCATCAGTCAAGGGGATGATGACCCATTCTTCCTTGTTTCTCAAAACTAATATATCCCTTGTTAAACCACATGTCAACATTGTTCTTGTAACACCATGGGTGCCCAAGCAACACTGGAAAGTTTTCTACCTTGGTGAGCGCCAAGACTTCAAAATCTCCAGTGAACTTGGCCCCTTGAATGGTGATAAATACATCCTTCAAGACTCCAATGGGCATTGCCTTTGTTTTGTTTTCCATATACAACACATTCGAAGATGGTTGTAATGCGGGCCTTCCCATTTGATGCCAAACATCTAAAGTGAGAACATTGACCTCCACTCCTATGTCGATGAGGATATTGCTTAGAAGCCACCCATCAACAATTACATTCAATGTAATCTCCTTATCATAGTCAAGGCTGTGAGGAGGAAGGTTTGCATGCAAAACCTACCTTTTGTGCTCTGCTCCGGTGTGTGGTACCTTCTCTTACAACCATTCTCCTAGTCAAGGGAATAATATTCTCTTGCCTTAACATCCTACATACTTCTCTGACTTCATCCAGGTCCTCCTTTGGAGCCTCGACATTCTTCCTTTACTCTAATTACTTTGACTACTCCTTTAGACATTGGATCTCCCCTTGTAAACTTTGAATCACATCCATAGTCTCTTGATACACTTCCTTCTGATGAGTAGGATCTAGATACTTCCCATGTACCACTTCTTCCTAACAACCAATTTTTGTCTTGGCATCTCCCTTGGCGCATGCGCAGCCTCTACTCGCATTGTTACCAATACAGGTTCTAATCCTGACTCACATGCCACTCTTGGCATCCACTGAGGGTCAGCCTTCTTTATACTCACCATCCCAACACCTTTGTCTTTCTGGTGTTGTTGGCTCATGTGTTCAAACAAATCAGGGCACTCCTCGTACTTATGTTTTTTTCTGCACCATGAGCATTGCAATAGGTCAGGACACTCACACTTATAATGCTCTATCAGATCCACAATTATAATAGGTTCCTCATGGAACTCACTTCTTCCTCCACCGCGGTTACTGCAACCACGAAATCCTCCGCAAAAACCTCTTCCACGTGCTCCTCCATCTACATGCCCTTCATAACAACGATCATCATCCTTGGAACTGCTTGCAAGACTAGTCTTGGCACACACCAAGATCAATAACATCATGAATTTGGTCAATCAGTCTGCAATCCTTAGTATCATGGGTCATAGAGGTACAAATCTTACAATAGAAAGAAACATTCTTACGGATTGCACATTGTAGTAGAGGACACCTATTTGCATCATGATCCCCATGGAAAATCTCACAGTCTACCATCATGGTGTGTACCGACTTCCGAGGGAAACTATCCTTTGCATGCCCTTCCACTTCACAGTCTATACACCAAAGCCCACTGTGAACCTCATGTGTTGAGTTTGCAGACATCTTCTCCAATTGCTTGGCCATTACAGTAATTTGAGCCTCCAAAAAAGGGCTAACACCAGTATCAACGCTCCCAACAACCTCAACATGTGCAAGGTAGCTTCCAAGGCCTCGCGTGGGTCTGTGAAATTCTTGTGTGATAGAGCCCTCCTAAACAGTGTTATCAATCCTCCAACAAACCATTGAGCATGTTGAGAAGGGTGAATTTCATAGGATAGTTTTGACAAGAGAGTCTTGAATTGCGCATTGTACTCCCGTACACTCTCTGCCATTCCTTGTTGGATCTCCTTCAGAATGTTAATGCTCTTTTGCTCAAATTTAGGGATATGGAACTTCTGCTAGGAAGGTGTTCTTTAATGCAGTGTAGTCTACCATCATTTGATGGGGGTCATATTTCTGATACCAATTATGCATGTGCCCTTGCAATGTCATTGCAAACTGACTTGCCTTCTGCTCTAGGGTAGTGATCCCTTTCAGGTGCCATAGTAATTCACACTTGTGCACATGCTCTGCAGCATCCTCAATACCCATGTAGTCTAGTAAGTGTAAAGACATCTCAAAAAATACTTGTGGAGGTGGCTGAGGCCCTTGTCCTCCTGATCCAGAGCCTTGGTTTCCTCTGGTGTTTCTTCCTCCACTAGATCCACTGGATCCACCAGGTCCTGTTCCTCCTAACCCACCAGATCCTCCTGTTAGGTCCACTAGGTCCTCCAGCCCCTATACCACCAGATCCACCTCTTGTAGCCAGAAAAAATGGCCTGAAGTGATCATGCCTAGTGTTCCCAATGTCCATTGAACTACACGTGCCGATGGTTTGTGATATTGTCCCACTACCAGTTGTGTGTCCCATGCCACTTCCATTGATGTGATACCCAAACCTTGCATAGTTTCACCTTATCCAAAAATTCCTTCAAACATAGGAATGGTCTGTGTAACCATAGATGTTCCTAAATGAGAAATTATATCTCTTAGGCATAGATTGAGTTACTTCCCCGATACCAACTGGGTTAGCAATACTTTTTTTCTTGACTTGGAAAACCAAGCACCAGGGTTTGGTCACTAGGTGGGTTCAGATGCATACCGACGGCTCTTCTTTCTCCACATGACAAAATCTCATCAAAAGCCGAAGGGATCTCTCTCTCGATATTTCCAAGATGGGGTAACATAGAATGCTCAGGTTCCATGTCCTCTGCATGAACCTTAACTCCTTCTTGCAACGTCTGCCTCTATAGATCCATCATAATTGCAACCTCACATTGTCTAGCAATCTCCCTTTCATGTGCTTCACCATACTTGAGTTGTCTTTCTTCCCTCTCTTTTTCTACCACAATGTCTGCCATCTCCCTCCACCCTAGCTTCATCACCCAACGCTCAGAGAAGCTTAGCCGGCCATGGTAAATGCCTCTAAACTTAGGGTAATGACCAAGATCTTCATAGCCAAAGGAATAACACACAAAAATGATCCTTTTGGATCCCTAAGAAACTTGAACTCGGCAACCTCTGGGAAATAATATGTAGAAATGGTGTATATCCAAAGTATAACTAGTCAGGACTCCCTTCCACCAGTGATCAACAACACATGTCTAGGTTAGATCTGCATCCTGTAGCCTTTGATAGTCATCTTGGGTTTATACGTGTGATCTATAGTACCATCTCGATCTGGATGCATATGCTGAAATCAATTCATATAGTTCTACCAGTAAACAATAGAAGAATGTCTCATACTAACTCATGGTACAGGTTCTCTTCTACCCATCTATGTGCATCAAACTCAGGTCCAGTGTTGACTATTTGAGAAAACTCATCCTCTGTGCTCTTGAACCATGCTTCAACACTTTCTAAGGTTAGACGTCTGGTCATCACACATCACAGGGACCAAGATGCATATCATTTCTCACAACAACTTTGAAAAGAGGTCCCGGAAATGGAACCAAGATGTAGTCATTTTTACGCCCTTAGAACAACAGTTAAATCCCATGCGCGCCGACCTATCACCCAGTGGGTGTTGGGCACTCACCTGAGGCATACGCGGGCACCAAGCCCCATCTTTATGTGAGTTGTGTAAGAATACATCATCTATGATAGATACTTCAGTGAAAAAGAATGGAAAAGAACCATGTGTTTATTCTAAGAGCCTAGGATGAGTTATCATATCAATGCACCCATAAAAGAGAAGAATCTAATAGAATACAAAACTGATTCATAACACAAAGGAAATGCACTAGGATTTATGCTCATGAACACATATATATTTTAGAACAGGACCTTATATTCATGTTAATATGTTCAATAACCACATTACATTTGCTTAAGGCCATAACATACCCATATAATAATGCAGAGCAAGGTCGTGCATCAAAAACTAAACTATGCCCTTCATATTAAAAGGATAAACACAGACCCATCCTTGATACATATGCCATCACTCCTATAGATCCTTGTTGGCTAGATTTTCTACATAGCCCATAGAGCTCTTAGAGTATTCATGAGATAGATTTTCCTCATTTACCGGTTAGGCTCTCTACGAGTACAGATCCCTTGTCAATTCTACCAGGATGCTTGTATTTAAACGGGGCCTTAGCTTTAAGCTACTCAATTCATGAACCATTTCTGAAGTTGTATATCGGTTGCTAAGTAAGTCCAAGTTGTCCTTTATGAAAGGAGCATGTTCCTATGAGATACGAAGCTCTCCATCCTTCACATTGATGACCTTCATAGAATATTCCATCATAAGAAGTATATTCCTTTCATGGGCTTTAAGTTTTCAGGTTGGTATCCTTATCCACTGTGCATAGCATATTTGATTGTCATGCATTTCATTCAAAAAACTTCAATAGATATAGACACAAATTTTTCCAAGTCCCAAAACCTTTTCTCTAGATCTAGATCACACGTGCCACAAAGTTCTACTAAACCCTCCTAAAACCCTATCTTGAACACTTTCTCCTTACATGCCCTTCTTCAAATAGGCCTTCCAGCACCCATCGCGCGTTCCTGTACTTATTCCAATATTGCTTCAGGAGGCCCAAAAAACATTAAAACAATGTGCTTTAGCATCTAACTTCTTGATACACAGAGAACTTTGTTGCTATGAAATAATCCTGAGTAATTCAGAAAGACACACCAAAAGGAGTTAATATACTACTTATAACAATGTAGAGAGAAAAAGTGATAAACGATAACATAAGTAACTGAACTGATAACATGATATAACAACTTCAACCTTTTATATTATTGTCATTCATAAAAAGAATTAAACAATAATTTAGATAAGTGACACATGTTTCATCACTTAATCCCAGTATGAATTATTCATACATTACCTTACATGTATTCTCTTCTTAGTTAAACCTATTTAACATAAGAAGAAAAATATTCTAACTATCTTCATCCGGGAATAGTTCAGTAGTAGAAGAAGAAAGAATAAAACAAGAAATACAATCCATCTGTAACATTTATTTCACCTAAATTCATCCTAAATTCTAAGATTGCCAATAATACTAGATTAGAACACAAGAGTAAGTTTAGGATGATCCAAATAACATAATTTAAATGCCATTGCTAATCCTTAAATATCCTAATACTGCAACAATTCTTCGTTAGAACACAATTTAAGTTAAAGTCCAACACTTAAACATAACTCATCAAAAGGATATGGCCCGAATTGTTCTGCAATTAGGACTACACTGTAATTCGCCACCAGAGGTACTAATGGAATTACCCTCATGAAAGGTCAAGTAGAGTAAAATGGTAAAATTTTACAATCAGATACAACTCAAATCCATCATACCAATATTTCATAGGGAATTAGGCAAATATTGGTACTCAAATGATCTGTCCAACCAAAAGCAAGTAGACACATACAATCATTCGCTTATTCTGCTCATGTTACCCTAGAATAATCAGAACTCAATTTTATCAGGACGATGTCCTATTGGTCTATCAAAATGCTAACATCCTCTATCAGCAAGGAAATACTGACAGGGTCTGCACAAACAGAATAGAGTGCATTCTGTTGGTATCAAATTTTACTTCTCCTTCACAACTTGAACAACATCTTGTACAATTTGCACAAGACACTCAAGGATAGATAGATCGGTAGCTTGTATGTCATTTGTAGTCAAGGAAGCACATCTATCTGCTTGTTTGCATCTCAAGAATTGTAGGGATATGGACTATTCACCTTCAAGAGGGTTTTTATCTAACTCACTATTTGCTGTTGTCCTTCATCAACCAAGGCAGGCAGGACCTATATTGCAGCTTCTCCATAGTGGTATAGGAGATGGACGAATAATCAAATGTGCTTTGCATGTCGATACAGAAGAGGCTTTGTGAAAACATGATTGCAAGCAGGATCCAGTCTCCTACATGACAGGATTGAATTCTTTTATGGAAACACAATGCAAATGTAAGGGTATTGTAGGTAGGATGAGTTAGTTTAAAATGAAATTCTGATGAGAGATGTTGGGACAAGAGTAGCTAGAAATCATCACCTTCTTTAGGAATCTTTGCAAATGAATTACAAAACCTAAACAATAGATATGTTTCAATGAGTTTGAAGTGCTCTTTCAACCAGGATGTGTGCACACATGGATGCCAAAATCTTCACTATTCCATACAAAATTTGATAACTTACCACAAAGGCTTGAAGTAAAATATCAATGAAGCATTTAGAAACCCTTTTTAGCTCATGACCTAAGGTACACCCAAAGGTTTACAAACACCCTCAATTTACAAGGAAGGTAAGATGAATTTAAATCTGTTTATCTTTACTCAAATGAATGCTCTTATGAATGGAAGATTGCAGAGTCGTGTTCTTCCAAGTTCATCTCCACTCTAGCTTTTGGAACCGACTACAAAGCCAACCATTATGAGAAGTTACTTCTCGGTGAATGAGAAGTTGCTGAGTGCACTACCATCTCTCGCTCTGCTTCCTCTCCATCAGAAAGTGCCACAGTGTTATGGCTGCCATCTTTTGAATCATCCAAGGACAAAGCTCTTTCGAACTCCGCCATCTGCATCTTTAACGTCTCCTCTAGAATAGGTGTTGAAAGAAGTGGATGAGGAGAGAAGATGAATGTTGTTGGATCCAGTGGAGGCATGTAAGTGTCCTGCTGAGGTGCAACAGTTGGTGAAGTATTAGGTGCTGGGGAAGCTGGAACTAAAGTCATGGTCATTGCTATGTACCTTGGGATATGATAATATAATATACATGGGTTGATGGAGATGCCAACATGTGGCACACATCCCCTTAGTTATATGTATGGGTTCACATGGGATATAATATTATAATGTATATGGGTTGATGGAGATGCCGACATGTGGCACATATCCCCTTAGTTATATGGGCTCACATAGGAATTAATTATATTGGGTAATGGGTCGGCCTACATTGGGATTAGGTGTTACCCATCCTATTTAAAGGATGTGAGTATCATTATGAGTAGGTCAGGGATGTATGAGTTGATTCTTCTACTTGGTAGAGGTATATTGGAGGTGTCCCCCTCGAAGTGGATTCCCATCTTGGGAGATTGTGGAGTTACTCCTTCCTTAAGGAGCATTGTATGGTGTTGCCCTACCTTAAGGGTATTATTCTACATATATTGATTATTAGGGAATCTTGGCCCCACATATATATGGTGTTGTGTTATCTTCTGTAATTTATTGATTTATTATATGCAAGGTTCTTATCAAGTGGTATCAAAGCAGTGATCCGGGTTATTTGTGGGATGAAACCCTAATGTTGGTGATTCGTCTATATCTTGAGATAGACTTGGAATGTTTTAGATTATTTTTGTGGGGATTGGATAAATAGTTCAAGTGATCTTCCCTCCGAATTTCAGATTTTTTGGAGCTGTTTTGCAAACGTTGTGTCCGTTTTAGGGTTGAAACCCTAATTCTATAGTTTCATCTATATCTTTTGAATAATGACGAATTAGGAAACAATTTTTTTTGGATTTATGGTAATATATTCAAAGGTGATACCACTGAAATTTCAGAATTTTTGGATCCATTGTGTCATAGTTATGTAATTTTTATTTTTTTTCACTATTTTGTTCCATAGGCCGCAATTTGAGAAATTTTCCTTAATTTCTTACATTTTCAAAAACCTCTCAAAAATTTAATTGGGGTTTGTGTTCTGTGATTTCTGATTTTTGGCTGAAATTTATCCTAAAGGGTTAGAACAAGGTTTGATTAAAAGGGTTTATTCCTAAAACCCTAGTTTTGTGGATCATGGGGATGGTAGCTTTTTTTGGAGATGGCAGGATTGATGCTAGAGAATGGTGGAACAAATTTAGGTTTAAATTCTCTAAACCATCAGATATTTGGTTATTCAAGTTGTGGATTAGTGGCCCTGCATAGATTTGGTTTTCTGAGTTAGAAAAGGAGAAGTCTAATTGGTCTTTGGACGAACTAGAACAAGTTTTCATGGACAGATGGGAAACAAAAGAAGAAGAAGAAGAAGAAGAAGAAAATGTTTATGATGAATTTGTTACACATGATAGTGCATCTCCAAGGAAGGAAGCTTCAATAGTTTAGTTTGAAGGGTGTATTCAAAGGAAAAAGGTAATTGTTTCCATAAACCCTAGCAGCAAATATAACTTCATCAATATGGATGTGGCTCAAAATCTACATGTACAGGAAAAACATATTAAGGAAGCTCAAGTGGATGGTAAGCATATTCAAGTTTTTGAAGATTTAAAGCTCTCTATGGATAAATATGTTTTACATTAAAATTTTTATGCTTTAGATATGGATGGTATGGATATTGTTCTTGGATATCCTTGGTTAGAGAGCTTGGGAACAATTAATCTTAATGTGTAAAATAAATTCATGAAATTATGGTACAAGAGAAAGAAAATTACATTGCAAGATATCACACTTAGAAAAGAAAAAAGTAATGTAAAATTGGATCATGAAGATGAATTTGAAGATGGTGAAGAAGGGAATAAGGATGAATCAGAAGGAGATGATGAAGAACATAAAGTCACAAATAATTTCTCTACTCAAGAGAAAAAAGAAGTAACAAACAAGGTGGAAGAGGAAAAAGAGGAAAAGATTGATAAGGTTGAGCATATTAAGGTTGATCCATATAGACACCCCCTTGATCCAGGCAGCAATTCTAGTGGCGCAACTTCCAGGGACCATAACTTTTGCACCGTAGCTCCGATTGACTCCGTTCAAAAGGCAACGGAAAGCTTGGAATGCGTAGAATGTGATGAGAAGGTGCGAACTCTGTTCGGCTATGTTTGACCCCCGAAATCCACATTTAAGGGGCCCAAATTGTGATTTTTGTACTGCTGTCTAAAAATAGTAAATTCTAAAAATAGTATGTTTCGCAAAATTAGTGCACATGTAAGTCTTGGAAGATGAAACACCTCGTCTCCCTCGAGACTGGTGACCTTCCACATCTTTCTAGGTGTCCTTTCGTATTTATAAAATTGTTATAAATACATATGTAACCGGAAGAAGAGATAGACATCTCTTGGCAGAGATAATTGATGTATTTTGAAGTCTCTGAGTAATTTACATCTCTTTTCAGAGATAGTTGTTTTGCAATTCATTTGGCACATTTGTTAATCTGTTCCTTAAGTCTGAAACCCCTCTGTTTTGGATCACCCCTTCATCATGAGAGTTACACCAAAACCTCGAGGTGTTAGTGAAATCCGCACATGAGGATCATGACATCCCACCATGCTTCTGTAGCCTGGACCCCGGGCTAGATTTGCGCTCATGTAGCGGGACCACACCCTGCCCTATATGAGCCCCGGGTGAACATTACAATGCCGGCGTAGCTACCCATGCCAAGACTCGAACTTGGATGGTCGCTCTGATACCAAATGTAACGAAACATTAAACCAAAACCTCGAGGCGTTAGTGAAATCCGCACATGAGGACCATAACAGTCGTGGAAGTGATCTTCTCCTTTGATTGAGATCTTCTATGTACTTTCAACTTCTCAGAATTTCTGTTGCTTTCTCCTTCATGCTTCCTCTTGAGGGAATCTCCTGCGCCGAAGTTGCCCGTGATTTGATTCATCAGTGCTTCATAAAGGCAATATCCCTTCATCAACAACCAATTTGAAGTATTCACCAGAACAGTGCTAGACCTTTCTTCAATCGTGTTGTAGCCTCCTACGTTATCCTGAAGTATGACTCTATCTCCTCCCATTTGATGATAAGTTTCAAGTAACACATTCCCATCATCTTTAAGATCCGTAGGTATCCGCGATAGTCCAAATTCGAACACTTTCCATGCTGATAGCCTGCTGAAATCCTTATTTCTAACCTCGTACTCACTTTTGCACTTCATCCAGAAATCCTCTAATGAAGGCACGTGTACGTAATCCTGGGAGATCATCTTCTCGGCTACTCCAAAGGGATCAAAGTTCAACCATGCCATGAATAAATCTTGCTCATACTCAAATAACATCTGCGTCTCCATACCTCGAGCTCTATGAATGCTCTGGAAGCTATAATGTCTGACACTGATTGGAAAGAAGCCTGTAGACTTGTGCCGTTTCGACTGAAGGTCGTGTATCTCCACAAGTTGCTTGCTCATCTCCATTGCAATCAATCTATCATTTGGATATCTAGGCATCTTTACTGATTCTCCAGAAAAGTTGGTAACCCTAAGGTATGTGAAATCTGCAAACTGAATGAATAGACTGCCAATCCTGGATATAGCTTCCCACGCCTCTTTTCTTACTCTGTTGGCCTTTAGGTCCTTGTCTAGCCTGCAAATGAAATCATAGAATAATCCATCATTGACCACTTTGAAATCTTTCTCACATGCAGGTACAATAAGCTATGGGTAGCACTTGAAAATGGGGTCCTTAGAAAGAATGCCAGATCTATCCAGCTTGGAGAAGATGCCTTGTGAAGCTGCAACGTATACCAAGTAGGAAGTTATTTTGAAGCTGAAAGTACGCTTCACGTTCCGGAGTTTCTCACCAATGTTGTCGCTAATGATTTCCAACCAATTGATTATGGAATCAATCTTGTTGACTTCAATGGTCCTGATGAAAGCATACATCCATGTACGGAAATTGTAAGCATTCGCCTCGCCATTAAATGGAAAGTGTAAGCATTCACCTCGCCATTAATACTGCATAACAATTTGACAATATCATCGACCTCTTGTACCAAATTGGACCGCAGAAGAGTTCTTAGGAACTTAGAAGGAGATCTGGGCTTCTTCATGTATTTGTTGTTCATTATGTTCACACAGTCAACTCTATGCTTATCCCACCTGCTGTCGGCATCCTGAATGCTAATGGAAGTCACCACCTTTCGAACTTGAATCTTCAGACAATAATTGATGAACTCTTCGTCCAATTGAATAATTGTTTTCCCCATAGAATCTTGCACTGATCTGGATGAAGGATGGTAGGATCTAGCGCACTCCATAACAAACTCTGGAAATTGGGTTGTGTATGGAAAGGTTGCAGCTCGAATAATTCCACTGCTTTTAACTGCACGCATGAGTGAAGTCTTTCCCGCTCTGGATCTATCAATCAATTCAGAAAGAGGTTTCAGACCTAGATTTGTGTCTCCTATGTCTCCAAATTTAGAAGTGATGCATGACTCCATTGTGCTTTCTTTTTCGTCCCTCTTTGCCATGGCTTTGTCTATCTTTTTCTGAATAATTTTTCTTCTTCTTATTTGGCCGGATTTCTTCAAAACTGGTGCAGATCTGGATAATTCTTCAGATTCAGAGGATATATTCAATGTATTAGACATTGATTAGAGCTCATTTTCTTTTGTAAAGCACCTGTAATGAATTCCTGCAATTAAATCAGACAAATATGGCCATCGGAGCATGAATAGAGAATTTTAATTGTAAAAATCTACACTTTTCAAGCCTGCTGCCCCAAAAATTGATGTTTAATTTGCATGCAAAGAGAGCATGAATTTTTCCAACTTCACCTGAGCACCTGTATCACTTATGAAAACAATTATGCAAACAAAAATCAACCTCCTTTAATGCATGCGCCAAAATTGGAAGCTTTTAGCCTTGATTTCACCTTTGTTTGAGCAAAAATCCTCTTCAATATGGGGCGCACTTTTCCTCTGGGCTGCAATTCTTCACCTGTGAATTAATTAATTCACCCTTATGGCAGCCCATGCTTATGTAACCCTCATAATTCTATAATTAATAATTGCCCTTCCTATTCCTGGCAATTAATTAATTAAAGATCATGCTTTTCACTTTAACTGATGTGCTAAAATTGCATGTTTAAGGACAACCATCCAATTAATTAAATTAATTCAATTTAATCATCCTCTCTTCACTTCACTTGAGCTTCACAGTGTGCTTTGACCATAGCCACTGAAAATAGGAATTAATTTAATGATTTAATACTTCAAATAGCATTAAATATATCCCAAATGGGGCGCACTTTTAAACATGAAGGGGGCAGCCTTTAAATAAATTAAATTTAATCAATTTAGACCATCTATTTCCATCTCTTTTATTCCCCTTAGCTTTTTTGACTTTCTTCCATGCAAGAAGAATTAATTAAAATAATCACTTTAAAGGTTGTCATGTTCTCCCTAAAGGGGTTGCACTTTTTGGGCAAAAAGAATTCTATTTTTAAAAACACATGGCAATGGGAATTTTTACCCTGCAAGGCAGACCCAAAAATCCCATGATCCACTTAAGTAATTTGGCTTTGACAATGAGATTATTTACCCTACATGGAAGGCAATAAAATCCCATGATTTCACTTAAGTCACTTTTCTTTTATTTCACCATGGGAATTTTTACCCTACAAGGCAGACAATAAATTCCCGCCTGCCTGTTACCTCTAATTTTCTCGTTGTCACTTAAGTGATTTGACTTCCATGGGAAAAAGTACCCTACTAGGTAGGTACAAAATTCTGACCTGCTTGTTGCTTCTATTTTTCCCATGATCCACTTAAATCCTTTGTTTTCCAAAAATGTGCCCAACCCCGCAGAGGCTTTTTGGTGCACAACTTCATCTTTTCCCAGTGAACCGGACCTCCGATGGTGACTTCCTTCTGGCACAATGTGTGTATGCGATCTCTGAAGACTCCAGGCCAAAAATCGCTAACCCGACAAAGGAATTGATCTAGAGAAATTTCACAGAAAATGAAACGGGAAAACACAAAAAATTGCCAAAAGTCACAAATAAGGCCCAAAACTTATTCCTAGTTAAAACCCTTCTGGTATATAGGAATAATGATATGTTTGATCACAACAGAGTTAAAATGGAGCACAAATTTCCTCAAACGGGGCTCAAAATAATTAAATACAAATTTCCCACAGACAAATCCCGACGACAGAATATAACAATTTTGGGCATTTGGGTATTTGGCAAAAAAGGCTAATATGGCTCTTTGGGAATATCTTGACGCAGCAAAAGAAATTTCAGGCAATAAAAACACAAAATGACCCATTATTTTAAAAGTATGAAATTTTTTCAAATAGGGTAGTCGTAGATTTCAGGATGAAATCTGGGGGACACCAGTCGGCTCCGTCTGTGGGTATCTTTTTCTCTATCAGAATGACAAAGGGAAAATATGAGATCCCAACATCTCTGGTTTCGTATCTTGTTCTTTGGGTACGTGGTCAAGCAAACAAATACAACACAAAAATAAAAACAAAACAAAGAAAAACAAATAAAGTTTTATTTATGTACATACAGGTTTTACCCTACTTCTTATGTCCGGAACAACTTCAAGTGTTGCCCATTGAAAGGCAACGACAATTCAATGCCATCTTGATGAGCAAGAATGAAGCTATCTACTCTGGTGATTTTCTTAATAACAAAAGGCCCTTTCCATAGTGAATCAAATTTTCCATGCATGCCTTTTGCTTCTCTTCTTTTGTCCCATAAAAGGACCCAGTCATTGACTTCAAACTTTCTTTCCCTGGCTTTTTTGTTGAAGATGAATTTCACCTTCCTTTGATGCTTTGTCAACCTATCTGCAACTTGAGTTTGTACTTCCCTTAATTCAGTCAGGTACATAATTATTTTATCAATAACATCCATGAATGTGGAATCCTCCAAGGCCCTAGAAAGTCGTAGGGCAGGCAGTTCCAAGGTAAGAGGTAGCACCATGTCTCTACCATATAACAGCTGAAATGGGGACATGCCTATCACCTTCTTTGGTGTGATTCTATCGGCCCATAATGCATCAAACAACTTTTTATGCCAAGTCCTTTGATTTTCCATTACTAGCTTGCGCACGATAGTTACCAAGTTTTTGTTACTAGATTCAGCTTGGCCATTCCCTTGTGGATAATAGTTTGAGGAATGTACTAGCTAAATCCCATAAGTGTAGAAAAAGTCAACCAGCTCCTCAAAAGAAAGATTTAGAGTGTTGTTTGATACTATTTTACTGGGCACACCAAACATGACAATAATATTTTCTTTTTTAAAACTGCACACCTCGGCGGAAGTGGCATTCTTCACAGTGTTGGTTTTCAAATAGGACTTTTTAGAAGAGCAACAGTCAGGGGACAAGAAGTCCCTCCTCTTTAATGGGAGAGGTTCCCTTATTCTGAAACGAACTTATTTACAAATGTACAGAACATTATTTTATGGTCGAACTTGGATATTACAAAAGTGTTTTCCACAAGGATCATCTATTACTCAAGGACTGAGGAAAGGGAATGAGGAGATGAGCAGAATAGCAACATACAGAATTATAGATAACAGAATAACTCTTTATGTATGCGAAGTTCTAAAGGATTCAAGACAAGATCATTTTCTTTAGCTGAATAGGATTAAATTTAAAAGACACAAAGTTCCATAAATAACCTTCTTCGGATTCATTCATCAAGGACACAAAGTTCCTTCTTGGTTATACAAGATCGTTGTATTTGCAAAACTGGATAGTACGCAATCATAGAGACTAATGAATCAGGAAACAAAATGATCTTCACAATATTAAAGGAAAACACAGAGATAACAAGAATTAGATAGACAAAGAATGGAAAGCCCTTTTGTATTGATTTCTTTCAGATCTATTTACACTTTCAGTAAGTATTCCAAGTTCTTCCTCCTCCAAAAATGGCGTGGAAAGGCCATTATATAGCTTACAAGTCAGTTACTCTTCGTAACCGTTTCTTTTAACTAAAGAATAGTTAAGGACCGCCGGTTACAATACCTTAACTGATTACAAAGAATACTAAAAGAAAGGGAAGAAGAGGAAAGAAAGGAGAAGGAGACAGGTGGCCGGCTACTGGGAGGGACCCACTGTCTTCAGAATCCGCTGCCTGAACTTCTTCAATGACTCAGCTATATCTCTGCCACGAGGGACTGACGTGTTGGTTGCAGACTGAGTCCAAAATCCCAGACATTTCTCCATCTCTTTATCAAACTCGACGTGAGTATGATAGTCTTTGTTTGCTTCTTCAATGGCAGACTGAAGAGAGAAAAATTCCTTCATCTTGTCCTTAGAGATGGAGTCTTCCTTGAAAAGGTTATCTTTGACAAAAGCTCTGAACTGAGCTTTGATTTCTTGCAAAGACAAGGGAACGCCAAAGTTTTCATCCTGAAGATGACAATGCATATCTTTGAAAGCAACAGCTGCCAGTGTCTTGAAAGCTTCTCCCTTCTGCCAGCTATTCTTCATTTCTCCCACAGCTTCCTCCAGGACTTTGATTTTCCATTCCACGCTGTAGACCCAAGATTTTGACAGATTGTCCTTGACATCATCGAAAACCTTATTCGCCAGCAAGATGTTCTCATCTGTCTGTCCCATAAGGTGAAGGTCTACTATACAACTGCTTCAAAGTTTAAGCTCCTTATCCATAACCCCGATGGTAGAGGATAGCTTCTGTTGCAAATTGTCTACCTTTCCATGTAGCTTAAAAGCTTCATCAATGAAGTTTAGCCCGACAACAAGCATGTCATCCACCATGGCTTCGATAGCTCTGCCATAGACTGAATACTTGTGCATATCTTTGATACTTTGCACTTCGTCTTGGCTTAGAAGTACAGGAGGCGGTAGAGCAATCAAGGGGGTAGGGTCCAAAACTTTTTCCTTAGACAAAAGTGACTTGATAAAACTCGTGAGAACTTGGGATTGTTCTTCCAGCTGCTCGATAGTCTGTTGCCCTTTCTCTACCCTTCCAATGACCCTTGTGACTGTTTCTTGGAGGTTATGAATCTCACCTTCAGGGGTAGACTCTCCCATAGGGATCCTTGAAAGCTCTAAGTCAGATGTCAGCAAGTCTGATTCTGATTTGTCCACTGTAGGCTTAGCAATCTCCAGGAATTGCTGACCTTGAGCATCTGACACAATCCTGGAAGTAGTTCTGGCTTTCTTGGCACGAGAAGGAGTGGTGCCCAACAAGGCTGCTACAGCATCAAAATTTGGTCTCAAGCTATGAGAAGAGGATTTCCTCTTCCTTTTTTCAACCAGAGGCTGCACCCAAGCAAAAGAGGAAGAAGAATCTGTAGGAGAGGCAAGGGGACCAAGAGACAGGGAGCTCATGACACTCAGGGTCTGTGCAGCTGTTGACTTGAGCTGAGAGGTGAGTAGAGCACTGGAGGTAATGGCAGTAGAAGAATGAGTAGCACCTGGAAGTTCAGTGCTCTGGACCTCCTTATCTTTATCTGCTGGATCTTCAGGAACATTTGCAGGAGTTGGCATCTCACTTTCTTCACTTTCACTGAGAACAATGATGTTCTCTGGCCCTATAGGCAGCTCTGCCTGTTTTCTTGGGGGGTCATTCTCTGCAGGCTCCTTCTTTACCTCTTTTAGTTTCTTCTTGTATACTTGGGTAGATGGAGAAGGAGTAGATCCTGTGGGTCCCAGAGTTGTTGAGGCAGGAGGGGTCTTCACTGGTGTTCTAGACTCTGGAACTGATGTCTCTCTTATGGGTGTAGAATCATCCTTGGAGCTGGATTCTCCTGAGTGCCTCTTGAATTCTCGGATCTTCTTACTGAACCAAACTTTAGTCCTGACTAGGACTGGAGCAAGGATCTCAGCCAGATCGTCCCTCTCTTTCCTGTTCCAATCCAGGTCCTCCAGAGGGGTGTGCTTGATCACATTGTCATACTCATACGAGTATAGCTCATAATTGTCATCCTGGAGACCTTCAGGAACTTGGTACAGACTGAGTTCTTTGATCAATTGCAGGGAGAACCTGCCACAATGCCTCCTTCTGGCTTCAAAATCATCTGCACAGTCAGCCCAGTAGTCTTCTGTGTCTGCCCTATGATGATAGATTATCTTGAGGTTCTGTTCAATAAACTTCTTTAAGTCAAAGCAGGTTCTTGGCTTGAAGAAATGAACAGTGATAGGGACCAGGGCTCTTTCTACGTTATGAGCATCCAGAGCTGTTTTGCATGTATAGTTTCCCAGAGAGATGGGAAAGTGCAAGCCAGAAATTTTCTTGTCCCTGCAAGTTCTGTGCAACTTGTCTAGTTGCCTGCATACTTCTATCAGTGCCATTTTGTCATTGCAGAACATGGGAAGCCGCAGAGGGGTGTTCTCATAACCAGCGAGCCTGATATAGGAAAATTTCCTGAATTGGATGAAATAGGCTCCATACTGCGATATCAGATTCATGGCTTCATCTGAAAACCTCCTAGCAGTATCACCCTCGAGCAATCTGACCACGTACATGGTGAAAGCATCGTTGACCCTTCTGAAATTCCGATTGCTGGTCTCTAGGGTGAACTGTGGGCAATAGGCATACACTGGATCATCTTTGTGTGTATCTATATAGGAGAAGCTGAACCACTGTCTTGATGCTGCTAGGGTATACATCAGATATGAAGTCATAAAGAACTTCTTTGATTGCTGAACGTTGGATAGCTGTTCCGTCAAATTCATACAGATGATCTCTGCCCAGTTGATGTTTTGTGTTCCCTCGCACACCATGCTGATGAGCGGGCACATCCAGAAGTGGAACTCATTGGTGGAGGGAAAACCCATAACCCGAGCCAGCAGGATTATAAAATCTGACAATTCTTCATTGAAATCTGCTCGGAATAGGGTTTTGGTTAGGCGAGAAGCACCTTTCTTAGGGTTCTTCAGCCAAGACTTTGCCACTCGAGCTTTATATTTGTCACTATCTTGGTCGAACATAGCCTGTGCTTGATCCCGGGAAACGACTATAGCATTGTCCATCTCTGGAATCCTCAGGGCAGCGCCAATGGCGGCAGCGTCCAGCTTGGCAATGAGCTCCCCGTGTACATTTGTCAATTCGCTCGAATCGGGGTCGAAGTGAGCTCCACATGAAAGCACTGTATCAGCACACTGTACTGAGATTGGGAATCCTCCAGCAAAAGCTAAACCACTATCATTAATCATCTGTGCCATTGGTGTAGGGTTTGCATCTGTCATTCTTGCCCAGAAATCACCGAAGTCGAGATGACGAGCTTCGCTGTCCCCTATATTGCTAACGGCAGACTCAAGCGGAGAAATTTGCTCCTGTCCCTGGAACTTGATCTTCATAGTGATAGTCTCGGAGCTGCAACCTAGAATTCTGGAAGGAATTTGCAAATGGAGGGGTATCGCACAGGTTTTCAAATCGCAAGGGTTCGAGCAAAAGATAGCATGGAAGCAATGTGAAAAATGCAAAGGGGAATGCTCGTTATATAGCCGTTTGGAGAGAGAAATGACTTTAATGCGCATTGAATATACAACCACCAATTTGAATAGCATCATACTCGGAGTGAGTGGGGAAAAATAAGTGTGAATGACACTAGGTACGCTTGGGACATGTGGGACGCGAATGCGCGAAACACGCGGCTCGGCCGGTTCGGGCGAAACAGGGAGAGGAAGCACAAATGCATTTGGGACAAATGGGACGAAAATGTACGAAGTATGCGGTTCGGGTGTTTCGGCCGAAATTGGAACAGCGGGCCCGTTTGGACTTGGGACATTCGGGACAAGAAGTTCCGAAGTACGCGACTTAACCGGCTCGGCCGAAATTTAAACAGGGTGCATTTTTGAGAATGGGACATTTGGGACGAAAACGCACGAAGGACGCGTTTCGGGAAAATCGGCCGAAATTGGAACAGTTTGCATTTTTCAATTTGGGACAAAGAGCTTTGAAGTACGCGACTTGAGAGTTTCGGCCGAAAATGGGAAAGCTCGCACTTTTTACTTTGGGACATTTGGGATAGGAAAGTGCGAAGTACACGGGAAGGATGATTCAGCCGAAATTGGAACAACACACAAAATGAGTTTTGGGACACTTGGGACAAAACTCTCCGACAGGCCCGAAAATCACACAAAAAGACCCAAAACACAGATTTTTTCAATTTCACAACTTAGGCACTTCAGAGAAAAACCCTTGAACTCAAAATTTTGAAAATTTTACTCTTATCAGAGCGGGAAATTTTGAGTGGACAACACACAGGAATAGCTTCTACCCACTTACTGAAATAATTAGTAGCTGTTAGAATGTAATGGTGGCCGGCACTGGAAGTCGGGTTAAGCATACCAATAAAATCCATTCCCCACTATTGGAAAGGTTCTTCAATTATAATGGGTTTTAGAGGTAATGCAGACAATTTCACACGCCCAACAAAATGTTGGCACGTTTGGCACTTAGCTACCCACTCTGTAGTATCTTGAAAAAGGGTAGGCTAGTAATACCTTGCTCTGAGGATCTTGTGTGCAGTGACTCGGGCTGAGAAATGACCACCGCAAGCCATGTCATGAAATTGTTTTAATAGATGATCTTGTTGAGATTTATCCACACATCTGAGAAATACGACATCAATTCCTCTTTTGTACAAACCATTATCCCAAAGAACAAAATATTTGGATTTCAGTTTGATATTTCGTTTCTCTTTCTGAGAAATTTGATCTGGGAATTCTCCATACGTCAGAAAGTAGGAAATGTTACTATACCACTCCTCTACCAAATCTATAAAAAGTATTGCAGAAAAATCTCCATCTATCTCATCTTGATCTGTTTCAGGCACTGATGCTTTTATCTCTGTCATTAGTTCACACAGACCTCTTCCTAGAACTAGCTTTGTTGGTTTAATAACCAGGTCATATTCTTGAACCTTTGTCACCCATGTTCCTCTCAACAATCCTAACTCTTGTTGAGTAAGGATAGATTTTACTGCAGTATCTGGAACCAAGACCACAGTGTGTGAGGAAAGAATATAATACCTGAATGTTTTGCACGCCTTTTCCATTGCATATGTGTGCTTTTCCATGGGAGTATATTTCAACTCATAAGCTTTAAGTGGCATGCTCATGAAAGCAATCAGAGCTTCTGTGTCCTCTTGATTTTTCTGCATTAGTATTGCTGACATGGTGTGTTCGGAGGAATAACAGTAAAGAATAAATTCTTTACTGAAGTCGGGTGAAACCAAGACCGGAGATTTTGATAGGGCCTCTTTAATTTTCTCGAAAGCTTCCTTCCTTTCACTGCTCCATTTAAAAGCTTGTGTCTTCTTCATCATATTTGAGATATGACGGGTTAGCTCAGCAAAGTCAGAAATGAATCTCCTTAGGAAATTAACTTTTCCAAAGAAAGAGTGAACTCCTTTTTTGGACGTAGGCAAAGGCAATGTCTGAATGGATTTGACACACTTCAGAGCTATCTTGGTTCCTTCTTCTGAAATAATTTGCCCTAGCAGCTTTCCTTCGGTTACGGTAAAGATAGATTTCTTGGGATTCAAACAAATGCCATGTTTGCGGAACTGTATGAAAACCTCTTTCAAGTTTGAAATGTGTGTGCTTCTATCCATGGAAAAGACTGTCAGATCATTAAGGTACACCACTATGCTCATATCCTTGAGATGATCAAAATCTAAATCCATAGCTCTTTGAAATGTGGCTCCAGCATTGATCAAACCAAACGGCATTTTCTGGTAAGCATAGGTTCCCCAAGGAGTAATGAACGTCATTTTGTATTGATTTGCTTCGGCCACCTTGACTTGATTATAGCCTGAGAAACCATCAAACATGGAAAGCATCTCAGATCCAGTGACCACCTGTAGAGTGTGATCCATGATGGGGATGGGGTAGTTATCTTTTAAATAAGATTGATTAAGGTTGCGAAAATCCACGCACAACCTAATTTCGCCACTCTTCTTCCTCATAGGAACTATGTTGGCCAACCATTCGGAATGATGTATGGGATAGATAATCTTTGCATATAACAACTTCTGGATTTCTGAAAAGATGGTTCCTGAAATGGTAGGGTTGTGCTGCCGTAACTTCTACTTGAAAGGAATTTGTTCTGGTTTTAGTGGGATGTAGTGTTGAACTTCCGTAAGTTGATATGTTTTTAGATCTTGGTAAGACTAGGCAAAAACATCCATATATTTCTTAAGAAGCTCAGTAAAAGCTTTTCTTTCAGCCTCTAAACAACACTTGCCTAGATTTACTAATTTGGGATCATTTCCAGCTCCCAAATTTAGTAATTTTGTATCGGAGGAAGAACCTTCCTCATTTTCTTCATTTTTCTTAAGCATCTGATCATGCTTATCAAACATTTCCTCAAGAGATACCAAGCCTTTGGGAATTTTATTTCCCTTTAGCTGGATAATCTCCTGACTTCCCAAGACGTCCACATCCATTTCTCCCATAGTAGTTTGCCTAAAAGGTGAATTGCTTCCCTCATACTAGATCTCTTCAAAGTTGTCCTTCTGTTGGAGAAATGCAGCAATCTACTTGTCATCGTTAAAAAACTGCCATTGTTGAACGTTGTCGGGAAATTTTGGGCGGAAGACCATCTCAACTTTGTAATCTCCTTGTTTAAAAAATGTGGGAGGCTGATCCGGATTTAACAAAGTTGAAGTCACTGCAAGTGAATTAGCTCTTGAATTTTGTTCTCTTGGAATGTAAGATACCGAGAAAGCTAAAAAATCTAGGATAGCAGAGTAGACCCGATCTCTATAATGCCAAAGTTTGTCCTTTTTAACTTGATAGAGACCTCTTATCTGCTTAACAATCAACTCAACATCTCCCTTTGCATGTAAGAGCTTGATTCCCATTGTTCTTGTCTGCTCTATGCCTAACAACAATGCTTCATACTCTGTTGTGTTGTTAGTATTTTCAAACATTAATTCGAAGGAATGCGCATGCACCTTCCCTTCAGGAGAGACAAGAACAACACCTGCGCTAGATGCAAATGAACAACAGCTACCATCAAATTCCAAAGTCCAAACCTTGTTGTCAAGTTGATGTGGTTCTTGAATCACAGGTTGGACATCTTCTTTATCCATTTCAAGATAATAGACTTCGTGATCAGACTCTTGAAACAAGATCTGAGATCTAGGATCTTCAGACTTTGATACTGTGTACTTGGATTTCTTCTCAGGTTCTAACTTTTGATTTACTCCTTTGATTGGTATGTGCACACAAGACCAATCCATCTTGACTTCTCCACCCAGCTCCTTGCAAAAATTTCTACTCAATAGCATGCCATAAGAGACTGGGATGTCTGCTACAAGGATAGTCATTTTCAGTCTTTTGTCTAGAAAAGAAGCAAGTACTGCCTATGCATCTTTGATTTACCCCACAAGAGGAACTTTCCTTTCCATTGAATAGCATCTTCTGATGGTCTTTGTCAATGTGAGACCCAAGGCATCAACAACTTTGGCAGGCATGACGTTGTCAGAAGCTCCAGAGTCCAAAATGCAATTGCTTAGTTTCTATCCGTTGATAAGCAATGACACATAAAATGGCTCGATCCTTTTTGATGTAGCAGGAGAATATGTAGAAGGAGAAGAACTTGCAGCCGGATTATTTGAAGGAGGAGTATTCTTTGGACTTGATAAGATACCCCATGAAATATTATCTGTTGAAGGGTTGGGACCATTACTTTACACGTATTTGACCAATCTATTCAACTGGTCAGGAAATTCTCTCAAATATTTAGCTTCTAACATTTGGACCTTGGTCTTTTTGATGTGATCAATGATGTCAAAATCTTTAATTTCTTCAGCCAGATGTGCATTGGCTCTCTGTTGCGAATTGAAAGAATTTGAATATTTATCCTTAGGCGCTAATAAAGAAGGAAGAGGGCTACCTCTTTTTAGGATAGTAACATCCGGTCCAGGATCTTCTCATTCTCTTCGGCCGCTTGTGGATTCTTTGGCATTTTGGCGCGTCTGAGACCTTGTGAACACCGCGAAAGTGTGACCATCAGAATCTTCAAAAGATTCATAATAGCCATCGTTAGATTCGTAGTCCAGGTAACCAATGTTGGAGTCTCCAGCGGGATCTACAAAGTCTTCATCATTGAATGATTCGTCAATGCTGAGATCCTCTTCATTAGTTTCCAAGTTATTCCTTGGAGCAACTTCAATTGCCAACCATTGTGGTGCAGCAATAAGTCTGTTTCGATTTCGATTTTGATTTTGACCATTAAAGGTCCCCGTAGGAGTTAATCTTGAAGGGACTGCATTCCCTGCTTGAGAGATCTGCTTCTTGATCTACATCATGTCATTAGCCAATCTCTACAACAAAGGATCTGAAGTACTTGAAGAAGCACCATCACCTTTGTGAGATGGTTGTTTGAGTTCTCCAACCATGATCAAGTCACATTCAAATTCCACGACAACATTTTGTGCTTCAAGTAGATTTACAGGTCTTGCCCTTCTTAGTTAATATCCAACTTCGGGCAATAGAGCGTTTATAAGAAATGTCTTTTGATTTTCGTCACTCAAGGCAGCAGAAGTGGGGATTTTATATAAAATCCTATGGAACCTTGTAATAAAGTCCCACATGTTCTCACTTGGCTCTTTCTTTAACTGCGTCAGTTGGGTAATCAATGTGCTAGCGTCCTCTGCAGGCTTGAATATTTTCAGAAATTGCTCACGCATAGTCGCCCAGTTGGTTATGGTGCCGGGAGCTAGCCGATAAAACCATTCTTCAGCCAAGTCGTGTAGAGTCTCAATGAAGAGTCTGACTAAGACATCTTCATGCTCTACTGCAAGCACACCACAAGATATGAAGAAGGCCACCAAATGATCATCTGGGTTTTTCTTTCCATCTCCAAATAATTTTGGAAAATTCTTTCTGGATCCCTTTGGTAGATTGTGCATAGGTGGAGTCAGGTTTTGAGGCCCAAAAGTTGTTCCCCATGGGACATGTACAATCTGGTTCTGATTCTGATTCTGCATGATGAATTGGGCACGTCTCCTCCTTATGTAGACTTGATGGATAATTCTAGTTGTTGGATTATGCTGAAGATGATCTAGATCTGGATGGGTGTGCACTCTTCTTCCTGGTGAGAGACTAGATCTACGACTTCTAACTTGAGGAGGAGGATTGAAATTGAATTGCTCCTGCAGTCAGAAGAAATGATCAGTCCTTCCTTGTGCTTTTACGGATTGGGTGAATGGATGTTCAGCCAGGTTGAGATTTGTATGGAAAACACTCTGATCTTCAATAGATAAGCTTTGATCTGTAAAGATAGTTGTTCCCTAGCGGAGTCGCCAAAAACTGTTGGCTATATTTTCTACATAGCACAAAACCTAGGCAGACATGAGATAAATCTCCTTCATTTACTGGTGAGGCTCCCATGTCATATTTTTCAATTTAAGTTTGCTAATATCTAAATGGGGTTTTACTTTAACTACTAAGTTCATGAACCATAACTGAAAAGTTCTACAACAAGTAAGCAACTGTTTAAGGAAAGGAAATATTTATAGAAGAAGGGGAAAGGGAATTATATAAACACAGAGAATAAATGGGGAAGATGTGCATCCCAATCAATAAATAGTAGAGTTGATTGTACATGCACATAGAAGAAACCAATAGATATAAACACAAAATTCTAAGTAAAGGTAGCTCTAGATCTAGATCTGAAATAACACAGTCTATTAAAAGATCTAAGATAAAAAGCAAGAAACACAATACACCGTGACACAAAGTTCTTCGAAAATTTGTTCCTGTATATTCCTTTGCTTCAAGTGGCTCTCAAGGGTTTCAACACAAAGTTTGGAACATAAGGTTGCTACTTACAAATTCTGATCCTTAACCCGAGAGGTTATTACTCCTACTTATAGAATGTAGGAGGGAAAGTACAAATGGGAAATCTAACTGAACTGAAACATAAACAACAAGTAAAGATGACATTTAGCAATCATCCTCTACTAACTTCTCTTTAAGTGACACATGTATCACTTAACTAATAGAATTTTTCCACATGACTTTAAGTAATGGTTTCAAAACCAATAACTTAGAAGTCTTACAATCTCATTCGGGAACATGGAAAATAGAAGAAGAAAGAATAGAAGAAGAAGTCAAGCCAACTGTAACATTTATGTTTTCTTTTTGTTTTAATATTGGATATACTTATTGAACATGTGATTCAACATCTTTCCATCTGTCTTAGCCACTATTTCCTTCTCTGTCTTGAACTGCAGCGATCCTTTGTTCAACACTTTGATGCACGCGTCCACATCTTCCAAGCTCGGCCCAAACCTTGCAATATCCGCATGCAGCGCCACCAATCTACTAATGGAATTCATCATGAAAGGCTTAGTAGCTCTATCAATTCTCTTTTGTACCATCAGAAGAGAACCCTTCCAGGGAATTAGGCACTTTGGTAGGAACGATCCATACATATGAAGTAACACCTCTAACCACTTTTTCCTCAATGAAAGAAATAATAATGTCTGGTAAGGATGATGTCTTACTCTCAAGTGCCTGCATCCTTTTCAGCAAAACTCTACAAATCTCCAAATGGAAAGATACTGCAAACTGCAACTGCTTCCCCTTCTCAACTGATCCATCTGGTACAATCTGCTCTGCAACCAATACATCTCCCAACAGCTTGTTGATTTCGGCCAAAATACTCAAGTTACTCTCAACAACTGTGTTCATATCCACTATGCTCATCACCAGTTGCTTCAGCTGATTTGCTGCATCATTCATAACCTTCAGGTGGGCTGGCACTTCTCCAAGTTGTACAGAAGCTTGACGAGTAATCAAAGTCTTCCATTTGTAAATAGCTTGCACCTGATTGCTTGCATCTTCCATCTCCTGCATAAGATGATCACTCACCTGCTCTGAAATGGGTTGAATGGAAGGTTTAGCAACCTTGACTATGATATCGCATAACTGAGATACATACTTCTAAAGCTCTTATTTCTCCACCTTTTCTCTATCAAGCCTAAGGAATAAAGCATCTATCAATGTTTATGTATCCTGCTTCAATCCTTTTGTGGTGGCTTGACCGAGGGGTACTCTGGTTACTGTTACATCTTCTACCGTGAGCTCCTCTTCCTTCTTTCCTTCCGCCGGAACTGACATCTTAACAAACTTCTGCCCCGACTCCTCGATGATCAACCTAGAAGTTACCTTAGCAACTTTAGGCCTTCTGTCTTTTCCGCCTAGACTCTGCAGTAGCTGCAAGTCGTGTTCTTCCAAGTTCATCTCCACTCTAGCTTCTAGAACCAACTGCGAAGCCAACCATTCTGAGAAGTTACTTCTCGGTGAATGAGAAGTTGCTGAGTGCACTACCATCTCTCGCTCTGCTTCCTCTCCATCAGAAAGTGCCACAGTGTTATGGCTGCCATCTTCTGAATCATCCAAGGACAAAGCTCTTTCGAACTCCGCCATCTGCATCTTTAACGTCTCCTCTGGAACAAGTGTTGAATGGAGTGGCTGAGGAGATAAGATGAATGTTGCCGGATCCAGTGGAGGCATGGAAGTGTCCTGCTGAGGTGCAACAGTTGGTGAAGTACTGGTTGCTGGGGAAGCAGGAACTAAAGTCATGGTCGTGGAAGTGATCTTCTCCTTTGATTGAGATCTTCTGTGTACTTTCAACTTCTCGGACTTTCTGCTGCTTTCTCCTTTGTGCTTCCTCTTGAGGGAATTTCCTGCGCCGAAGTTGCCCGTGATTTGATTCATCAGTGCTTCATCAAGGCAATATCCCTTTCGTCAGCAACCAATTTGAAGTATTCACCAAAACAACGCCAGACCTTTCTTCAATCATGTTGCAGCCTCCTACGTTATCCTGAAGTACGGCTCTATCTCCTCCCATTTGATGGTAAGTGTCAAGTAACACATTCCCATCATCTTTAAGATCCGTAGGTATCCGCGCTAGTCCAAAGTCGAACACTTGCCGTGCTGATAGCCTGTTGAAATCCTTCTTTCTAACCTCGTACTCACTTTTGCACTTCATCCAGAAATCCTCCAATGAAGGCACATGTGCGTACTCCTGGGAGATCGTCTTCCCGGCTACTCCAAATGGATCAAAGTTCAGCCGTGCCATGAAGAACTCTTGCTCATACTCAGATAACATCTTCGTCTCCATCCCTCGAGCTCTATGAATGCTCTGGCAGCTATAATGTCGACAGTGATCGGGAAGAAGCCCGTAGACTTGTGCCATTTCGACTGAAGGTCGTGTATCTCCACAAGTTGCCTGCTCAGCTCCATGGCGATCAATCTATCATTCGGATATCTAGGCATCTTTACTGGTTCTCCAGAAAAGTCAGTAACCCTGAGGTATGTGGAATCTGCAAACTGAATGAATAGATTACCAATCTTAGACACAACTTCCCACGCCTCTTTTCTTACCCTGTTGGCCTTTAGGTCCTTGTCTAGCTTGCAAATGAAATCGTAGAAGAATCCATCATTGACCACTTTGAAATCTTTCTTGCATGCAGGTACAGTAAGCTGTGGGTAGCACTCAAAAATGGGGTCCTTAGAAAGAACGCCACATCTATCCAGCTTAGAGAAGATGCCTTGTGAAGCTGCAGCGTATACCAAGTAGGAAGTCATTTTGAAGCTGAAAGTACGCTTCACGTTCCGGAGTTGCTCACCAATGTTGTTGGTAATGATTTCCGACCAATTGATTATGGAATCAATCTTGTTGACTTCAATGGTCCTGATGAAAGCATACATCCATGTACGGAAAGTGTAAGCATTCGCCTCGCCATTAATCCTGCATAACAATTTGACAATATCATCAACCTCCTGCACCAAATTGGACCGTGGAAGAGTTCTTGGGAACTTAGAAGGAGATCTGGGCTTCTTCATGTATCTGTTGTTCATTATGTTCACGCAGTCAACTCTATGCTTATCCCACCTGTTGCCCGGCATCCTGAATGCTAATGGAAGTCACCACCTTTCGAGCCGGAATCTTCAGACAATAATTGATGAACTCTGTGTCCAATTGAATTATTGTTTTCCCCGTAGCATCTCGCACTGATCTGGATGAAGGATGGTAAGATCTAGCGCACTCCATAAACAACTCTGGCAACTGGGTTGTGTATGGAAAGGCTGCAGCTCGAATAATTCCACTGCTTTTAACTGCACGCATGAGTGAAGTCTTTCCCGCTCTGGATCTATCAATCAATTCGGAAAGAGGTTCCGGACCTAGATCTGTGTCTCCTATGTCTGCAAATTTAGAAGTGATGCATGACTCCGTTGTGCTTTCTTTTTCCTCCCTCTTTGCCATGGCTTTTTCTATCTTTGTCTGAATAATTCTTTTTTTTCTTATTTGGCCGGATTTCTTCAAAACTGGTGCAGATCTGGATAATTCTTCAGATTCAGAGGATATATTCAATGTATTGGACATTGATTAGAGCTCATTTTCTTTTGTAAAGCACCTGTAATGAATTCCTGCAATTAATTCAGACAAAGATGGCCACCGGAGCATGAATAGTGAATTTTAATTGTAAAAATCTGCACTTTTCAAGCCTGCTGCCCCAAAAATTGATGTTTAATTTGCATGCAAAGAGAGCATGAATTTTTCCAACTTCACCTGAGCACCTGTATCACTTATGCAAACAATTATGCAAACACAAATCAACCTCCTTCAATGCATGCACCAAAATTGGAAGCTTTTAGCCTTGATTTCACCTTTGTCTGAGCAAAAATCCTCTTCAATATGGGGCACACTTTTCCTCTGGGCTGCACTTCTTCACCTGTGAATTAATTAATTCACCCTTATGACAGCCCATGCTTATATAACCCTCATAATTCTATAATTAATAATTGCCCTTCCTATTCCTGGCAATTAATTAATTAAAAATCATGCTTTTCTTTAACTGATGTGCTAAAATTGCATGTTTAAGGACAACCATCCAATTAATTAAATTAATTCAATTTAATCATCACTCTTCACTTCACTTAAGCTTCACAGTGTGCTTTGACCATAGCCACTGAAAATAGGAACTTAATTTAATCAATTAATGCTTCAAAAAACATTAAATATATACCAAATGGGGCGCACTTTTTGTCATGAAGGGGGCAGCCTTTAAATAAATTAAATTTATTTAATTTTAGACAATCTATTTCCAACTCTTTTATTCCCCTTTGCTTTGTTGACTTTCTTCCATGCTTGGGTGCCAATTTTAGAAGAAGAATTAATTAATTTAATCACTTTAAAGGCTGCCATGTTCTCCCTAAAGGGGTGGCACTTTTTGGGCAAAAAGAATTCTATTTTTAAAAACACATGACAATGGGAATTTTTACCCTGCAGGGCAGCCCCGGAAATCCCATGATCCACTTAAGTGATTTGAATTTGACAATGGGATTATTTACCCTGCAAGGCAGGCAATAAAATCCCATGATTTCACTTAAGTCACTTTTCTTTTATTTCACCATGAGAATTTTTACCTTGCAAGGCAGGCAATAAATTCCCGTCTGCCTGCTACCTCTAATTTTCCCACTATCAACTTAAGTGACTTAGACTATCCTTGGGAAAAAGTACCCTGCAAGGTAAGCAATAAAATTCTCACCTGCCTACTGCTTCTAATTTTCCCATTATCCACTTTAATTATTTGCTTTCTAAAAATGTGTCCAGCCCTAGAAGAGGCTTTTTGGTGCGCGACTTCGTCTTTTCCCAGTGAACCGGACCTCCGATGGCGACTTCCTTCTGGCATAACGTGCGTATATGATCCCTCCGAATACTCCAGAGCCAAGAATCAAGCCAAACCGGCAAAGGGTGAATTGATCCAGAGAAATTTCACAGAAAACGAAATAGGAAAACACAAAAACACAAAAAATTTGTCAAAAGTCACAAATAAAGCCCAGAACTTATTCCTAGTTAAAACCCTTATAGTATATAGGAATAATGACTATGCTCGATCATAACAAGGTTAAAATCGGAGCACAAATTGCCTGAAACGGGGCTTCAAAATAATTAAATACAAATTTTCCGCAGACAAATCCCAATGACAGAATATAACAATTCTATGGCATCTGGGTATTTGGCGAAAATAGGTTAATATGACTCTTTGGGATTATCTTGACGTAATACAAGAACTTTCTGGCAATAAAAACATAAAACGTCCCATTATTTTAAAAGTACGAATTTTTTTTCGGATAGGGTAGTCACATATTTCAGGATGAAATCTTGGGGACACCAATACATCTAAATCCTAATGTTTACAAATCAGATCGTCAATATATTGCATGTACAAGCATCGCTTGTAACAATCCAACTACCTCCTCGCCAATGCCTTCTATCCTTCCTGAGAATCTCTGAAAAATAGAAATGATAATGTACATGGTCATGCCTTCTAAGGTAATCGGCATGGATATACAGTCTCTAGGTGTCCTAGATGGTCCTCCCATTACGAGCATAACTGAATTTGATACTGATTGATCTTAATGTCATTAAACTAGATGTCAGTTTCTTACAATTCCTTAAAATCACAATGCATAAAAGTATAAAGCATTAACACATTTCTTGATCCTAGCATAACTGCCTAAGCATGATAACTGTATTAAATTAACATGCAAAACGGGTACATGAAATCCTCATGTATAGAATCTTCATCTATGTAAACCATGGCTAAGTCTCTACAAGACAATGCTAATATCATCTTATGTGTGATGATGTTATGTGTTCTACTTAAACCCTAGTAGATACCTATTCCTTGTGAACATGATCAACCCGTTACGCCCTACTTCAACCATAGTTCAACAACACAGCCATCACGTAAATGTCATAATGATATATAGCCAACAGTCTATGACTCGGGTATTCTTTATTCACAATTTTATGACCATTTACACACCTTTACTGTCAGCTCTATACAACTGTTTCAAATCATACCACTCCTGTTATGAATTGGAACCCTTCACAAATCAAGTTAGCTTATCAAGTAGGAAACTATAATATCAGTAACTTGTAGACTCAATCATTGGTAGATGAACAATTACATAACATTGGATCTTAGGAATGAGCAAAACCTATACTTATCAACATAACCTACTTAAGTTGATGCTCCTCAAGTGAGAGGGTTCAGGTTACATTCATGCAAGGCTCATCACAATACTATCACTATCTATTGGAAGCCCTGCGAAGAGTCATTCTTACAACCAGATCTATGTGAACCCATTTATCTCACAGCCATTTCAAGGTCTCCAACATAAGCAACACATGAAATGAGTTCCATTTAGCGTAGAGTCATCCTTTTCATACTTCAAGCAAATACAACACGATGCATAATTTCAAAACTAACTCCAGAGTATGATGCAAACTCAAGTTGACATACTTACCTTGATGAATACATACATCCATATGTCCATAACTACATATGTATCTTCAGTCATTCAGAGCCAGAGTACAAGATCAACAGTTGAGCCAACTCCCACTCTTCATATGTGTTTATACACCACGATTTATCAATAGGTGGCTATTTTTTTAATCAAATCCCAACTATTTGTTTCCATCTCACAGTGATCTCTCACTAAGTCACGATTTACAAACCCAAAAGCCATTCACATAAACATGTAGACCCAAAAACCATAAACTATTGAGGGATACGATATACCCATATGGGTCCCAGGTCTGCGAAGATAATATTGAGGAGCCAACATAACCAACCGTGATCAGACTCTAAATTCATAGAAACCCATAAAGGTAACAGGGTTGAATCGACCTCATTATAATCGAGCTGGGTGACTTAACGTCTCAGAGCGTCTAGAGAGACATCCCATTCAATTTTCCACCTAACAAATCATGGTTTTTCGAGCTTAATAAGCTCTACACAAAATAACATCAAGAAAACCTAACATGTTCAAATAATACCCATTCCAGCCTTTAACGGCATTTAAGATCACACAAGTAAACGGGTGATCTAATACCCAACTGCAATCTATGCATCAAGCTATATGGAGAACACAATGTTTTGAGAGCTCGATAAGGTTGTATAAAGAAATTTTCAAGCAATAACTCTTTTCAAATATAAAAAATCGATCACCTAGAATGACGTAATAATGACCTCAGCTAAAAAAATAACCATATTTATAAGAAAACGAAACACACCAATTCCTACATTAAGCATTTAACAACTCAAGATACATCCTATGGTATTTCATAATGAAATATCAAGACGCGGTGACGTATTTTCCATGCCTATGAAACTTCCTGCGAAAGAACCCTGACCAAGCACTAAGCATCAGATTCCTCCATGTCTCCTTCCAGAAAAAACCCAAAAGAACAACGCAAATGTACGCAAAAATATCCAAAGATACCAAGTCGATGTTACGGCTAAACAAGTCTGGTAAACCCTCTATTAATACCTTCTTGAATAACGCATGCAAAATAGTTAGTGGCAATAGCATTTAGTAGCTTGAGAGCCTAGAGGGGCATGAGCTTAACACATGTACATGCAAAAAAACAAAAATAGGTTCACAATAATACAGAAACTTCATGGAGGAAGCTTTCTCAAACACTTCCCTAAGATCTGTGGGACCATGTATTTAATACATTTATTATTTGCAGGTGCCATGTAGTGGCCATACCTATCCACCTGACCCTCTGCCAACTTCCAGTTTCCCTCTAATGCCAACTCGGTAATTATGAGCCGTCCAAGAATTAATTAAAACAATACACTTTGCATGGGTCGAGACTTGGACCGAATAAATATATTAAACAATCAATACCAATGACAATTCGACTATAGTCGACAAAACAAAGCTCATTTAACATCATAAGGCATCAGTGATTTTATCTCACATTAATCAAACAATTTGAAACTCTATGATCATTCAATGTTACTTGACATCAATGACAACAATCCACCGCATATGAATATGGTCTAAGACTATAGTTCTTTTTACCTTTGTAATAGCTATGCACAGTTACTTTTTACCAATCATACTTTTGACTGCTCGGTCAAGGGTGATCATGGCAAGCACATTCATAAACTCATTCAAACCTGTCATTCATGTTAAAACGGTCGACTATAATTGCTTATAACATCCATGAAAGGAGTATCGATCGATCCATAGTTAAATTCACATGACTCAACAAGTTAAATTCATATAAAAGGCGATCAAGATAAAACACTTTACGATCATGTTATAGATCCAGATTAATGTGTAATCTCTAATCAATAAATTGTGCTATCATTTAATCGTAATTAAGATACTTGGACCTGTACCTTATCAAAACCTATCAATTTTTACCATGTACTGATTTGACATCCTTTCTTTGTTGTCTTGATGCAATGATCGTTAGTACCAAAAGAATCAATACTTGATCAACATCTACCATGATTTTTACATAATGAAATGATCATATTGCAACACATGAAGGTCCTTTTCACCTTCTTCCTTTACATTTTGATTGTTCAAAACAACACAGCTCCCCCTAAGAAAGTACACTCCTGATTTTGGCTTCATATTAACCTTCTTACCTACTTTATTCAAAGACAAAGTAAATCATCATAGGCTCAGAGCTAACAAGCTACAACAACAACAAAGCATCCAAATAGTGGAATAATCAAACTTCTTAACAACACTAACACAACTTAGTCATCATTTTGACAAAATATGTGTCATAACGTGACACTGTCTCACAAGCTGCATTGGTGACATAGCAACTTGTTTACGTGGTAAGTCCTGTCTCAACTATGCGCGATGCATGTTTATCCTTTCAAGGGTCAACACGTGTGTACGCCTAGCTATGATGATTAGTCGGGGTACACGCTCTGTCGCCCCCAAACTTTCGTGATTCACTTTTGTTGGCTAGATTTTTTGCATAGCTGAAAACCTAGGCAGTCATGAGATAAATCTCCCTCATTTACCAATAAGGCTCCCATGTAAGATTTGTCAATTAAATATGCTAGTATCTATTTGGGGGGTATTACTTTAATCATGCAGCTCATGAACCATAGTTGTATAGTTTTGCAACAAGTAAGCAGCTGTTTAAAGAAAGGAAATATCTAATGAAGAAGGAAATAATATAAACACAGGAAGGAAAAAGGGAAGATGTGCAACCCAATCAATAGATTACGAGAGTTGATTGCATGCACATAGATAGAACCAAAAGATATTAACATAGAGAATTATAAGCAAAGCCAGCTTTCAGATCTAGATCTAGAATAACACAAAGTTTATAAGTAGATATAAGACAAAAAGTCAGAAACAAAATGCACCGTGACACAAAGTTCTCCGGAAATCTACTCCTTTCTATTCCTTTGCTTCAAATAGCTAACAGGGGTTTCAGCACAAAGTTTGGAACACAAGAATGCTGCTTATAAATTTTGATCATTAACCCAAAGGTTCTTCCTCTACTTATAGAATGTAGAAGGGAAATTACAAATGAGAAACTTAACTGAACTAGAACATAAACAAGAAGTAAAGATAACATTTGGTAATCATCTTCCTTTAATTCCTCTTCAAGTGATATGCATCTGGATCTCTAGTCAAAATTATACGCATCTGGATCTATAGTCAATATTATACACATCTGTCACTTAACTTATAGAATCGTTCCATATAACGTCAAAGTAATAGTTTTAAAACCAACAACTTTAAAGTTTTACAATTACATCAAGGAACGTGGAAACAAAAGAAGAAAGAGTAGAAGAAAGATCCGCTAGCTGTAACATCTGGCATCTTCTTTTTGTTTAGATACTGAATATACTTGTCGATCATGTAATTCAGCAACTTCCCATTTGTTTTAGCCACAACTTCTTTTTCTATCCTAAATTATAGCACTCCTTCATTCAAAACCCTGATTCACGCTTCCACATCCTTCAAGCTAGGCCCGAACCTCTTAATATCTGACTGTGGCGTTACCGGCTTACTAGTGGAATCCACAGTGAAATGCCTAATAGCTCCATCAATCCTCTCTTGCACCATCAGAAGAGATCCTTCTAGGGAATCAGGCACTTTTTTAGGAATGGTCCTTTTGTATGAAGAAACGTTTCCGACCACTTCCTCATTGGTGAAAGCAATGACATTGTCTAGTAGTGATGATGCCATACTTTCAAGTGCCCACATCTTTTTCAGCATGATTCTGAAGATCTCCAAGTGGAAAGATACTACAAACTCAAGCTGCTTCCCCTTCTCAAACAAAGTACTTAGGTTACTTTCAGCAACTGTGTTCATGTCTGGATCGTGCTTGTCACCAATTGCTTCAGCTGAACCAATGCATCCTTCATAACCTTTAGACAAGTTGGCACCTCCGTGACTTATACAGAAGCTTGGTGAATGATAATTTTCTTCCATTCGTCGATAGATTTAATCTGGTTACCTGAATCTTCCACTTCCTACGTCAGATGATCACTCACCTGCTTATGTGCTGAAATTGGCCGAGTGGAAGATTTGGCAACTTTAGCAATAATCTTGCACAACTGAGACACCTGATTCTAAAGTTAAACTTTCTCTTCCTTTTCTTTGTCAAGCTTAAGGAATAAATCATTTATCAATGTCTGTGTGTCTTGCTTCAATCCTTCTGTAGTGGTTTGACCTATGGGTACTTTTGTCACTTTTATATCTGTTGTCGTGAGCTCATCCTTCTTATTTCCTTCTGCTGGAACTGACACCTCAGTGAACTTCTTCCCTGACTCCTCAATAATCAACCTCAAAGTCACCTTAGCAACTTTAGGTTTTCTGTCTTTTCCACCCAAACTCAGGAGCAGCTGCAAGTTATGTTCCTCCAAGTTGATCTCCTATCTAGCCTCTGGGACCAACTGTGAAGCCAACCACTCTAAGAAGTTACTTCTCGGAGAATGAGAAGTTGTTGAATGTACCACCATCTCGTGCTCTAGTTCCTCTCCATCTGAAATTGCTACATTGTTGTGGCTACTATCCTCTGTATTGTCTAAAGACAAATCTCTTTCAAATTCTACCATCTGCAACTTCAGCATTTCTTTTGTTGGCATCTTTCTTAGATTAGAGAGTGTGTTGTTCTCTTGTGGTGGATGTTTTTCCCACTGGGTTTTCCTTCACTGCTTAGGACCTTTTTCTTGTGCATGGGTAGCTCATCAGGCCTTGTGCCGGGACCCATTTCTCGTTTATGACTTGTCACCTCATCCTAAGTTATGATGAAGGAGGGTGTTGGTGTGTGTTATTTTCCACATCATTAGGTGAGTCATCTCACTTAGGTGAGATCATAGGTCCATGAGTCATTTAGGGGTCATTATGATATTCCCTTATGCGTCAGTGCGTCAGTGCCTCAGTGCCTCAGTGCATCATATGCGTCATTGGGAGTTACACTTCTATTCTGGGAATGTAACTCCCCCTCTCTACTTGAGTTGTCATGATTGCAGCACTGGGGGTTACTCAACACCTCCTATATGTACACTTTTTTTGATCTATGAGATAGAGGAGAGTTTTATGGCTTAACCAAGTTCTACCTGTGTTTCAAATCTTTGCATGCACATTCGGTTGATGCTTGCTCCTCCCGAGATCTCTTCACGCTGTCATTCGCATGTCCGTTGATGTGCACGTCATCCCTCGTGATCCTCGCTTGCGGGTTTTCAAACCCTCTTTCATGGTATCAGAGCGGATCTTGTGGATCTGTGCACTCCTCGACGTTTCTCGTGCATTTTTCCAGCTTCCGGCGTGATATCTAGATCTCGTTGCATGTGTTGTAATGGATAGTCTGTTATGTGTTTCAGTGCATTGATTCGGGTGTTTATACCTCTGTTTGGGTTGTTCATGTGATCGTGGGTGTTTTTGGGTGTTTGTGGTTTTACAACTTTTGTATGCGGTCTTCAAAGGTTGCCGTGTTGTTTTTTGTATTGGGTTTGCATTATCCATTGCTGAGTTCGTGATTGCTTCTATTCGTGAGCTCATTTTTTTTCTTTGGCATGGACCTGTGGTTCATTATCAACTCGTGCATTCCATCCACCTGTGCATTCGAGCTCTGCTGCCTTGGACTCGGGCATGTTTGCAGTCTAAATGCATTCCCAGCTGAGGGAAAGACTTCATTCCATGCATTCCCAACCCTTTTTTGGTTCGTGGCTTCATTCCACACATTGCCAACGTCTATTACCTTACTGAGCTTGGTCAAACGGACCTCCAGCACGTGGATCACCTCCTGCTCAACACTCCAACATTTACTCTGCACAGCCATCATTTCCAACGACCAGCTCGTTTTTTTGTTCAAAACTCAGGTTTTCAGTCTACAGCTCGTTTTTTGCCCCGGAGTGGTCATTTTTCTCTGGTTATCGTGTTCTGCTGCTATTCTACCCTTCGTGTGTCTAGTTGCTAACTCGTTTTTTTGAATCCTTGGACGTTTTTTAACCTTGCGCACCCATCAATAGTTACACAGCTATTTTTTTGGATTTTTTTGGCATTTTTTAGTGGTTTGGGTCTTCTCCATCTTCTGCCCAACACTCAGACCTCCAGCATGTAGCTTCAGCACCCCCAGCACTTTCCTCCAACGTTAGAAAATGTTTTCTTTTGCATTGCAGTTACAAAAAATGTTTTTGCTGACCTGCACGTGCTCCAGCGTTTCTTCTACATTGGAAAAACATTTTTGCATTGGTAAAACATTTCAGCTTTCTCCCACGCTCAGCTCCAGCTCCTTGCACCATGTGGACACCAACAATTCAACCTGCAACACCTTCCAGCTCACCAACACAGCACGTGGACCCTCCAATCTGCCACGTGGGCTTCCAAAGCTCGGACCACAACCATCTCCATCAACATGGGCCTCCACACTCCTTATCACCTTCTTTTTTAATGTTTTAGGGTGATTAAAAAAGAAAACATTTCATTTTGGCATTGTAATCTGGGGTTTTTGGCTTGTATTGTTCTCCCTCCTACAAGCGTCGAAGACGAAGGGCGAGGTCTGAGGTTGGCAGGAGGCTAATCCCCCCTCGCAGTCAAAACAAACCCCTCCTAAAATTCCGTGTCTTTTCCAACGAGTAGTCACATGACACCCTTTGCACCCATTTAAGACATTTTTTTAATGTGTTTGCAGCATCTAGTGTATTTTTCCATCAGTTGCAGGAATCATTTTAATGCTATAACTTTTGACTCGCTGCTCATTTTTTAGCGCTTCTTTAGTCAAAGTTGCATGATTTTTTTCACTTTACGTGATGGAATTGTCAATTTTGTAAACTCACTACTTTTATAAAGTGCCACATTCTGGGGGGGTTGCTTGTACTCTTGGGCTCTCACACATAGACGCATTATCGGTCGAGTTCAACGTCTTACTTTTGTGCATCTTGCATTTTTTCATCATGGAGAGTGCTCTTTCCAGACTTGAGTGTCATAGGATCGCTTTATAGCGTCCACCACTTCTCACCGGGAGAGGTAACTATTTAGCTTGGCGTGCTTTTATGGAACGTTACTTCACCCACGAGGGTCTCTTACCCTTATTGCTTGGGCCAATTCCTGCACCTGCTGATCATCGTCATCTAAAGGACTTCCTTGACACTTTTGACCATGTCTTTGGTCACATGATGATGCATGTCTCTCGTTCTCTCTAGTTTCATGTGGCAGACTCAGATCCACCTCACCGTGTCTGGAGCATTCTTCAGTCCTTCTATGGAAACCCTTCGCATAATACCGCCATTGTTGCTGCTATTGATTCAGTTGTCTCCTCCATTTCTTCATGTGATGAAAGTTCCACTGACATAGGCTCACTTGGTTCTACTTCTGATGACGAGGATTGTGCATCTAGTTCTGATGTCGAGAGTACTACAGAGGAATCTTCTACTCTTTCTCTCACTATTCTATACATTATTATCACCCCCCACATCTCATCATATATTGAGCAGTCTCATACTCAGTCTCACACTTTCATTACACTAACCTCCTTTCCACCTCCAGTGTGTGAGGCCCATTTCACTCCTCTACCTTCATTGGACGACTCATACCTATATTGGGATGAGTATCTACCTGACCTTAGTCATATTTTCACAGAGTCTACTTGTGATGCTCTACAGGTCCCTCATCCATCTACAGATGTTTCAGAGGAGTCCATCATCTCCGTTGTTGGGAGTTTCCCTTCTGGGACTCTTACCACTTCCACTTTTCCGGATACCTTCATTGATCCACCCTCAGCTATGGATCCATTTTTTGTTGTGGAGGATGTTTTGTTCCCTTCACATCACTTGGACATCCTTTCTGCGGGTGTTCCTCTTTTTCACTCTGACGGTTCTACATGCGTGGCATTACCTTCAGTTCCTTGGCACTCACTCGCTAGACCTATGTCACACTTCCGTGCACCAGACTCAAAGTTCTTTGTGTTGCTTCCTTCAGTTTCCTTTGTGTAGTGGGTGGACTTCCAGCACGTCATTTATGTCCTTCCTAAGGGCAGGAACACAGTTCATTGCGGGTGGCTCTTCTTGGATGTTTTTCCAGCACGTCATTTATGTCCTTCCTAAGGGCAGGAACACAGTTCATTGCGGGTGGCTCTTCTTTAGTCTAGAGATAGAGGATCTCATCATCGACATTATTCTGGGAGACTTCCTAGAGCTACAAAGTTCATATATGTCCATGACATCTTCTACATTCCTCTTGTCTCCCTCTTCTTCTCTCTTCTTCTTCTTTCCGAGAGATTGCCTCTTTGCCTCTACATGGGTCTTCTTCTTTCTGAGAGATTGCCTCTTTGTACATGGGTACCTTTTCTGGCTCGTCTATGGCCGGGACCCATATTTGGTCATCTTTCTTAGATTAGAGAGTGTGTTGTTCTCTTGTGGTGGATGTTTTTCCCACTGAGTTTTCCTTCATTGCTTAGGACCTTTTTCTTGTGCATGTTTTCTGGTATTTAGTTACTTCACTACTTGGGACCTTTTTCTTGTGCATGGGTACCTCATCAAGCCTCGTGTCGGGACCCATTTCTCATTTATGACTTGCCACCTCAGCCTAAGTTATGATGAAGGGAGGGTGTTCGTGTGTGTTATTTTCCACATCATTAGGTGAGTCATCTCACTTAGGTGAGATCGTAGGAATGAGTCATCTCACTTAGGTGAGATCGTAGGTCCATGTGTCATTTAGGGGGTCATTATGAGATTCCCTTATGCACGTCAGCGCGTCAGTACGTCAGCACGTCAGTGTGTCAGTGCGTCAGTGCATCATATGCGTCATTGGGAGTTACACTTCTATTCTGGGAATGTAACTCCCCCTCTCTACTTGATTTGTTGTCATGATTGCAGCACTGGGGGTTACTCAACACCTCCTATATGTACATGTCTTTTGATCTATGAGATAGAGGAGAGTTTTATGGCTTAACCAGGTTTTTCCTGTGTTTTAAATCTTTGCATACACATTCAGTTGATGCTCGCTCCTCCCGAGATATCTTCACGCTGCCATTCACACGTCTGTTGATGTGCACGTCGTCCCTCGTGATCCTCGCTTACGGGTTTTCAAACCCTCTTTCATCTTCAGGGAGAAGTTCTAATCAGAGTGGCTGAGGAGAAAATACAAATGTTGTCGGATTCAATGGAGGAACGATAGTATCTTGCTGAGGTACAATAGTTGGTGAGGTATTTGACGCTGGAGAAGTTGGAACTAATACCATAGCCGTAGAAGTGATCTTTTCCCTTGAATGTGACTTCTTGTGCACTTTAATATTTTTAGGTCTTCTACTACTTTCTCCCTCGTGCTTTCTTTTGAGGAAATATCTTGTACTGATGTTTCCTATGATCTGATTCATCAAAGCTTCATCAAGGCAATATCCCTTTGTTAGCAACCAGTTTGAAGTATTGACCAAAATAGTTGCAGACCTCTCCTCAATCGTGTGGCATCCACTAATGTTCTCTTGAAGTACAACTCTATCTCCTCCCATTTGATGGTATGCGTCAAGTAACACAAGCCCATCATTTTTAAGATCCACAGGTATCCATGCTAATCTATAATCAAACACTTGTCGCATTGACAACCTACTGAAGTATTTCTTCCTAACTTCGTACTCGTTTCTGCACTTCATCCAGAAATCTTCTAACGAAGGCACATGCACGTATTCCTGGGAGATTATCTTCCTTTCCACCCCATATGGATCAAAGTTCAGCCGTGTTGGGAAGAACTCATGCTCATATTCAGAGAACATCTCCACTTCAATTCCTCTAGCTTTGTGAATGCTCTAGGCAGCTATAATAGCCCACTGTGATCGGGAAGAAGCCTGTAGACTTGTGTCGTTTTGACTGTAGGTCATGCATCTCCACGAGTTGTCTACTCAACTCCATGGTGACCAATCTGTCGCTTGGATATCTGGGTAACTTGACTGGTTCTCTTGAAAATCCGGTGACCCTGAGGTATGTAAAGTCCGTAAACTAGATGAAGATACTACTAATCTGGGACACAACTTCTCAAGCTTCCTTACTTACCCTGCTGGTCTTCAGATCACCATTTCAGCCTGCAAATGAATCCGTAGAAGAATCCATCGTTGACCACTTTATAATATTTATTGCATGCAGGCACAGTAAGTTGTGGATAACACTCAAAAATAGGATCCTTGGAGAGCACACCACGTCTATCCAGCTTGGAGAAGATACCTTGCGAAGCTGCTGCATATACCAAATATGAAGTCATCTTGAAGCTTGTAAGTCTACCTCACATTCCGGAGCTACTCACCGATGTTGTCATTGATGATTTCTGACCAATTGATTATAGAATTTGCTTTGTTGATTTCAATGGTCCTGATGAAGGCATACATCCATGAGCGGAAGTTGTGAGCGTTAGCTTCGCCATTTATCCTGCATAGCAATTTGGTAATGCATCCACCTCCTGCACTAGATTGGATCGTGGAAGAGTCCTCAGGAACTTGGATGGAGATCTGGGCTTCTTCATATACTGTTGTTCATTATGCCCACACAGTCAACTTTATGCTTCTCCCATTTGTTGTCGGCGTCTAGCATGCTGATAGTAGTCACCACCTGTCGTGTTGGAATCTTCAGACAATAATTGATGAACTATGCATCCAGTTGGATTATTGTCTTCCCCACAAGCATCCCGGATTGATCTGGATAGTGGATGGTATGACCTTGCACACACCATGATGAATTCTAGCAACTGAGCTGTGAATGGGAATGTTGAAGCTCGAATGATTCCACTGCTTTTGACTGCACGCATGAGAGAAGTCTTTCCAGCTCTGGATCTGTCAATCAATTCGGAAAGAGGTTTTGGACCTAGATCTGTGTCTCCAATGTCAGGAAACCTAGAAGTAATGCATGATTCTCACTGAGCTTTCTCTTTCATCCCGCTTTTCCATGGCTGGATCTATCTTTGTCTGAGCAACTCTTTTTCTCTTTATTCGGCCGGAATTCTTTACAACTGGTGCAGATCTGGGAATTTCTTCAAATTCAGAGGATATATTCAATGTATCTGACATTGATTTAAGCTCCCTTTCAATTATATAAGCACCTGTAATGAATACCTGCAATTAATTCAGACAAAGACGGCAACCGAGAACATGAACACTTGATTTTTATCATAAAAATCTACATATATAAAGCCCGCTGCCCTAAAATTTGAGGCTTTGCTTGCATGCAAAGCAAGCATAAATATTTTCAACTTCACCTGGGCACCTGTACCAATATGCAGATAATTAACCAAGCCTAAAACAAGCTCCTTCCAATCCTAGGAGCCCAAACTTGAAGCTTTCCGGCAGTGAAAAACACTTCTTTGAGCAAAAATCCTCCTCCTTTGGGCGCCAAAACTGTCCGGGCTGCACTCCTTTGCTAGAAGAATTAATTAATTCATCATTATGGCAGCCCATGCTTATATAACCTTCATCATTCTATAATTAATAATTGCCTCTCCTATTCCTGGCAATTAATTAATTAATAAACATGCTTTTCTCTCCAAATTGGGCACCTATTTTGTGCATGCTCATGGCTGCCATTAAATAAATTAATTTAATTTATTTTTAGCCCTCTACTTTCACTTAACATCATGCTTTGACCTTCTATTTCTCCATGAGCCAAAAATAGGAATAAAAAACCATTAATTAATACTTCAAAAAGTATTATTTCTCCTCCAAATGGGTCGCACTTTTTAGCATGCTCTAGGGCTGCATTAAATAAATTAATTTAATTTATTTTTAGCATTCTACTTCCAGTCTACTTTGACTTCTCCTTTATGCATTGACTTTTCCTCATCCTTGGGCAGCCAAAATTGGAAGAGAGATTATTAATAAATGCCATTAAATAAATTAATCAATTCTCCAAAGGGGTCGCACTTTTTGGTAAAGGTTGATTTCTATTTTTAAAAGTCAAATTTGATGGGATTATTCACCCTGCATGGCAGCTCCAAAAATCCCATTATCCACTTAAGTTGTTTGACTTCCACAATGGGATTTTTTACCCTGCAAGGCAGGTAAGAAATTCCCATCAATGCCTTAAGTGATTTTTCTTTATTTCCCAATGGGAATTTTCACCCTGCATGACAGGTAAGAAATTCCCCCTACCTGCTGCCTCTAATTTTCCCATCATGACTTAAGTGACTTTGCCTTCATGGGAAAAAGTACCTTGCAAGGCAGGTACAAAAATCCCACCTGCCTACTGCGACCAAAAATCCCATTGCACCTTAAATCCATCCATTCCCAAAAATGTGACCTGTCTAGAAGAATTTTTTTGTGCACGACTTCGTCTTTTTAAAGAGAATTTGACTTCCAGAGGTTGATTCCTTCTGGCATGCGGCCGTAGATGATCTCCAGATACTCCAGGAAAGAAAACAGATTGTACTGGCGAAGGAATTGACCTAGGGGAATTTCACAGAGAAAAAAATGAGAAAAAAACAAAAACGCAAAACGTTTCCAGAAGTCACAGATAAAGCCCAGGATCCATTCCTGGTGAAAACCCTACTGGTATATGTGAATATTGACATGAAAAATTTCAACAGGGCTAAACCGGAGCACAATTTACTTCAAACGGAGGCTCAAAATAATTAAATAAAAATTTTCCTGCAAACAAACTTGACGAAGGGATAAAACAATTTTCGGCATCTAGGTATTTGTCGAAATTGGCTCCTATGACTCACTGGGAATATCTAAATGCAATACAAGACCCATCTTCTAGCAATAAAAACACAAAATGACCCGTTATTTTAAAAGTACAATTTTTTTTACATGGGGTAGTCTCAGATTTCAGGGTGAAATTCTGGGGACACCAATCGGCTCCGTCTATGGACATCTTTACCTATGTCAAAATGACAAGGGTAAATATGAGATCCCAAGCATCTCTGGTTTCGTATCTTGTCCTTTGGGCTGATGGGGTCAGACAAACAAAAATGACACAACATAGAAAAACAAGGAAACACAAACAAATTTTTTATTTATATACATATAGGTTTTACCCTGCTCTTTTATGTCCGGACATCTTTAACAGACTTCAAGTGTTTCCCCATTAAAAGGTTTTATTTATATACAACAGGGACAATTTAACTCCATCCTGATGAGCAAGAATGAAGCTATCAGCTCCGGTGATCTTTTTAATCACAAAAGGCCCTTTCCATAGTGAATCGAATTTCCCGTGCATGCCTTTTGTTTCTCTTCTTTTGTCCCATAAAAGGACCCAGTCATTGATCTCAAACTTTCTTTCCCTGGCCTTTTTTTCGAAGATCATCTTCACCTTCTTTTGATGCTCTGACAATCTATCTATGACTTGAGCCTGTACCTCTCGCAATTCAGTCAGATACATTATCTTTTTTTCAATAGCATCATTGAATGTAGAATCCTCCAGGGCTCTAGAAAGTTGTAAGGCAGGCAATTCCAAGGTAAGAGGCAGCTCTGTGTCTCTTCCATATAATAACTGAAAAGGGGACATGCCTATAGCCCTCTTTGGTGTAATCCTATCTGCCCATAATGCATCAAACAACTTCTTGTGCCAAGTTCTTTGATTTTCAGTTACTAGCTTTCGCACGATAGTCACCAAATTTTTATTACTTGATTCAGCCTGGCCATTCCCTTGTGGATAGTAGTTGGAGGAATGTACCAGCTGGATCCCATGAGTGTAGCAAAAATCAACCAGCTCCTCAGAAGACAGATTTGGAGCGTTGTCTGCTACTATTTTATTAGGCACGCCAAACCTGATAACAATATTTTCCTTTATAAAATTACACACCTCCGCGGAAGTGGCGTTCTTAATAGGAATGACTTCTACCCACTTACTGAAATAATCAGTAGCTGTCAGAATATAATGATGACCAGCACTGGAGGCCGGGTTGAGCATACCAATAAAATCCATGCCCCATTGCTGGAAGGGTTCTTCAATTACAACTAGTTTTAAAGGTAATGCGGGCAATTTTACATGCCCAACAAAGTGTTGGCACGCTTGGCACTTAGACACCCACTTTGCAGTATCTTGAAAAAGTGTGGGCCAGTAATACCTTGCTCGTAGGATCTTGTGAGCAGTGACTCGGGCTGAGAAATGACCACCACAAGCCATGTTATGAAATTGTTTTAAGAGCTAATCCTGCTGAGCTTTATCTACGCATCGGAGAAACACACCATCAATTCCTCTTTTGTATAAACCATTGTCCCAAAGAACAAAATCTTTGGACTTTAGTTTAATAGTACGTTTCTCTTTTTGAGAAAGTTGATCCAGGCATTCTCCATAAGTCAGAAAATAGGCAATGTTACTGTACCACTCTTCCACCAGATCTATAAAAAGGACCATAGGAAAATCTTGATCTACCTCTGGCGTTGTTGTTTTCATCTTAGTCATCAATTCACACAAACCTCTTCCTCAAACCAGCTTTGTAGGTTTGATATCCAGGTCGTATTCTTGAACTTTCATCACCCATGTGCCTCTTAACAACCCTAACTCTTGTTGGGTGAGAATAGATTTCACTACAGTATCTGGAACCAGAACCACAGTATGTGAGGAAAGAATATAGTACCTGAATGCCTTACATGCCTTTACCACTGAGTATACATGTTTTTCCATTGGAGTATATTTCAACTCATAAGCTTTGAGAGGCATGCTCATGAAAGCAATCGGAGCTTCTACATCCTCCTGATTCTTCTGCATCAAGATTGTTGACATTGTGTGTTCGGAGGAATAACAGTAAAGAATAAATTCTTTACTAAAGTCGGGTGAAACCAAGACTGGGGCTTTTGATAGGGCCTCCTTAATTTTCTCAAATGCTTCCTTCCCTTCACTGCTCCATTTGAAATCATGTGTCTTCTTCATCATATTTGAGATATGACGAGTTAGTTCAGCAAAGTCAGGGATGAATCTCCTGAGAAAATTAACTTTACCAAAGAAAGAGTGAACCCCTTTTTTTGGATGTTGGCAATGGCAAAGTTTGAATAGATTTGACACGTTCTGGATCTATCTTAGTTCCTTCCTTTGAGACAATATGCCCTAGTAGCTTTCCTTTTGTTACAGCAAAGATAGATTTCTTAGGATTCAGAGAAATACCATGTTTGCGGCATTGGATGAAAACCTCTTCCAGATTTGAAATGTGTGTGCTTCTATTCTTGGAAAAGACTGTCAGATCATCGAGGTACACCACTATGCTTACATCCTTGAGATGAGCAAATGCTAAATCCATAGCTCTTTGAAACGTAGCTCCGGCATTGATCAAACCGAAAGGCATTTTCTGATAAGAAAAAGTTCCCCAAGGTGTAATGAACGTCATTTTATATTGATCTTCCTCAGCCACCTTGACCTGATTGTAGCCTAAGAAACCATCAAGCATGGAAAGCATTTCAGATCCAGTAACAACCTGCAGAGTGTGATCCATGATGGGGATGGGGTAGTTATCTTTTAATGAGGCTTGATTAAGATTGTGAAATTCAACGCACAATCTAATCTCGCCACTCTTCTTCCTCACAGGAACTATGTTGGCTAACCATTCAGAGTGATGTATGGGATAAATTATCTTTGCATCTAACATCTTCTGGATTTCTGCAAAGATAGTTCCTGAAATAGTAGGGTTATGCCACCGCAGCTTCTACTTGAAAGGATTTTGTTCTGGTTTTAATGGGATATAGTGTTGAACTTCTGCAGGATGATATGTCTTTAGATCCTGGTAAGACCAAGCAAAAACATCCATGTATTTCTTAAGAAGCTTTGTAAAAGCTTCTCTTTCTACCTCTGAACAACACTTACCCAGATTTACTAATTTGGGATCATTGCTTGCTCCCAAATTTAGTAACTGTGTATCGGAGGAAGAACCTTCCCCACTTTCTTCATTCTTTTTAAGCATCTGATCATGCTTGTCGAACATTTCCTCAAGAGATACTAAGCCTTTAGGAATTTTATTTCCCTTCAGCTGGATAATCTCTTGACTTCCTGAGACCTTTGCATCTATTTCTCCCACAGTAGTTTGTCTTGGAGGTGAGTTACTTCCCTCATAGTAGATCTCTTCGAAGTTGTCCTTTTGTTGGAGAAATGCAGCAATCTGCTTGTCATCATTAAAAACCTGCCATTGTTGGACGTTATCAGGAACCTTCAGGCGGAAGACCATCTCAACTTTGTAATCCCCCTATCTGAAAAATGTGGGAGGCTGATCTGGATTTAATAAAGTTGCAGTCACTGCAAGTGAATCAGCTCTAGAATTTTGCTCTCTTGGAATATAAGATACTGAGAAAGCTGAAAAATCCAGGATAACAGAGTAGACTCGATCTCTATAATGCCAAAGTTTGTCCTTTTTTACTTGGTAGAGACCTCTTATCTGCTTAACAATCAACTCAGCATCTCCCTTTGCATGTAAGAGCTTGATTCCCATTGTTCTTGTCCTGCTCCATACCTAACAACAGTGCTTCATATTCTATCGTGTTGTTAGTATTTTTGAACATTAATTTGAAGGAATGTGCATGCACCTTTCCCTTAGGAGAAACAAGAACAACGCCTGCACCGGATCCAAATGAACAACAGCTGCCATCAAATTCCAAAGACCAAACCTTATTATCAAGTTGATGTGGTTCTTGGATCACAGGTTGAATTTCTTCTTTATCCATTTCTAGATAATAGACTCCGTGATCGGATTCTTGAAACAAGATCTGAGATCTAGGATCTTCAGATTTCGATACTGTGTACTTGGATTTCTTCTTAGGTTCTAACTTCTGATTAACTCCTTTGATTGGTATGTGCACACAAGACCAATCCATCTTGACTTCTTCGCCCAGTTCTTTACAAAAATTTCTACTCAAAAGCATGCCATAAGATACTGGGATGTCTGCTACCAGGATAGTCATCTTTAATCTCTTGTCTAGGAAAGAAGCAAGTATTGCCTGTGCATCTTTGATTTTCCCAACCAGAGGCACTTGCCTTTCCATTGAATAGCATCTTCTCGATGGTTTTTGTCAATGTGAGACCCAAGGCATCAGCAACTTTGGCAGGCATGACATTGTCAAAAGCTCCAGAGTCCAAAATGCAATTGCTCAATTTGTATCCATTAATAAGCAATGACACATAGAATGGCTTGATCCTTTCCGATGTAGCAAGAGAAGAAGTAGAAGGAGAAGAGCTTGCAGCCGCATTGTTTGAAGGAGGAGTAATCTTTGGACTAGACAAGATACCCCGTGAAACATTATTTGTTGGAGTATTGGGACCATTACTTTGCACATACTTGACCAACCTATTTAGCTGATCAAGAAATGCCCTCAAATACTCAGCTTCTGACATCTGGACCTTGGTCTTTTTAATGTGATCAATGATGTCGAAATCCTGACTTACTTCAGCCGGATGTGCATTGGCCCTCTGCTACGAATTGAAATAATTTACATGCTTATCTTTGGGAGCTAATGAAGAAGGTAGCGTACTACCTCTTTTTAGGATAGTAACATCCGGCCCAGGATCTTCTCTTTCTCTTCTTTGGCCGCTTGTGGATGCTTCGGCATTTTGGCGTGCTTAGGACCTTGTGAACACTACAAATGTGTGACCATCAGAATCTTCAAAAGATTCATAATAGCCCTCGTCAGATTCGTAGTCCAGGTAACCAATGTTGGAGTCGCCAGTGGGATCTACAAAGTCCTCATCATCAAATGATTCATCAATGCCAAGATCTTCTTCATTAGTTTCCAAGTTATTCCTTGGAGCAGCTTCAATTGCCAACCGTTGTGGTGCAACAGTAAGTCTATTTCAATTTTGATTTTGACCGTTAAAGGTCCGAGTAGGAGCTATTCTTGAAGGGGTCGCATTTCCTGCTTGAGATATCTACTTCTTGATTTGCAGCATATCGTTAGCCAACCTTTGCAGCAAAGGATCTGAAGTACTTGAAGAAGCTCCATCACCTTTGTGGGGTGATTGTCTGATTTTTCCAGCCATGATCAAGTCATCTTCAACCTCCACGACAACATTTTGTGCTTCTAGTAGATTCACAGGTCTTGCCCTTCGCAGCTGATATCCAACTTCGGGCAACATAGCGTTTATAAAAAATGTCTTTTTATTTTCATCACTCAATGCGGTAGAAGTGGGGATTTTATACAAAATCCTTTAGAACCTTGCAATAAAGTCCCGCATGTTCTCATTTGGCTCCTTCTTTAACTGTGTCAATTGAGTGATCAGGGTGCTAGCGTCTTCTGCAGGCTTGAATCTTTTCAAAAATTGCTCTCACATGGACGCCCAATTTGTTATAGTTCAAGGGGCTAACCGATAGAACCATTCACCAGCCAAGTCATGTAGAGTCTCAATGAAAAGTCTGACCGAGACATATTCATGCTCCACTGCAAGCACACCACAAGATATGAAGAATGTTGCCAAATGATCATCCTAGATTTTGCTTACTATCTCCAAAGAATTTCGGGAAATTCTTTCTGGATCCTTTAGGCAGATCGTGCATAGGCGGAGTCAAGTTCAGTGGCCCAAAAGCTACTCCCCATGGGACAGGTACTATTTGGTTCTGATTCTAATTCTGCATGATGAATGGGGCATGTCTTCTCCTTGTGTAGACTTGGTGAATAATTCCAGCCACCGGATTATGCTGAAGATGATCCGGATCTGGATGAGTGTGTACTCTCCTTCCTGGTGAGAGACTAGATCTGCGGCTTCTAACTTGAGGAGGATGATTGAAATTGAATTGCTCTTACAATCTGAAGAAATGATCAGTCCTTCCTTGTGCCTTCACAGATCGGGTGAATGGACGTTCAGCCAGGTTGAAAGTTGAATGGGAAACACTCTGATCTTCAAGAGATAAGCTTTGATCTGCAAAGATAGTTGTTCCCCAGTGGAGTCGCCAAAAACTGTTGGCTAGATTTTCTACATAGCTAAAAACCTAGGCAGTCATGAGATAAATCTCCCTCATTTACCGGTGAGGCTCCCGTGTAAGATTTGTCAATTAAATATTCTAGTATCTATTTTATGGGTATTACTTTAACCATGCAACTCATGAACCATAGTTGTATAGTTTTGCAGCAAGTAAGCAGCTATTAAAGAAAGGAAATATTTGATGAAGAAGGAAATAATATAAACATAGGAAAGAAAGAGGGAAGATGTGCAACCCAATCAATAGATTACAGAGTTGATTGCATGCACATAGACAAAACCAATAGATATTAACACACAAAATTATAAGCAAAGGCAGCTTTCAAATCTAGATCTAGAATAACACAAAGTTTATAAGTAGATCTAAGACAAAAAGTTAGAAACAAAATGCACCATGACACAAAGTTCTCCGGAAATCTGCTCCTTTCTATTCCTTTGCTTCAAATAGCTATCAGGGGTTTCAGCACAAAGTCTGGAACACAAGAATGCTACTTACAAATTCTGATACTTAACCCGAAGGTTCTTCCTCTACTTATAGAATGTAGAAGGGAAATTACAAATGGGAAACTTAACTGAACTAGAACATAAACAAGAAGTAAAGATAACATCTGGCAATCATCTTCCTTTAATTCCTCTCCAAGTGACATGCATCTAGATCTATAGTCAAAATTATACACATCTTTCACTTAACTTATAGAATCGTTCCACATAACTTAAAGTAATGGTTTTTAAACCAAAAACTTTAAAGTTTTACAATTACATCCGGGAACGTAGAAATAGAAGAAGAAAGAGTAGAAGAAGAAAGATCTACCAGCTGTAACATCTACATCTTCTTTTTGTTTTGATACTGAATATACTTGTCGAACATGTAATTCATCAACTTCCCATTTGTTTTAGCCACACCTTCTTTTTTTTTCCTGAATTGTAGCAAGCCTTCGTTCAAAACCCCGATGCACGCTTCCACATCCTTCAAGCTAGGCCCAAACCTCTTAATATCTAACTGTGGCGTTACCAGCTTACTGATGGAATCCATCAGTGAAAGGCCTAACAAATCCATCAATCCTCTCTTGCACCATCAGAAGAGATCCTTCCAGGGAATCAGGCACTTTGCTAGGAATGGTCCTTTTGTATGAAGAAATGTTTCCGACCACTTCCTCATTGGTGAAAGCAATGACATTGTTTGGTAGTGATGATGCCATACTTTCAAGTGCCCGCATCCTTTTCAGCATGATTCTGAAGATCTCCAAGCGGAAAGATACTACAAACTCAAGTTGCTTCCCCTTTTCAACTGATCCATCGGGCACAATTCGTTCCACAGTCAACACCTCTCTCAACAGCTTATTTATCTCAACCAAAGTACTCAGGTTACTTTCAGCTACTGTGTTCATGTCCATCGTGCTTGTCACTAGTTGCTTCAGCTGAACCGATGCATCCTTCATAACCTTTAGACGAGCTGACACCTCCCTGAGTTGTACAGAAGCTTGGCGAATGATTAGATTCTTCCATTCCTCGATAGCTTTAACCTGGTTACCTGCATCTTCCACTTCCTGCATCAGATGATCACTCACCTGCTTATGTGCTGAAATTGGCTGAGTGGAAGATTTGGCAACTTTGGCAATAATCTCGCACAACTAAGACACATGCTTTTGAAGTTCAACTTTTTCCACCTTTTCTTTGTCAAGCCTAAGGAATAAATCATTTATCAATGTCTGCATGTCTTGCTTCAATCCTTCTGTAGTGGCTTGACCTATGGGTACTTTGGTCACTTTTATATCCACTGCCATGAGCTCATCCTTCTTCTTTCCTTCTACTAGAACTGATACCTCAGCAAACTTCTGCCCTGACTCCTCAATAATCAACCTCGAAGTCACCTTAGCAACTTTAGGTTTTCTGTCTTTTCCGCCCAAACTCAGGAGCAGCTGCAAGTCATGTTCCTCCAAGTTGATCTCCTCTCTAGCCTCTGGGACCGACTGTGAAGCCAACCACTATTTGAAATTGCTTCTCAGAGAATGAGAAGTTGCCGAATGTACCACCATCTCGTGCTCTGGTTCCTCTCCATCCGAAACTACTACAGTGTTGTGGCTACCATCCTCTGTATTGTCCAAAGACAAAGCTCTTTCAAATTCTGCCATCTGCAACTTCAGCATTTCTTCAGGAAGAGGTGTTAATCAGAGTGGCTGAGGAGAAAATACAAATGTTTCCAGATTCAATGGAGGAATGGTAGTATCCTGCTGAGGTGCAATTATTGGTGAAGTATTTGACGTTGGAGAATTTGGAAATAACACCATAGCCATAGAAGTGATCTTTTCCCTTGAATGAGACTTCTTGTGCACTTTAATCTTTTCAGGCCTTCTGCTGCTTTCTCCCTCATGCTTCCTTTTGAGGGAATCTCTTGTGCTGAGGTTTCCTGTGATCTGATTCATCAAAGCTTCATCAAGGCAATATCCCTTTGTCAGCAACTAGTTTGAAGTATTGACCAGAACAACTACAGACCTCTCCTCGATCGTGTGGTAGCCACCAATGTTCTCTTGAAGTACAACTCTATCTCCTCCCATCTGATGGTATGCGTCAAGTAACACAGGCCCATCATCTTTAAGATCCGTAGGTATCTGTGCTAATCCATAATCAAACACTTGTCGTTGATAACCTGCTGAAGTCTTTCTTCCTAACTTTGTACTCGCTTCTGCACTTCATCCAGAAATCTTCTAATGAAGGCACATGCACATATTCCTGGGAGATTTTCTTCCTTGCCACCCCATATGGATCGAAGTTCAGTCGTGCTGGGAAGAACTCATTCTCATATTCAGAGAACATCTCCGCTTCAATTCCTCTGGCTTTGTGAATGCTCTGACAGCTATAATAGCCCACTGTGATCGGGAAGAAGCCTATAGACTTGTGTCATTTTGACTGTAGGTCATGCATCTCCACGATTTGTCTGCTCAACTCCATGATGACCAATCTGTCGCTTGGATATCTGGGCAACTTGACTGGTTCTCCTGAAACGTCCGGTGACCCTGAGGTATGTAAAGTCTGCAAACTAGATGAAGATACTACCAATCTGGGACAAGCTTCCCAAGCTTCCTTGCTTACCCTGTTGGTCTTTAGATCACCGTTCAGCCTACAAATGAATCCGTAGAAGAATCCATCGTTGACCACCTTATAATCTTTATTGCATGCAGGAACAGTAAGCTGTGGATAGCACTCAAAAATAGGATCTTTGGAGAGCACACCACGTCTATCCAGCTTGGAGAAGATACCCTGCGAAGCTGCTGCATATACCAAATATGAAGTCATCTTGAAGCTGTAAGTCCACCTCACATTTCGGAGCTACTCATCGATGTTGTCACTGATGATTTCTGACCAATTGATTATAGAATCTACTTTGTTGATCTCAATGGTCCTGATGAAGGCATACATCCATGAGTGGAAGTTGTGAGCGTTAGCTTCACCATTTATCCTGCATAGCAATTTGGTAATGTCATCCACCTCCTGCACCAGATTGGATCGTGGAAGAGTCCTTGGGAACTTGGATGGAGATCTGGGCTTCTTCATATACATGTTGTTCATTATGCCCACACAGTCAACTTTATGCTTCTCCCATCTGTTGCCGACGTCCAGCATGCTGATAGTAATCACCACCTGTCATGTTGGAATATTCAGACAATAATTGATGAACTGTGCATCCAGCCAGATTATTGTCTTCCCAGCATAGCATCCTCAGATTGATCTAGATAGTGGGATGGTATGACCTTGCACACTCCATGACGAATTCTAGCAACTGGGCTGTGAATGGGAATGCTGAAGCTCGAATGATTCCATTGCTTTTGACTGCACGCATGAGAGAAGTCTTTCCAGCTCTAGATCTGTCAATCAATTCGGAAAGAGGTTTTGGACCTAGATCTGTGTCTCCGATGTCAGCAAACCTGGAAGTAATGCATAATTCTACTGAGCTTTCTCTTTCATCCCGCTTTGCCATGGCCGGATCTATCTTTGTCTGAGCAACTCTTTTTCTCTTTATTCGGCTTGAAATTCTTTACAACTGGTGCAGATCTGGGAATTTTTTCAGATTCAGAGGATATATTCAATGTATCTGACATTGATTTAAGCTCCTTTTCAATTATATAAGCACCTGTAATGAATACCTGCAATTAATTCAGACAAAGACGAGCAACCGGAACATGAACACTTGATTTTTATCATAAAAATCTGCATATATAAAGCCCCCTGCCCTAAAATTTGAGGCTTTGCTTGCATGCAAAGCAAGCATAAATATTTTCAACTTCACCTGAGCACCTGTACCACTATGCAGATAATTAACCAAGCCTAAAACAAGCTCCTCCAATCCTAAGCGCCAAACCTTGAAGCTTTCCGGCAGTGAAAAACACTTCTTTGAGCAAAAATCCTCCTCCTTTGGGCACCAAAATTGTCTGGGCTGCACTCCTTTGCTAGAAGAATTAATTAATTCATCATTATGGCAGCCCATGCTTATATAACCTTCATCATTCTATAATTAATAATTGTCTCTCCTATTCCTGGCAATTAATTAATTAATAAACATGTTTTTCTCTCCAAATTGGGCGCCTATTTTGTGCATGCTCATGGCTGCCATTAAATAAATAAATTTATTTTATTTTTAGCCCTCTACTTTCACTTAACATCATGCTTTGACCTTCTATTTCTCCATGCGCCAAAAATAGCAATAAAAACCATTAATTAATACTTCAAAAAGTATTATTTCTCCTCTAAATGGGTCACACTTTTTAGCATGCTTTAGGGCTGCATTAAATAAATAACTTTAATTTATTTTTAGCATTCTACTTCCAGCCTACTTTGACTTCCCTTTATGCATTGGTGGGCGCCAAAATTGGAAGAGAGACTATTAATAAATGCCATTAAATAAATTAATCAATTCTCCAAAGGGGTCGCACTTTTTGGTAAAGGCTGGTTTCTATTTTTAAAAGTCAAATTTGATGGGATTATTCACCCTGCATGGCAGCTCCAAAAATCTCATTATCCACTTAAGTTGTTTGACTTCCACAATGGGATTTTTTACCCTACAAGGCAAGTAAGAAATTCCCATCAATGCCTTAAGTGATTTTTCTTTATTTCACAATGGGAATTTTCACCCTGCATGGCAGGTAAGAAATTTTTGCCTGCCTGTTGCCTCTAATTTTCCCATCATGAGTTAAGTGATTTTTCCTTCATGGGAAAAGTACCCTGCAAGGCAGGTACAAAAATCCACCTACCTACTGCGTCCAAAAATCCCACCGCAGCTTGTAAATCCATCCATTCCCAAAAATGTGACCTGTCCAGAAGAAGCTTTTTTGTGCACGACTTCGTCTTTTTAAAGAGAATCTAACTTCCAGAGGTTGATTCCTTTTGGCATGACGGTCGTAGATGATCTTCAGATACTCCAGGAAAGAAAACAGACTGTACTGGCGAAGGAATTGACCTAGGGGAATTTCACAGAGAAAAAAAATGAGAAAAAAAAACAAAAACACAAAACGTTGCCAGAAGTCACAGATAAAGCCCAGGATCCATTCTTGGTGAAAATCCTGTTGGTATATGTGAATATTGACATGCAAAATTTCAACAGGGCTAAACGGAGCACAATTTACTTCAAACGGGGCTCAAAATAATTAAATAAAATTTTCCCGCAGACAAAACTTGATGAAGGGATAAAACAATTTTCAGCATCTGGGTATTTGTCGAAATTGGCTCCTATGATTCATTGGGAATATCTAAACACAATACAAGCATCTTCTGGCAATAAAAACACAAAACGACCCGTTATTTTAAAAGTACAAAAAAATTACATGGGGTAGTCTCAGATTTCAGGGTGAAATCTAGGGACACCAGAACCACTAAAGCATATAGAAGACAACTTCTTTCATGATCATCTTATGCCCTATATCACTTTGATGCCTATGCAACATTGTACCAACTTTTTTGGGGTCAATAAACTCCTCTTGATCCAACATGATGAACTCAACAAACTCCCCCATTTCTTATAAGCACATTCAATATACCTCTTTTTCTTACAACAAGACATTCATCATGTAGGAACACCATGTACTCAATTTTGAAAAAAATTAGGACTCAAAAACACTTACCTTTTCTTGGTGCAACTTCTATGTCAAATCATGCCACTTTAAGACTCCAATATGAGAATTTTTCTTTCCTATCACAGTTCGTTAAACCCATATTTACTTACCATCACTAGTAATCATATCTTTCATGTCTTCTTACCTTCTACAAATCCTCATAATACCATTCAAACTTGTTTGTACATCCTTCAAGTGATAATAAGCTCTAGAAATATTCTTAGGTCACAAGATCACAAACCCTGATATTCTCACAACTTTGTCACACAACTTTATACTCAAACTAATAAAACACATAAAATAATTCCACAATATCCTTATTCAAGCTTAGAACTTTCCTTGACATAAGAGACACATAAATTTATTGAGAAAATCAAACATACAAACCTTGTAATATTCTTCACATATCTTCTTGAGGCATACCTCTTGCTCAAAACTTGTTATTAACATCTTTATATGTAGCTAAGGTCATGCCTTCATGTGAAAATCCTTCTTCTCAAGAGTACCAAACCATGGGATATACTTTCACAACTACTTTGGAGTTCAAGCATTCCTTTGAGCTATTCAAATAGTATTAAACTCTTTCATGAGCCATAATAACTAGATCATTTAATTAACTAGGTCTCCAATCCGGGGATATTGCATTTAGTGATCAAACTAATCTTCCATAATTTGTTCCAAATCAAATATTATAATGCCAAATAGTGCCCTAATACTCATTCAGACCACCATTACCATTCATGCATATGTCATACTCCCAAGTTGTCAATCAACACTACAGACCTAGAGACACAGTACTAGGCTTCAAATATGTAGACCATAACTCTTTAACTTGTCTTTCTCAACCTGATAAAGACTTTATCCATGCAGAATAGGACTCAAAATTAGACCTCAAAAAATTATTTATCCTTTAATGACCATACATAGATCCTTAACATGATGAAACACCAATTTCAGATATAACACAACCTCATGATCCTTCATGGACATCATAGACCTTTTGATTACATACATAGTCCATCTCATAACTTGGACAATACAAACATGACTATGTTTAACTGATCACTAGTAAATAAAATATACCTTGACTTGACTGAACCAAACCTACCAGCAAACCTTCAAACATATTATTTGAGCACATGATTCACACCTTGCACCTTATATGATTCAAGTCAAACCACACTCATGCTTCCCCTAACATATGAATGTCTTCAAGAATCCTAGCGAAGACACCACATTCATCTTAGGGTACTAAAACAATATGAACTCCTCGGGAGAGTCCCAAATATCCATGTCATTCTTCCTTCTTGACTCTTTGGTTTTCTTTTTTAGACTTGATGACAACATTCTTGTTCTTTTCCTCTTCTGATTGAATAATAGTCAATCTTATATGTTCCTCTTCAACCTTTGGCTTATTCACAATCATGGAAAACATCTCTTTTTTACTTGATGACTAATTAAGATTAAACATCTCTGAATTTAGCTCATCCTTTTTAACCTCATCAATAGATTTAGACACAATTTTTTAAAATACATCACCTTTTCTAGTAGATGGATTTGAACAATGCAACATTGGGTTTTATTTTTCTTCCTTCTTTTTGTTTATGACTAATTTTGGCTCTTCTTTCTTGTCCTCATGCTTAGGATCATCCTTCTTGTTCATAGAAACAAACTTGAGTGTCTTAGGATTATCTTTGGGATTACTTTTGTTTTTGAACACTCTTCTATCTTTCATTCTAGTAGCTTGAAACCAAATGTTACACTTTTGAGATTCATCTTGATAGCAAAATATAGCAATATGACCTAGTTTATGATAGTTATAACACAAGACACTACTCTTTCCTCTTGACTGGTATGATTTGAGTTTACTTCTATAATCCATAGCCTTATGACCATATTCATTGTATGCATAACAATAGCCATTAAAGGAGCTTTCACAATTCCATGAATATTCATTCCTTGAGAACCTTCTTTCATGTTTTCTTTCCCTATGACCAAATTTGTTACAAGCATAACAATAACCATTGACAGATTAACCATACCTCATTGCATTTGGTTGTTTAACAGGGTTAGACCTCTTTGAATTTGTCTTCTTGGTCTCCTTCATGTATTTATAGGCACTTGGTCCTAACTTGTCATCAAAAAAACTCTTCATGTGATCTCCTTTGAAACCTAGGCATGTTTTATCACTATCTAACCTCTTATTGTTCAAAATATCATCTAGATCCTCAGAGATCTTCTCTAACCTATCATAGGTCTTCAACCTACTAGATGCTTTCTCTAACTCTGTCTTCAAGGACCTCAAATCATATTCATACCTCATGCAATATTCTTCTTTGGATTTTAGGGCTTCTATCACTAACCTAACTTGAGATTCCAACTCTTTGATGTTGTGCTAATGTTCAACATTCATGCAGCTGATCTGATCTTCCAAACTCTTGGCCAAGGAATCCAAACCTTTGTTCTTATTTCTTAGACACATTAATATTGTTTCATCATCAAATGATTTTCCCATTGTTGTGCTTCAATGATCTTCTCCAAGCTATTAGACTTTCTTCACAAGAACCTTGTTTTGATACTAATTATTAGAAGAATAATGACTAAGGGGGGTGAATCATTCCTTTAAAAAACTTTTACTCAACTTGCATATATTATCCAAAGCTCCATTCAACATTCATAAACCAATGTGTGTTTATTAATCATCTTAGCAAACCATTAAGAAACTGATTTAATCTAAATTGAATTAAATCTTATTTCATAGTAAATTTTGTAACAAATGATATTTAGGTGATTATCTATAGTAATATGCAGGCAATAAGTATTCAAAGATGTAGTACTCTAAGAAAATCAATGGAGAAAGGTGACTTAGCTGATTTTGTGCAACCTAGGAATGATCAATATTGTGTATCTGTTGGATCTGGATGGAAACATTGTCGAAGTGGCTAACTGAAGACTTGAGAACTTAGTACTATACTGGACAGAAGTTCCTACAGAAGTTTGGCACTTGTGACTATGTGAATTTTCAAGATCTGGTATTTTTGGGCTTGGAGATCTTCATTTCTATTCATTCTTTGTCACTTTGGTTTCGTCGTTAAGGTTATCATCACACATGTAACCTACAAAATAAACCCTGGCTATCTACACAAGATCAAAAACACATTAGATTTGAATAAAATATGCAACATGTGAAGTCTTACTAACCCCAACGGTCACCTGATGAGTGAACTTACTACCGAGCGCTAAACTACATCTCAGACTCTATGTAGTTATTTGTGCTTGTGTGTAAAATATTTTCCTTAGCCTAGGTTTTTACTTGTACCAATGATGCCAAGATAGTGCGCTATAGATAGATTTGATGTAGATGTGTGGTATGGAATTCAACATTTCCCTTCCTATGAGGTGTATGTAACCCAAAATGTAGTCCCTTTGAATGGTAGTAGTAATATGTAGATGTGATAGTCCCTCTTGATGTGTCAACCAAAATAATAGTTAGTATGTTATGTATATATATGAGTCTCTTGTTTGATTTTTGACACTAGTGACACCGAAGGCTGACTAAGAATGCACGATAAGGACAAGAAAAGAAACAAGGTTGACAAAAAATGATGAAATGTGCAAAAAGAACAAGGAGGACAGGAACGCCCAGAAGGGACGCGAGCACCTGGGTGTTAGTGTCCATAGTGGGTGCTAGTGTCCTAAGACCAAAAATGATAGATGTGATAAGACAAATAGATAGGGATCTCTGTGACCTGATCAAAAGTGCATACATAATTGAGACATGTAAAATAAAGTCACAATACAAATCAATCAAAGAACGTAGGTGGACAATGGAAAGTGTCACCAGTGTGTACTTTTCTTACTTAGGATTCATGCATATAACAACATAACGATGGAATAATAAAGTGATGATATGTGCATAGACTCATAGATTTGTGTCTACATTTTTCCCCTTTATGTTATTTGAATGAAATTAAAGTATTTTAAAGGAAGTAAGAGACATTCTTGTATAGGGTTTGAAGAAGCCATGTTACAGAGTGTGTGTAGAATGTAAATACTTGTAGCATGGCAAACCATGGATCAACGTTTTCACCCATGCGATGTAATAAGAGATAGGAAACCATCATAAGGAATGACTTGGAGAAATATTTTTAATGATGTTGGATATTTCATATTTTTTCCAAAAGTGATAAAAGAGGTAGGGAGTGATCAATTCCCAACACAATTTTTTTATAATTGAAGGATTTGGGTGTCCTACCACCAGAGGAAGAGTGTTGGGGAGAGAGGTATATTTTCCCTCCTCTTATTGGCACTTTCCTAAAATGTTGTTGTCATGTATTTTTGCAAGGGAAAAATTAAGTGATGAAACATGACAACTATACCCTAGTGTCAAATTATTTTGTGTGTAAACCCTCCTAAGTGTAGACACAAAATTGTGCACTTGGATACATTTCTAGGTCCTAATCACATACTACTATTCATATGATTCCTAAGCAAGAAGACTAGTAATTGAAATTTAACTTTGGCCTCTTTTCTATCTTTCTTGTTTTCTATTTGGTCTCACACAACCCAGTCTGAACTTCTTTAATTTATCTTTAATGACTCTAGACACCGGCTCCCAACCAAGATATCAGCGTCCAGGCGCCCTTGTCCTCTTTGGGTGCCCTCGACCTCTTTTTATCTTGCTTGCATATTTTGGGCCTCTTTTATCTTTTGGTCATCTTTTTTTCTTATGGGTTGGCCTTTTAGTTGTCAATTACGAAATTCAAACAAGGGAATCATATAAATACAAAGCTATGTGACAAAAATAAAGGAACAAGCTCTAAACATTTATTATCATCACCTAAGGTTACATCCAAAGGCATATAAGAGCATCAAAGGCATTCATCTAGCTTTTATTCAAGGGACAAGGGACTACATTTTCTGCATACACACATAGGAGGGGAAGTTCATTTTTCCATCCATGCATCTACTTACATTGTTACATCTAGCTATTTCCCGCTATCATGTGCGCTTGCACAATGGCTCCCTTGGGCACGATTTCTACACTCACACACAAGAACTACATGGATTCTGAGATGTAGTGTAATGCTCAGTCAAAAGTTCACTATGTCGGGTGATTTTTCAAGGTCAGTCTGACTCCCCATTTGTATCTTTCTTTTTTAGTATTTGATGTAGTTTGGGGTTTTACATGATATCATTTGTTTTTTAGGTTACAAGAAAATTATGTGATCATCCAATGACATACAGGTGACTAAAGGTGAAGGATAGTAACCGCCTTGTGACACAAGAAAAAATAGTTTCTGAGTTCCTTCACAGTCATAGGATCCCAACAAAGGTCTCTGGTGCCTAGGAACCCTCACCCCAGTCCAAGCTCATCTGGTAGTTCCAGGATTTTGTGAGTTTGATTACAACAATATTCTCCTCCTGTTCATCACTTCCAATCCAGGATACTTCGGGATCAATTACGAAATCAACTAAGTATTGTATTCCCTCTCTTGCACTTAGGGTTTGAACTTTCATTAGCTTATTGCTTGCGTCAAATATGTGCTTTAGTGATTATTTATCATATATGACTCTGTAATATTGAGGTTTTAGTATCCATTCTATTTGTGTTAAATCATTTGGTGAACCCTTCTTATTCAAACACTCTTGGATCCTCATTTTGCTTTTTCTATCTAATCTTATTTCATGGCTTCTAACACTCCTCAAGTCTTCTTATATGAATTACTTCAAATGCACCCACCTTGTAAAGATGCTCTCCAAAAATTCATACACTCTATCTACCTCCCTTTATAAACACCACCTTCACAAATAAGTTCCCCCTTAGATCATCTCTCTAATGACCCTAGTGACCCGGATATCACACCTCATCAATTTATTTGAAAATTAATTAAAGATTTACATTATTTATTCCAAGACAAATTTCAAGTTATGGAATCCATGATTACATCACTCAAATATGAAATTCAACATCTCAAGGATGCTTCTCAAGCTCATGCTAGCTCTCCTTCTACATCCCATTCTCCTCATCCTAATTCTATGTCTTCTACATGTTCTCATATCAGTGAGCCCCGAGTCTTACCGCTCCCCGCACCTCTCAAGTTTGATTTCAATGTTAAGAAACAAGATATTATTCCACAACTCATAGCTCATCAATTAATCAACTTACCATCTACTCATTCATGTCCTCCTTATCGGCTTGCTAGATATCAAAATCATTTGTATTGCAATTATCATCGAATTAATGGACATAATGACAATGATTGCTATGATCTTTAGAGATAATTTGGTCACCTTAAGCATTATGGTATCATTTCATTTTCTACAAAAAATGCAGCTACAGGTTAATCTCCAATTACTACATCCCACTAGGTTCCTAAATATGATTCATCTATGTCTAATGACCATGATGCCATCACTTATAATGTTCCTTCTTTGGTCATTCAAGCGTCGCCTATACAACCCACTCAAACTAAGCAATCACCTCTCAAGGTCTGCCCTCCATCACCTCCTCCTATTAAGTCTTCTTCCGTGTCACCACCTCCTAAGCAACCATCTCTCAAAATCAGTCTAACTCCTCCTCCCAAATCCTCCATAACATCATCAATCCCATATAATCTACCACCAATTCATTTTGTCAAACAAACTACTCCTTATGTTGATGGCCAAGACACATTTCAAGCTCTACCACCATGGCATGGTCCTTCCTACCATTGTTTCTTCCTACCATTGTGTTGACTCTCTCTATTCTCATGACACAGATAACACTCTCCCACAATGGCATGGTATCTCTCATGTCACCATATAGATCTCCATCATACACTTTGGAGGCATCATTCTTACTTCCCCCTCCTAGCATTCTCAGGTGTCTTTCATTTATACTATTATGTCTTGTGCTTCGCATCTATTCTTTCTCATGTATCTTACACAATTTTTATCATCACTACCCTCTGACGCACTCTTGTGCTAACGTTCACACTTGATTTTTGAGGGCATACAACATTCATGAACCTCACACACCACACATTGCACACTTTGTGCTTCATGATACATATTTATAGCATCATATTTTCATATTTTCATACATCATACTACCTTATGAGGCACTCTAGTTCCATGGTTCATCCTCGACTACTGAGGGTCTAAATCTGGAATGAACCTCACCACATTCACTCTTCTTGATCTATGCTTCATTATTTATCTTTCGAGAGCACAATTCAAACCATTTCCTAATTATGCCTCTTGTTCTATGGTTCATTCTTGATTTTTGGGGGGTCTTTTATAAATGAACCTCATCTCATACATTTTCATCCACATACACTCAGGGGGGAATGCTGCTCCTATCACCACATTCACATCGCATACCATTCTATCTCATGCATTCACAACATACTGCATATCTTGATTGCACATGTTCTTGCTTGCTTCTACTAGTTACATGTACACGTTGTTTCCATTTTAGATGGATACTTAGTATATCATTATCTTTCTATATATACACATGTGCATTCACTTGCTCTCTAGTTTTGAATATATACTTTATACAAATCTTTACATGCAGCATGGATGCTTAGGACTATACCTCTTACCAATCCCACCGAGGCACCTGGGGGCATCTACTTTTTTACACATTGCAGGTGTTATTGTTTCATTTTATACTAATTCCTATTCTTACTAGCACACTACTCTATATCAGACCATACATGCTTTGACATACATTTTATCTTTCTAACATGCTAATGGGTTCTTCACATGCATCATTTTCCTTACAAGAACTATTTGTCGCCGTAGTTGTCTAATACTTTGTTTGATATTGTTTTCCATTATTTGTGGGATATGCCCTATGTCTTGTATGTTCATTGCTTATATGTTTTTTGCTACTTCGGCCCTGATTGTCTTGTGACATTGTGAGCGATGTCCCATGTTTACAACCCACTTTTTGTGGTCTACATTGTATTTTTGTGGTCTACATTGTATTTTTGATTGCTAGAGTACACTTTGTCTTCTATCTGCATACTTATCTTGTTTGCACTAACCACATGTTACTATTCATTTTATTTGCATGTGCCTTGGTTTCTCCCATGCACATTCCCTCCCCCCTATAAGGTATGAGTTTCATATCACCATGCGGTCCTTTCCTTTGGGTCACATCCTCCTATCGACATTACATGCACCCCAAATAAGGGTGGGCATACATTGGGCGAATCATTCACCCCATACAATAGCTCAAAGATTTAGTACATTCCTACACAGTATAAGAACATAACAGAGTTATAATTAAAGAAAAGCCTAGATCCTAACTTGGGTCATCATTTCAACATAGACACCAGTGCCCAGATATCGACACTAGCTCCTGGGCACTCCTGACCTTTCCTGGGCACCTATGACCCGACGCGCAGTTACAGTTATTTTCTCAAATTAACATGGTTTTTAGTAGTTCACATATCAGTTTACATAGTAAAGGCACAATCCTCTAGCCATCAGGATGTATTATATCTCCTTTTCTATTTCCTTGGATTGAACTGGAACACGCATGGAATAAAGCATGATCACAGCATCTACAGTGGTGTATAAATTTAGGAAGCAATCATAGATGGAGAATAACACTAAAAAATTTCTCCCCAACACTCTTCTTTCGTAGCGTGAGATCACCCAAAAGACTCATTCTTCTACAACATTTTCAGGACATTCTCTATCCTTTTCACTTTTCATTAATTAGGTGCACACTTTCCTTTTTACTACTTTTTCACATTTACAAATTTTTACAGAATTTTCATAACACGTGACTTTGACTACTCTTTCGCTCTTCTTTTGCAGATCCATCCTTAATACTCAACAATAAGTTGTCCTTCACCAAGATACAATAACAACATGTACAATATGGTACAACACTCATATGCGTCACCCCTAGGGTCACTTCCTCTTTCTTAGCTTCCATGCTTCAATTTTATCACTCTACACTTTCACTTGTATCTTCAGCACGCTTTTACCATCACACTCTACATGATTATCAGGTACACATTTATTATCTACTTTATGTTATCGAGTATTCTCTCAAAAACATAAAGTGTGGGCACATGTAGACACAAAATCACGCACTTGGGTACATTTCTAGGTCATAATCACATACTACTATTCATATGATTCCTAAGCGAGAAAACTAGTAATTGACATCTATCTTTGGCCTCTTTTATGTCTTTTTTGTTTTATCTTTGGTCTTACACACCCCACAACCTAGTATGAACTCCATTACTTTATATTTCATGACTCTGGACACCAACGCCTAGCCAAGACACCAACGCCCAGGTACCCTCGTCCCCTCTAGGTACACTGACCTCTTTTTATCTTGATCGCCTCTTTTGGGCCTCTTTTATCTTTTAAGCATCTTGTGTTCTTATGGTTCAGTATTTTAGTTGTAAATTACAAAATTCAAATAAGGGAATCATATAAATACAAAGTTATTTGACCAAAATAAAGGACCAAGCTCTAAGCATCTATTATCATCACCTAAGGTAGCATCCAAATTCATCTAAGAGCATCAAAGGCATCCATCTAGCTTTCATTCAAGGGGCAAGGGACTGCATTTTCTACGTACATGCATAGGAGGATAAGTTCATTTTTACAGCCATCCATCTACTTACATTATTATATCTAGTTATTTTCCTGTTATCACGTGCACTTGCACAAGGGCTCCCTAAGGCATGATTTCCACACATACACACAAGAACTACATGGATTCTGAGATGTAGTGTAACACTCAGTCATAAGTTCACTTTTTTGTGTGACTTTTGGGGTCAGTCCGACTCCCTATTTTCATCTTTCTATTGTAGGATTTGATGTAGTTTGGGGTTTAGTAGGATATCATTTGTTTTACAAGTTACAGGTGAATTTTACGTTCATCCAATGACATACAGGTGACCAAAGGCGAAGGTTAGCGACCATCTTGCGACACAAGTAAATCCAGTTTATAAGATCCTACACAGTCACAGGCACCCAGCTGAGGTATCTAGTACCTAGGTACCCTCGCCCCAATCCAGGCTCATCCGGTAGTTCCAAGATAATATGAGTTTGATTGCCACATTATGCTCCTCTTTTTCATCAATCTTCAAGTCTAGAATACTTTGGGTTCAATTGGAAAATCAACTAAGTCTTTTATACCCTCTCTTGAACTTATGGTTTGAACTTTCATTAGCTTATTTCTTACATCAAATATTTGCTTTAGCATTTATTTATCACATGTGACTCTACAATATCTAGAGTTTAGCATCAATTCTATTTTTGTTAAATCACTAAGCAGTCCCCCGAGTCAGTTTTCCCCTCGGAATCAAACATATCCTCATCCTTAAAGTGCCCATATGTCTTTTAATACCTATCCTAAAGTGTTTGAAATGTAAAATAAAGCTCATGAGGTTCTCCCAATGCAATGTTTCTCAAGGTATTTTTCTCAATGAACCTAGAAAGACTATTTTTAGCCTTTTTGGGACAAGTGTGCACTCTTCAGGATAGAGTTCAAATCTCAAAATCATCAAGAAGTGGTATGTAGGATCTAAGAGAATATTTCAAGTGATTTAGGGAAGTTTAGGAAATATTTGGAGGTTTAGGAGAAATTTCAGCAAAAGTGGATTTTTGAAGGTGAAGGAGCTTGCAATTCAAAAAACACTTGATCTTCAGAAGATGGTTATAGGAGATCTAGAATGATTTGGAGGTAAAACAATATACCATTAGAAAGATAATTTAATTCTCTAAGTTATGGCTCTTTAATATTTTTCACAAGGCCAAGGTGCTTCTTTCCGCAACCCATTTTTGGCATGCACACCTTGCAGTCTTGAGAAAAAGATATTTTTGAGGGGATGTTTCAAGAATAATTAGATCATGTTACCCATCCCATTCTTCTCAAAATGTTGTTTTCAGTCAAAATTCATATAAATAAGTTTCCAAAAAGACTTATGGGATATTCGATAACTTCATTTTCAAGGTCCTTTCCAAGGTACGCTCTCACAGTTAGAAACTTTTTCCAGTGCCACATGTCAACATGAGGCTGAGGCACACTTTTTTGTTCCATCTTATACCATTTTCCAAGGGTAAAAATGGTAAAAAAAATTGTGCCCCTCCCCCCTTTGAGCTCCTAGACCCACCACATGACCTTGTGAAGCCTCTGTAACCACCTTTTGGCAATTTTCTAGCTGCCTGCCTCGTGCACCACATGTCTACCACTTGTCAGCATGAGGCTAGGTGCACATTTTTGTGTCCCTTTAATCTCTTTCATAAGGGTATAAGGGGGGCAAAACAT